>JAHBOF010000016.1:600000-1103300 GCA_020736565.1 Coprinopsis sp. MPI-PUGE-AT-0042 | reverse complement strand
TATCAGCAGGCAGAGTGACAGAAGGGGGAAAAGAAGAGGTAATGTTAACAAACCTATCAGTTTCCGCAAGACCGAAGGTGGGCGAAGCTTTAGATATGTCGCCAGTGCGGGTGGACCGTTGAGACATAGTGACCTTCAGACGTCGGACTGTCAGTCTCATAGTAGCGCTCGTATCTTTTGGAGCTCACGCACCGTGCACGTTATACTAGGAGTTATCAGTCGGCGAGGTAGGGCGGCTGATGAAGTGAGGGATGGATTGAACACTAGCCCTGGTGATTGGCAAGTCAGCTATAAGGAAGCCATGAGTGTCGTACGCTAGCAGCGCAGCATGAGAATGTAGCTGCCCGAAAGCCAAGTCATTTGGACTGCGTATCTCAAATCGTCGTGAGCCTGAAGCTGCGGCCAAGTCATTGGATCCTGTGGGTAAGATTTGACGCAGCCTACTAGTAGTAACGGTACCTTCGTGGCTCGTCAGGCGAGGGTCACGGCAGTGTTGAGAAATTTGAGTGGGGCCAGTGGTCGTTCAGCTCATCGATTCGAGCCAGAAAAAAACAACGGATTGATTCGAATCTGAGAGCGGGGTCGGTTGTCATCGAGAGCTTCCAGTTAGAGCAGTGAGGTCACGGTGTACGCAATGTTCCAACGCCAAATCGATTGACGAACGATTCGGCAGGTAAATCGAGACAATGACCAGGGTAGTTAACAAGATATACGTGACCATTCTGAGGAGCATGACTGCCTTAGTAGTATGATGCCATTAGAGGGGAAGGCTGAACGATACCAATTGAAGTTTACTGGGAGTCGTACTGGTTGGCATGGTCGTGCCAGTGGTGGTGGAACTTGAAAGAGAAGCCGCCATCACAGCTTGATTGGATGAGTCGGGACAAACATCATATTCTAATCTAATCTAATCAAAGCAATCAAACTTTTGGCGCTGGGTGCCAGTTTTGCCAGAGCTTAAAGTTTCAAGGTCAGTTGTCGCTGTTGCTCATATCGGCGGGTGAAAATAGTAAGGCTCGCTGTGATTTGGAATCAGAAAGTGATAGTCATGACTCCTGAATTACCAAAGTAAGACCAATCTGGCATGGGGCCCTTGGTCCACAATTAAATCTCCCAAGCGGCGCAGTGGGTACGATGGACGGATGCGGATTTGGGGTCACGGCAGTGGGCGGCTGGCCTGGGCAAGTCGATTGATGGTCGCTTGAAAGCCGCGCTCTATATAAGTAGATGTGGAACGGTCAGTGACAATGAAAGTTCAAACCCCACCTCAGGCCTGATCCACCGTCAGCGCAACTCAGCCCCAAACATCCTCTACCAAACTATTACTAGCAAGCCAACAATACTATGAATTCCACTGGAACCAGCAGTTCTCAGGCTTGGCGCGATGCTTTGGATTGCCCAAAGAATTTCGAGTCTTCCTCTTCAGACTTTGTCAAGGGGCAAGAAACTGAGCAAGGTAAGGCTTTGCTATCGATGAATGGAGTTTGTACTGACCGTTGTTGGCAATAGGCTCAGAGCTGGAGGGTTCCATTAACCTCCAGCCACGCCAACTTGTTCAAGAGCCCAAATTTTCGTTGACAGCGAAGGATTTACGAGGCATGCCAACGCACGAGGTTGTGCAAGAGGCTGTTAGTCGCGGATGGAAGAACAAGGCATTAGAAAGGAAGATCGAGGCTCTCCAGCGAGATCTCCTCAAGCAGAAAGCACTCTCAAGGCGTCTTGTCGGCGCGATGAATGCCGTCTACGATGCCCAGAAGACCTCCACGGATGGTCCTGCATTCAGAGCGGGTTTCGACCGCACCTTACTGCAGCGTTCGGCCAGCGATGAGCCCCAATAGTTTAGTACCCTCAGCACATCTGTCTCCCTGATTAGTTCCGCGCTTTTTCGCAAACCTAGATACCAAATATAACGGGGATTTTGTGACATCTGTATAGTGTGATTGTACAAAACAAATCCAATGAAAACTCATTCAGACTGTTGAATGGATCGAACTCAGGAGCGACGTACTACCATCATGGATTTACTAGTAATGCTCTATCTGAGGCAGTTGCGCAAATTGAAAGAGCAGACTCGGAGGCGCTGAATTCTTGGGACGGCTCAATGAAAGTGTGAGAAGTACTACGGTACATCGCAGCACAGTCTGGCAAAACGGCTGTAGTAAGTTGGATGATCAGGTCAGTTTAAAACTTGCAGAGCTCCTCCATTTGTCAGACCCATCGGGATAATTCATTAACTGTCGTTAGGATCGGTAGTCGCTCCGAAGCCATGCTTTAAGCTTTGCATCAACAGAAGGTCGGATAAACCGCGTCGGCTGCAACTATGCCACTGGCATTGACTGCGCTTACAATGCTGCCTGACAGGCTACGAGGTTACTACGCAACAGCGTGACATGAGCCACCTGGAAAGTCTCGGAAAGACTCAGCTTGAGCCCTTTGAAACTCCCTTGGCGCCGTAGTAGTCGAGGATTGAGCCGCGCATGGTCGAAGCTAAACAAGGAATGTGCAACTCAGTCTGAGAGGGATCGGATATTGGGATATTCACAGAGCGAGGAGTTATTTCGTATGAGCGATGCTGCGGCGAAGTATACACCAGGAACCTAGAATTTGCTGTCGGAGAGTCGGTGTGCTTAGTATATGCCCAAGGGAGAGACTATAAGAGTCCACTCGTGGTATCTCTGAAGAGTAGCACCACACCCCAATTTACCATCTCGATTTTTCTTGTACCATTCACACCATGTCCTCAACCAACACTTCGGGCCAGGATCGACCAGTCTTCAACTGGAATGTAATGGTGATCGAAAGAGGTAAGGAGTGGCTTACGGTGATACATACCATCTCTCGATGTTCGTTACTGATTTCTCTACCACAGACGGCTTCCTTGTAGAGAACAGCGACCAGCTACCAAGCCTAATTCGCTCGACAGGTCTTGCCGCCGGCTCAGGTTTAAATTCGGACCTGACGGCGATCGACACTGAGGCCGCACTTGACGGCTCATTACCACTGGAATACTTGCTCGTCACCAGGAGCGTGGAGGTTGTGAAAAGGAACTGTGAAGATATGACACGCCAGGAGATTTTGAAGGCCAAGGACGTTGTGATAGCTGCCCAACAGCAAAGGATCGCGGGGTTGGTCAAGAGAATTCGGGAGCTGAAGGACCGTATATATGCCACTGATAACATCCGAGCGTTGACCTTAGACGTCCTCGACCTATCCCTAGAATCGGAGAGCAATCTCTACTAGAATGCTGTACCTTTATTAGCCGAACCAGCTTTGGGTGCTATCAATCATTATAGACGGGCCTGCTGAACGATGACCGTGAGATGGTATTGAAGCCTGCCTTGAAATGCAAACGAATCACTCACGCGAGTAGCCTGCCAGTGCAAGGCACAGCATGGGAGCCATCCTTAAGCGTGGGGTTTCACCCAGAACGGCCGTTGGCGAGGAGTGGGGTGTCACGGTGTGAGGCGACGCATATTGCGACAACGTGCTGCTTCGGCGTTCCGAGCTCCGTAAGACAACCAGGAACGGTTGGTCCTACAGCTTGAAATTGTCGCGAAGTACGCGGCACTATATCAAAGCGATGACGGAGGACACCAACAAGGTGTCTGATCGGCAAGCGGATGAGACTCGAAGTCGGTCGGCGACGACGAGATAAGACGCGGAAGAGACTGACTCAAATATAAGTGGGAATAGCCACAAATACTGAGCAGAGCGGAAGGCTGAGAGCAGAGCGGTTGGGTTGCGAGTTAAGCGATGTATTGACGAGGAGGTCAAGCTGAGGAAATACAGAGCGAACTACCTAGCTTATATACTCTACAAGACATGAGCGTAGCCGCGATGAGTCTGAAGTACGAGTAAGCGAGTATGGCAAAGAATGGCGGAACGATGGTGTCAGAATGGCGAAGGATAGTGAAACGATGGTGAAGAATGGCGCAGGGTTGCGCGATGCTGCGTAGGGCAGCGCGAAAGAACAGTGAGCGCTGACCAAGGCTGATAGAAGCTGCGTAAGGCAGCGCGTAGAAGCGTGATATAATAGAAAGGAGTCAGGTGAACGAATGAATAGAAATGTCAAAGGCAGCGCGTAAGGCAGCGCCTGTAGTGCAGAAGAATGAGAAAGGAGAAACGAGGCAGTGCGCCATAGAAAGTGTCCATGCCGAGACGGATAAATGAAAAGATAGGGCTGATGCGGAAAGAGTGATGGGAGATCAAAAGGTGGGACGCGAGCGAAAATAGGGGCGTGTAATAGGGGCTAGGGGCTAGCCGTGTTCACGACATTACCCCCCTTCTAAGCTTCATCGTCCTCGATGACTTAGATCTTGCGTGGGGCGTTGGGATGTTTGCGGTGGAACTCGTTGATCTTGGCTCTTGAACGTTTGAGGTTGTCGGCAGGTTCCCAGGAATTATGCGAATCGTTGTAGCCGGCCCAGCTGACGAAGTATTGAAGTACCTTCTTTCGTCCTTGGTTGACGACTTGGCTGTTGAGGATAGATTCGACCTCGTACTCAACCTCACCTTCGAGTTCGACAGGTGCGGGAGGAGGTGGTAGAATGCCGTTGACGTCGTTGCCTTTCCAGCGAGAGAGTTTGTCAACATGGAAGACGGGATGGAGGCGGGAGAGGCTGCGAGGGAGATCGAGTTTGTAGTCGAGTTCACCAATGCGCTCAAGGACCTTGTAGGGTCCGAGCTGCATGTCGCCTAGTTTACGAGCTGGGATCCTGACCTTGATGTCGCTAGAGTCGAGCCAGACGTAGTCGCCAATGTTGAAGTGATCAGCTGCACGTTTACCTGCTTCGAATGCTTCCTTCTGGTGTCCTTTTTTCCAGTCGTAAGGCAGCGTCGACGTCCTCTCGGGCGTCCTTGAGGCGTTGGAGGCGGTCGTCGATGGGTAGGAGACCGGAGGGGTTGCCAATGGAATATTGAAGTGAGGAAGGAAGCCGTAAACGACTTCAAAAGGGGAGCGATTGTGGGCAGAGTGGACCCGGGAGTTGATGACGAATTCGGCCATAGGGATATGTTCATCCCAGTCTTCCTGGCGTCGGTTGGTGTAGATACGGAGGTACTTTCGACTTCTTGGTTGGCGCGTTCAGTCTGACCGTTGGCTTGAGGGTGGTAGGCCGTGGTGAGGTTCGACCTTGATCCCGAGGTGTTTGAGTAATCCCCCGCATGACTTTCGAAGCGAACTGAGGTCCGCGGGTCGCTGATGAACTGTAGAGGAAGGCCGTGTAGTCGGAAGATTCGCGGTAGGTAGATGTCGGCGACGTCTTCTGTGGTGATGTTGGAGTGACATGGGAATGGGCGTGGATGAGCTTGCTGTAGTGGGTCGGTGAAAACAATGATAGCGTCGTAACCATGAGCTTTGGGAAGCTGGGTGATAAGGTCGACGCCGACTGATTCCCAGGGGCCGGCAGGTACATCGAGGGGGCGGGTGAGAGCATGAGGATGTTGGCATGTGCTTCTTGCGTCCACAGGTATCGCATCCTTCAACATACTTCTTGACGAAGGCACGCATGCTGGGCCACCAGTACTGTCGTTCGACTCGTTCGAGGGTGGCGTGATTTCCGGGATGGCCAGAAGTGGGGGTCATCATGGCAACTGTCCGTAGAACGTCGCGGCGAAGGTCGTCGTCGTTGGGTACATAGACTCGGCCTTTGTGGAAGACCAAGCCGTCGATTTCTTCCCATTCTGGTAGGCCGTTGACGAGTCGAGTAGGTCCGGAGTTGCGCAGAGCAGCGAGGCCGGCTAAGACCCTCGGCTTCACGGTTGCTGGCTTGCTTGAGGCGTTCTTCAGAGGGTTGACGAGCATGCTGGTGGCGGCGAGTTTGGCGAAAAGTTCGGGTTTGAGGACGATTTGTTGCTTGTTATCTTCAGAGTCGCTGACTTGGTGAATATCGAGGCGGGAGAGGGGGATCGGCTTGAGTGTTGGCTTTTCCAGGACGGTGGGTGAGACGGAATTGGAAACGGGGAAAGGTAGAGGGCCCATCTTGCATGTCGGCGGCTCAAATCTTGTGCAGGTGCGCCAGTATTCGAGGTTGGCATGGTCGGTGATGATCTCAAAAGGTTCAGGGAGACCTTCGAGGAAGTGGCGCCAGTCCTTGAGAGCGTCGATGATGGCGAGCATTTCACGGTCGTAAATCTCGTAATTGCGTTCTGCAGGCTGCATGGAGGAGGGAGCGGAATGCGATGGGGGTGCCAGAGACCGTCGTCGTGCTTCTGAAGCAGAGCACCTCCTGTGGCAAAGCCAGAGGCGTCGACTTCGATGGCGAGTTGGGCGACTAGGATCCCAGAGTGAGAGGACCGGAGCGGAAATGAAATGATGGCGGAGGGTATCAAACGCGTTTTTGATGTGGCGTACCCCATTGCCAGGGCACGTTCTTCTTGGTGAGATCGTTGAGTGGACGAGCAATGGTGGAAAAATCTTTGATGAAACGGCGGTAGAAGTTGGCAAATCCTAGGAATCCTCGAACGGCGCGGAGATTGCGGGGAGTGGGCCAGTTGCGAACGGCTTCGACCTTGGCTGGGTCCATCGAAACTTCTCCCTCCCTGATGACTAGACCCAGGTATTCAATCTCCTGTCGTTCGAATTCGCACTTTTCAGGGCGAAGGAACAGGTCGTGGGCTTTGAGTCGTCGAAGCACCTCGTGAGTGATCTTGCGATGCTCTTCGAGGGTCAGGGTGAAGATGAGGATGTCGTCGAGGTAAACCGCGACTTTACCGGCAGCGATGAGGTCTGAGAAAATGGAGTTCATGAGGGCTTGGAAGGTGGCGGGCGAGTTGGTGAGACCGAAGAACATAACGAGGGGTTCGAAGAGGCCTTGGTTGGTGGCAAAGGCGGCCTTCCATTCGTCCCCTTCCTTGATGCGGATATTGTTGTAGCCCCATCGTACGTCGAACTTGGAAAAGTATTTGGCGCCTTTGAGGCGGCCAATGATGTCGGAAACGAGGGGAAGTGGATAGCGGTTCTTGACGGTGAACTCATTGAGTTTGCGGTAGTCTTGAACAAAGCGGAGTTTACCGTCCTTTTTCTTGACAAAGAAGACGGGGGAGGCGAGGGGCGATTTCGATGGTCGGATGTAGCCTTTCTGGAGGTTCTCGTCCAGGAAGCGGTTGAGTTCCTCTTGCTCGTTCTGCGACATGGGGTAGACTTTGGTGCGGACAGCAGCTGGGGCACCGGGAATGAAGTCAATGGCGTGGTCCCAGGGCTTGTGTTCCGGTAGACGGTGGGATTCGGACTCGGAAAAGACGGAGGCATGTTGTCGGTACTCAGGGGGTACCAACTCTTCGAACGTCTTTTGAGGCTTCTCCTTCTGGCTTTGTTCGGATTTGCTGGGAGTACGTGAAGCCAGCAGCGCACCATAGTTGGTCGCCGTGTCCTCAAGCATCCCCTTGCGTACCAGTTTTCGTCGAGTCCTTCGATTGGCGCGAATGCGACAGAGAGGAGGCCTGTAGTCCTCCGGTTCAGGTTCAACCGGTGGAGTCGGCTCGTCTGGGACATCTGGAGGTGAAGACGAGGAGGTAGATGCTGATTGGGGAGTGGGTGTTGAGGTTGACGCCGTTTTGAGAGGAGTTGGAGCCGGAGTAGGAGGTGAATCATCGTCGATGCCAATCTGCTCTACCAGTGCTTCTCCCATGGGAGCACCTCGAGAGATGGGATGGGCATCTTCGTCTGGGATTTCCTCAACGGTGGACAGAGGAAACCTTGGAGCGAGGAATGGTGAGGGTGCCTTTGCGCCAGTCGATGGTGGGATTGAGCTTGCGGAGCCAGGGGAGACCAAGGATAATGTCCTCCCCACCAAGATTGGTGATGAGGAAGTCGGTCCCATTCCGTGTAGCCGTCGATAGTGAGTTGGAGGCGAGCGAAGTGGGTGATATGGCCTGCCTGGTTGGGCGAGCCGTCAATGTTCAGGAGTGCGATGGGTGACGGAGTTTAAAGGTGCGGATTTTGTTCTCTTCGACAAAGGGCCATCCAGGAATATCCTGTTGCGCCACAGTCGACCATTGCCGGGGACTTGGGTACATGCGGTTTTCTGCCTCTAGAACTTGCTTTGAACGCGAAAAGTGGGAAGAAAGAGGGTTCAATTCGGCGAGTCGTGCTAAGTTTACAGGAATAGATGGAATCATAGGCGGAAGTTGCGTAAACGGAGGTAGGGGGTGCATGCCCTCGGCGCGAGCAGGCACCCGCTTTAAAAACCCTCCTTTGAGTTCGGCGAGGCGAGCGAGAATTTCGAGTTGAGTCTGTTGAGAGCGTTGAATGTCGGATAAGTTGGTGTGCGAGACAGATGCTGGGAGCGGGGAGGAGCAACGGGAGTGGCGGCGATGGTGGCAGAAAAGGATGGAGCAGGGTTGAAGGATGTCGCAGACGTCGAAGGTATCGTTGATGGTGGTGGTGGCACGGACACGGCGCTGGTTGAGAGGCCGCGGTTCTGGCGAGGCCCATGAACTTGTCCTGGCAGACGTTTTCCGATGTCCCATGCGCTGACAGTAGGTGCAGCGATTACCTCCGTGGTTGCCGTCTTTCTTGACTGGGCTCGAGATCCACAGCCAAAGCAGCGGCCCCTCATGGCAGCGACAAAATCGTCACGGCTGCGACCGAGGGACCGCACGGCTAGCGCTGAGGTCCATGGCCCAGGGGTCTTCGATAACGGTGGGAGTGCTGATGGAGGTGGGATGACGCTGGGAGTTGGGGCGCATGTGGAATTCGTTCTTGATAACCCGGTTGCACATGTCATCCAGGTTCTCGGGTTCCTTGAGGATGGTGGACAGGGCAAGCCATTCTCGGTCTTCCTTGTTGAGCTTCTCCTTGTACTTGGCCATGAGATCGGTGTCTGAGAGGCCGGTGCGAGGTGCAGTCTCCAAGAAAAGGGCGGTGTAGTGCGCAGCAGAGTAGCGGCCCTGGTTGAGCGCTTTCAACTCTCGTCGTGCGGCTTCAGCGTCGTTGGCGGACTGGAAGCGCGTTGGAACTCGGAAATGAAGGTTGCCCAATCTCCGTTGAAGGCGTAGGGCTTGGCAGCTTTGTCGGTTTCGTTGGCAGCGTTTTCATGGTCGGCGATCTGTTGGAGGTAGCGGGCAGCCCAGTGACTGGCTTCCCCTTGCATGTAGGAAAGGGCGGAGGAGATCCATTGCTTGTCGTCGCGTCCACCAAGGGTTTGGTTCAGTGGTGCTCCTTGCTTGGATGCCCAGTTGGTGAAGTAGCGGATGAAACGTTGGGCGTCCTTGATCTGGCCCTTGAAAGGTTCAGGTTCTTTGACTCCTGATTTGGTGGATGCGGCTTTATCGACGAGTTTGCTGAGGAGTTTGGTTATAACATCGTTATTGGCTTTGAAGATTTCGTTGTTGTCTCTGATCTGCTGGGCGAGGGCGTCCATTGAGGTGGACATGTCTTCTTCTGCTGGTAATGCGGGTTGGATTTGTGTAGGGGTCGGAGGATCGATACGGATTGGGCTTTCTGGTGCGGTGATTTCTTGGACGGTTTGAGGGTCCTTCTTGGGTCGATGTTGGTTTTCTTGTTCTGTGTTCTTCTTCGTCTTCGTCTTCGTCGGATTCTTCTTCGTCAGATTCTTCTCTGATGGTTAACGGATTGAGTTCAACGGGTGAGGCTGGGATAGAGTATTGAATGCGGGAGGTGTTGGAGCCGGTTGGAGGTTCGACGTAATAATCGAGTGGCGGGGGTGTCGATACGGATGGGTTCAGGCTGAGCTTCGGGTGGTGTCGGAGGTCGTCGTTGCTGGTAACGGGCTTCTGGTATACGGTACAGCGTTTGTAGTCAAAGGTGTCGTCGGAGTTTGCGGAGTGCTGCCCACTGTGAGTAGTTGGTTCGGTACGGCGGTGTTCGCAGGGTTGTTCTTCGCAGGGAAATACGTCTCCGACTTCTTGGATGTAATGGCAGTCGAAGAAGACGTCTGGATCCTCGCGGTGTTCAGCAAAGATGTGGAGGCGTCCTAGACACTCAATTTTGGCGGTGTGGTAGTAGCGTGATGGGCCAGAGTGGTTGACTTGTGCAGGGACAGAAGCGGTACTGTCGGTGCAGAGAGGTAGCTTGACCTAATGTCGCGAAGTACGCGGCACTATATCAAAGCGATGACGGAGGACACCAACAAGGTGTCTGATCGGCAAGCGGATGAGACTCGAAGTCGGTCGGCGACGACGAGATAAGACGCGGAAGAGACTGACTCAAATATAAGTGGGAAATATCCACAAATACTGAGCAGAGCGGAAAGGCTGAGAGCAGAGCGGTTGGGTTGCGAGTTAAGCGATGTATTGACGAGGAGGTCAAGCTGAGGAAATACAGAGCGAACTACCTAGCTTATATACTCTACAAGACATGAGCGTAGCCGCGATGAGTCTGAAGTACGAGTAAGCGAGTATGGCAAAGAATGGGCGGAACGATGGTGTCAGAATGGCGAAGGATAGTGAAACGATGGTGAAGAATGGCGCAGGGTTGCGCGATGCTGCGTAGGGCAGCGCGAAGAACAGTGAGCGCTGACCAAGGCTGATAGAAGCTGCGTAAGGCAGCGCGTAGAAGCGTGATATAATAGAAAGGAGTCAGGTGAACGAATGAATAGAAATGTCAAAGGCAGCGCGTAAGGCAGCGGCCTGTAGTGCAGAAGAATGAGAAAGGAGAAACGAGGCAGTGCGCCATAGAAAGTGTCCATGCCGAGACGGATAAATGAAAAGATAGGGGCTGCATGCGGAAAGAGTGATGGGAGATCAAAAGGTGGACGCGAGCGAAAATAGGGGCGTGTAATAGGGGCTAGGGCTAGCCGTGTTCACGACAGAAATGACGTGCCTCAGGCTTGCTTCAAGCCCGTACCAGTTCTTGAGATGCTGTTCAAGGTCATAGCAGTAGCATCTGGCTACGATGATTGCATAACCAGTTCTATTCAGTTGTTGCACCTCTTAACGGGGAAAGCCTTCTATATGGATCGGCGTACGATAGAGAAGGGAAGAGAGAGGGGCGTAATTCGCAAGGGCGTTGCTCCAGAATGGCTATGGAAATGCTAAGAAAGAAACGCCACGACAATAGGGTAAACATCTTTCTCCTCGGTGAGGTGAAACAACCTGTGTAACATGCTCAGCCATGGACAAAGTCAGAAGACTCATAGACAGCGTGACGTACCGCGTTCACTGGCTTCGCAGCCAAAGGTTAGATACATGATCCCATCGAGCGAAGGGAATACGTTCGAATGGCTAGCGTCGGAGCGAAAACCAATTAGCCACGGTACCTAGGCCCTGCCACTGGCAAACAAACAAGGTACCAAGGTGGCGTTTCGAAGGGCCTGGATACGGCCTAGTCAATCGCAATCCCTCGGGAAATTTGACAATCGAATACAGCAACAAAGGTGTTGCAAAAAGGAGTAGGCGCTGAAGGGAAACTACGATGGATAGTATGCGAAAAAGAACAGTCACCTTCATGGCGTCATTGGCGAAGAAAGCGAAGCACTCTGAAAAGACACTAATAACCCTGGCGTATTGGATGTTGGGAGCATCTAGGCTTTGCGCGTCAGGGTCATTTTCGGAAGCTTGGCGAGTCGGATGGCTATCCCAGAGATAAGTTGCCATTGAATATGCAGCGATTGTTCTGAGAAAGTCATAAGCGATGGAAGACCAAATGCCATTCATCTTACCTTTCCCATTAAACCTCCCTGCAACCCAATTGAATGATCCCTGACTGATGGAGATTGAGCAGCTCCGAGTACCAAAGAGGCCTTCTTGTAGGATCAAGGAGAGTAGAACACATCGAATTGAAAGAAGACGAACAAGCATGGTAAGCACTACCATCATAAGCATACGAAAACATACAAAAGAGAGTACAACAGTTTAGGGTTTGTAGTTCAAGACCTGGCATACCTGGCATGGGCATAGTGAATATGAATAAGAGGGTAACAACGTGCCTTGCGAATGGTTAAGCGACGAGGCCCTGAGGCACGAGAGTATCAACGACAGCCTTCATGAATGTACCAACATTGGTACCCGTTGGATAACGGCCTTTGACGGCCTCGTACAGTGAAGAAGCTAGAGCAACATCGTCATTGCTGTCATTGTACTGAGCAACGAGGCGGCGCAAAGCGGCAACCATACCGTCGATCTCCTGAAGAAGGCTGTCGCATCCTCGAGTAGCTTGTCCGAGCTTGAGAGCGGCAACCGTATAGTCCTTTGAATCAGGAGGCAGGACGGAATCAAGCCCGAGTGTGGCTAGATCGACGAAGACGGTTGTAGATTCAGATGACTCCTGCGTCGGAGCCAGATATTCTTCTGAAGCAACTCGAGCGGTTGGTTCGTTGATGATGACTTTCTTCCGAGAGATTTGAACCGTCTCCTCCACCATCTCAACCCGCATGTTGAGGCTTGGGAGCGGTCTTGCTTGATTAGGAGTTCCAGTGCACCATGAAGGTGGATGAGGCTAGTGGAAAGAAAAATGAGTTAGTGCCTGCATCGATAAAACGTGCTGAATACCACTCACAAGAATTGGGGGAGACGATGGCCCAGTTGGACTTGCAGTGCTCGCTGAGACACACCCTCCCTGACCAACGTGGTGACCTGCCACAAGGTCAGGGAAACTGTGGAGTAATGAAGTTAATAGCATTGCCTAATTTGGTCCAAGTTGAATGCCGCGACTTTTTCTTGAAAGAAATGGAGAGGGAAAGGGTCACATTCGATCCTCGTAGTACGGTCACGGTGGAAGGCTCCGAGTCCTGGTGGTTGGTTGAAGGTTGGATGATCCATTGGAAGCGCCCTTTATGAACTTATGGCGCTGTTCCGCCGACCATCAGATGCGGCATGGGCCCTGCAACTTGACTCCGATTCAATTCGCTGCGCTGACTCTGCTGGCAGTAGTACTAGTAGTATGGTACGAGTAGTAATGCTGCTGATCGAAATAAGATAATGGAGGTTTGAGGCCATCCCCTTCCTTAGGTAGGTGTTAAACATGACAGAGAAAGATGAGCCTCATTCCATCATCCCGCTCAACCGAACCAAGCTGCTCGAAAGCCGATCTACTAGCTCACCGAGATCTTCAAATGACAAACAATTGATACTGGGTACGTGATATGTCACAAACGAAAGCTCAAGTTGGCAGCTTCCTGAACGTTCTACCAGAACTTGAAACCTGAAGGGTGAAGGTTTGATGTCTCGAGCGCCTGATGGTCTACGACAGTCACGGTTGCGGTGTGTCGCGGTGGAGCTCACGTATCTACTGGTGTGACCAAAGCATGAGTGCCGTGAAGTTCTGCGCTGTAAAACTGGGGTCAGGTACTATGCCACGACTTGTACATGGTGACATTCCAAATAGAGGACTCAAGGGAACGACCTCATTATGGCTTTCCGACAATCCTTATGGCGCTTTTTGTCCATTTTGTCCCCCAGTTTCGTCAACGGAGATGAAGTAGTACGAGAAGCGGGAAGCATCTTACAAGAATCAAGACCTCCTGTAACTCTCACCTTTCAAGCTGTAATGTGATGGCTTGAAACCGGCGCAGCATCTGCGAACTTTACGGGGTCGAAGCGAGGGCTCACTCACAGGGGTTTCACCATGCCGTAGCAGCCTCGCTCTTAATTCGTGATCATCTCCTGCACCGTGCATACATTCCTGCCCACCCTTCGGACTGGTCGCATCAGGCTCAATGTCAGCGGAGACACTCGCAGATCGAGATTGGGCAGGATTTAGTAAAAGGATATGGGCCCCTTTGCAGACAGGGTCCAGTTGCTGCCAGCACCAGTGCTTCGAGTCGAAGTTCTCAGCGTCTGGTAATCCTGACCTGCATGACGAATTGCCCATATTCCCGTCTCGTGAAAGCCTATATATACCGCTGTTCAGCGCTCGAACAAACCAGCTACTTTGATTCCCTGCTTTACTTTGAGAATATCTCCTAACTACCAATCGTACACTCCGACCGTATCACTTTCCTTATCTCTCTCTCCTGCTTGCGGATGTCGAGGGTTTCCAGGCTGTCTGATTCCGAGCCCCTTCCAGGGATCTCTCTGCAGGACGACGTCGAAGCTGTCAACAAGCTGCTCGACGTGTTCGACCTACCTCAGGCTGCAGAGGACGACAATTTTGCTCAATCCGACCCTGAAGGTGAGGATAGCTGCTCGAAGTGTGTCATCCGGGATCATTATTGACCACTGTCCTGCTGGTCAGGACCTCTCCCGGGCCCCAGTTCCGAGGATGTGACGGTTCAAGTTGTCCCCGCTACCATGGAGGGGGGCATAGTACTCACTCTTCGGGAGCAAGCCATAGTGGACAAGTTTAGGCATAGGCTCGGTGATGTGCAACTGCTCAACCTTGCCGCTGCAGCCAAGCGAGGTGTCATGCCTATCACCGATTACAGGACCGACACAGGTGTCACTCCGGGGCCTGGCACGGTATATCATTCTCCAAGGTTCATGACCCTTCATCGTGCCCTCACTCCAGCCGAGATGGAGTATAACCCTTATGGTACGGTGAACCTTGTCGCTGAATTCGAACGTCAAGATGCTGAGGCCGCGAGTGCGTATATTTCATTCAAAGAAGGAGAGGCTGAGCGATAACTCAACTATTTCAATCATAGATCTCTCGCTTCTCTCGGTTGCGCTCAACGCCCTCTTATCGGCTGCCATGAGCATCACAGGCATGCTATGTGTTGCTCCCGACTTGGATGATTCTGCTTAGCTCGATAGCTCGATGTCTCAGTAGCTGTCATTTGCCTAGATGGACGCCTAGGTGGTGGGTGTCTCGATTGCACACTTTCTATGCTATGTGTTAACAAAGTCAATCAGCTGCTCTCATGACCTCCTCTACAGCTCCCTGTGCGAGTCTGGACTCTCGGCTACTGCATTGTTTGGACTACTAGACCCCCTCCCCCCCCTCTTGTTCCTTACGTCTTACCCACATATCCTTCATTATATCCTTGGTTTCCCTTTGAGTTGACCCAAGCCTAAGTCCGCGATGCTTCTCAAATTAATGGTCCGATTCAGGTAATGGAAACTTGCGACAGTGCACTGTGCCACAGGATCACTCGCTGGCTCGACTCCCACAAAGTGTTCTGAAGTTGAACTCGATCAGAGGCCGGCGAGAACTAAGTCGTAAGAATCCGTATGATCGGTGTAAGGGATATATATTCGATTAGTATCAATAGAGTATTGGGGACCGCTAGTACTACGCTGCTGGTCGGTCCAGTGGACGGTTGAACCAGTTGTCGCGCGCTGTCGCAAAGGATGAGGCTTCTAGTAAGATAAGATTGCTATTTTGAGTAATCATGCATCATAGCCACGCGAAATTAAACCCGCGCCATGCGGCGACCACACTGGTGACGGAGCCTGAGAGTCCTACTACTTGGCTCTCAGGCTACTTATGGGCCACTCCCACAAATAGTACTTTCAGTTTCGAACACACTGAACCAGCCCCTCTCTCAAACCTCACCTTTGGACGACTTTCCCTCTGGCTCAACAGACTACGTTGAAATTGCTTAAAAATGCCACGGTAAGGAAGGCTCTGTCCAACGTGACCCTTGCTTTCGAATTCCCAAACTGAAATTCCGTTGGTGTCAGATTGAATTCGTATACGCTCTCAAGCTGGCCCCGTTTGACCCATTCTGGGGAAGCAAACGCTAAATTAATCTCCACGGCTGCAGATTCCACCAGGCTCAAGCCATTGGTAGGCTGTCGCGGTCTGACGGCAACAACTCTGACAGAAAACCGCTGTGCGATGAACATGTGCTCTTGTGGCACCCACACCGAGTGTCAGGCAACGGCTTTCTTGAACCAAGTCTGTCTCGATCCTCTTCACGTCTTTGCCGCTCGAGTGCTGAGCTTGATGTAGAAAGTTTGGTTCGATCTGCGAAGCCACCTATTCCTTCGTGTCAAAGAAGCGCTCTGCAACCATGACAGCACCTCAACGTCTTCACAACATCCATCTGTTAGCGGTCTCACCAGTCTAGACGAGGGCCTACTCTCGCTCCAAGATGACTGCATCTATGCGCATAGAAGCCTTTGCTTGGCCAACACGTCGTGCAATCAAGAAGATGGGAGCGTGCTTCGCATTTCAGGGGTAAATTGCAACCTCATGATTGCAAACCCAGCATATGAAAAGGACACCGTCGAACACCCCTATCTCTATGGGAAGGTTGAAGGCCTCTACCACGCCAACGTTCTTTACCAGACGTATGCACAGCAGCCGCGATCGCCCACTCATATGGAATTTGTTAGGGTCCGATGGTATAAATGGGAAGGGAGGAGCATGGGGCTGCATGGTCTGGAACTCCTTTCACTGCCTAGTGTGGAGGACCCTGGCTCATTTGGATTTGTTGACCCCCGTACCGTCATTCGGGGATGCCACATCATGCCCAAATTCGTCGACGATCCACCAAAGGACAGAGCTCGGGATGCGAGCTCGGCCAACATCCATCCTATCTCCAATGGCCACTCTCCCGGTGTTGTTTATTTTGTGAACCCGTAAGCCGTCTGCTTCGAAGTTCCAAAAGTGTATGATCTAATGCACTGACAGATTTCTGTGATACCATTGGGGCCACCTCGTCTGGAGCCTTTTACCTCGTAGTTCCGCCATTCGATTGCCCAACCAGGTCCATTACTATCTCATCCTACCTCCTTTGGCTATATATTATGACAATCCAGTGTTCTCCTGCACCACCACCTCAATTCGGAACCCTTCAGGCTTGCGAAAATCCGATCTTCAGAAGAACCCGTCGTCAACCGTAAATCATTCACTTTGGGTGGGCATCATGAGTGCGAAGCCAAGTCAGTGAAGTTTCCGAGTTGCCGATCAGTGTAATGACTCAATATCTCGCAGCAGAAACGCAGCTTACTGCTGCGAGATTGAGGTTTCATCTCCCGAGTAGACCGCTCGCTCAGCTCTCTAACTTCTTCGAGGTTGTTGGTCTAAATTTGTCACGGCTTTATAAACATACCCTTTCCAGAGCTCGCCTTCTGCAGATGTCTTCTTCTATCCGCTTTAATATCTTTGGAGCTTCAAACGAGGTGAACTCTTCCGCAAGGCGCGCAGATGGTGGCGCACTGGGAAAACGAGGAATACTAGGTATGGGAGATGCACCTCTCAGCATGGAAACAGGTGTACTCATTTTCGACCAGAATCTTCTGCCCAGCTCCAACCCTTGTGTGGAATTCGCTCCTCTGAGGCCGCAGACAGCCCGGACCTTCTACGTCAGGATACGATTATGCCTGCAGTACGTCAGCATCTTTTTATCGCTCGATCCAGAGCCATCTCTCAGACACTGCGATCAGGAGTCGTTACTTCATTTGGAAGAACCCAGTACCGTCAACAGCTACAGGCGGAGCGTGGCTATGGTGCAGGAGGAATTGGGCCTTCAGAATGATGACAAGACATTCTGGCGAGTTAAGGTACGCATTGCAAGAAAGCAAATCGCGACTTGCTGAATCGACTTCAACCACTGATTTTATTCTTCAGGCTGCCGTTGCTGCTGCTGCGAGGAAGCTCTCCTTGACTGGCTCCGAAATTGGTGAGGAGGTCGCGCTCAAAAACCGGCGCCACAAGTTGTCTTCGAAGATCGAACGCGCTGCATGGTGGGTGAGTACCGCTTCGACATGCACATTGGCCTACCTCGAAGTCTGACTGGTGTTTTCTTTTGAAGGTCCGCGATACGGTCCCTATTTCTCCTTACCATCGCACTTTACTTGGGCCAGTATCTTGTCTTGTGGAAATTTGCCAGGACGAGATAAAGAGGAGGGAGGTGATTTATCGATTCGAGAATGGATCTGTGGCCACGCTCCCGGACTACGCTCTGATCCTTGAACAAGAAGATGTCGAGGAGGGTTGCCGACTTGGCTGTTACTAGAGGCACGACACGGCTACTCCAAGCTTAACCAGGAGTTATGTTAGAGCTGTTGCCGGTAGCATAGTAGATTTCTGAACTGGAAAGTACCATGTACTAGGCCATCATATATTACTAGTGTAACGAATGGTAGATCTACTCCTTGATATTGATGTCTTCCCGAGAGCAGTCATACTTCGCTAGGGGCCTGAGGGTTCGTCGAAACATGTCGTAATGTAATACCTCTCACCCAACCTCTTGGAAACCCCGCAGTTTGGGGCTTGAGAGACTCTTCAAGTGTCATAGTTCAAGTTGAGCTCGCCGAAGTGCTCAGCCTTCTCTGACTCGGAGTACACCGTGTTCACTGGCAAGACGATTCAGACTCTTGGAGAATTTTCACGGCTTTCTTTACTATCGATCTGAGGTGATCATATGCTTAACAAAAAGAACCTCCAAATGTCAGCGTTGGAAGAGCTCTGAACCAGCTCCTTCTACTACTAGTAAGCTCATTAACCAGCAGTTTGCCAGTGTGCCATGCCAACTGATGCATACTAATCAATAGGAGCTAGTACAAGTAGGGTGTCTGCGATACCAGTGGAGTCGGAGTAGCGAAGGCGATCATTCAAAGTGAAGGCACATTTGTCTTTGTTTGGTCGCTGCCATCTCCTTTTCCTAGAATCCCACCCTCAGGCTGCTACGCTCCGCTCGTACTACTGCAAAGATGAAAGATGACTCCCTTGAGCCAAGTGCACAGCTGCCAGTGGTTTAGCCTAGATCTGCGTTCTTGTTGACTCATTCACCAGCGCAGTCGAAAGGCGGGTGGGCGATCCGAGCAATCTTGGGAATTCATATGGTATGTCTTAGGTATAAAAGCGGTCTTGTTCAAAGGACGAACACTATCCACACTCCGCTATGGACTCCATTCTGCTTGAATGTGAAGAATGCGGTCGAAACTTCCAAAACACGGCGGGATTATTCACCCACCAGAAAAATAAATGCTGACCAGGGAAGCGCTCAATGAGGGAACTCTTGTCCAATGCCCGGGATTACTGGAAGACTGTCAGTCAAGAGGCAAATTCTCCTCGGAAACGTCGAAGGCTAGGAGCACCTCCGAGTGGCTCAAGACTTCAGCCACAACAGCAAAATTCAGCATCCAGGGCCCAGGCTATGGCACTGGCACCTCCGCCGGCTGTGAGTTTGCTCGATTCTGTCGCTTCAAATTCGTGTTTGCTAAGCAAGCTCCAATCTAGTCGGTAGTGGCCCATGACCACACCTCTTACATCCCCGGAGCACCCCCTGTTGGAGGTGATAGATCGGAGCAACCCACTCTACCGGTCCGTCCTTGCCACCGTCCGGTAGGTAGTACTATATTCGTGGTCTTCTTCAAAAATTTCTAACCTTCTGCGCATCGTAGTCCCCAGAAGTCCAACCGTATGAAGAATCCATATCTGGGACCACTCCTCTAAACCCTTCCACAACACCTCAGCTTCGTCACACCACTTGGCGAGATAGCCTGGGGGTATTCAAAAGGTACCTTCAGGCCCGGATGCCTTCGCACGATCCAGAAAATCATGAACAGGCCGTTTGGAGTCACCACAAACATTCAATCGAACGCAAATGGTTCCACCGATCCTGTTGACAGCGACGTCAGTAACCCACAAACACCCAAATCCCCTGAAATTGGTTCTCAGACGACAGGTGCCACACCTCCGCCTACGCACCTCTACTATCCATACCCTAATTGGAGCTCGTATGCGTTGGGAAACTGGTTTTGGACTGGTGGTGTCATCAACTCGAAGGAACGGTTCGGAGAACTCCTCCAAATCCTTCAACATGGTGACTTCAAGACAGACGATGTAAATGGCACGAGCTGGGAGTTGATACATCGCCTTCTTCCAAATGGCATCAACCCACCCAGTTCCACCAGTGGTGCACAGCCCGACTGGGTGGACGATTCTGGACTTGGATGGGCGAGCTCAAATGTCATCCTAGACGTCCCGTTTCCCAATCGCAGTCAAGGAGCCAAGACCAAGTCGTTCGACGCAGGGGTGCTTCATCACCGGTCAATTGTGTCTGTTATCAAGGAGAAGATGGCCGACCCCGTCGAGTTTCAGCAGCGCCACTTTCAGCCGTACAAGAACCTGTGGCAGGCAAAGCTGGATCAGCCTCCACTTCGCATTTACGGCGAGCTCTACTGTTCCAACGAATTCCTTTGTATACAGCAAAAGGTTCAAAATATAACACTGGAGAATCAGGACAACGTGGGGTTGGAGCGCGTGGTCATGGCCTTGATGTTTTGGTCCGACACCACGCTGCTGGCTAACTTTGGGACTGCAAAGCTCTGGCCATGTTACTTGTTCTTTGGAAACGATTCGAAATATCAACGAGGGAAGCCTTCGACCAATCTATGCAATCACATTGCTTACTTCGAGATGGTATGACCATTTGTTGCCAGCTTACCCCTTCCAGGCTAACCCATTTGACTCGCAGCTCCCAGATCGATTCAAGGATTGGTATCGCTCGTTTAGCGACGGATCAAGCCCATCACAAGATCTCATTACTTACTGCAACCGCGCAATGTTCCACAAGCAGTGGGATATATTACTCGACGACCAGCTGATCCACGCAATGCGTCAGGGGATTTGCATTGTGTGCCCTGATAATGTTGCGCGGCTTTTCTTCCCTCGTATCTTTACCTACTCGGCCGATTACCCGGAAAGGTGAGTGCACGCGCTTACTAGGAAGGACAGCAACATACTAACTGGACTATAGAACCTTGATTGCCACCATTCGATCGCTAGGCCAAAAGCCTTGTCCACGATGCTTGGTGGCGAAGTGCGACCTGCATTTAATGGGCCAGTTGGACGATAATAACCATCAGCCCCGTCTTGACGACGATGAGCAGCAGGCAAAGGTGAAGCTGGCTCGAGATCTGATCTTCGTCCAAGGATTCGCTGTGGGTAATGACAAAGTTGAAGACATCCTGAAGAGTGATTCTCTTCTTCCAGTCCAGGTAAAGTGTTCAAACTTGGTAGTGGATCATGACTTTGCACTCACCCGCCCCAATAGAACACATTTTCAAAACTCGCTGACACCGGGCTTGACATTCATTCAGCCCTAGTCGTTGACCTCCTGCACGAGTTCGAGCTCAGGGTCTGGAAGGGCCTGTTTATTCACCTTGTCCGCATCCTGGAGGCACATGACCGTTCATCAAAAACTAACAAAGCCAGGGTTCATGAGCTCGATCGCAGGTAGACTGCGAGGCCCTGCATCCACCGCGCTAGCATCATTGTCTAACTTGCTTTTAGATACCGTCAAACGCCTTCTTTCGGTGTTGACACAATCCGCAAGTTCAGATCAAATGCTTCAGAACAGAAGAGGCTCGGGGCACGTGACTACGAGGACTTACTTCAGGTAGGTTCAGCCTTGCTGTACATCCCAGGCGCCAAACCTTACCATTCCAAGTGCGCGGTCCCGGCCTTCGACGGGCTGCTTCCAGAACCCGACAATTCTATCGTCTGTCAGCTCCTTTCTCTCTGCGCCGAGTGGCATGCCTTGGCCAAGATGCGTATGCATACCGAAGAAACTCTCGGAATGCTAGAGGCGACGACCTCGATGCTTCGAGATCAATTCCAAGTCTTCATACAAACGACCTGCAATACGTATGCGACAACAGAAACAAATAAGGAGTACGGTGCACGGCTAAAACGTGCCTCCAAGAAGACTCCCAAGAGCAATGCTAGTTCTCCATGCTTACCTCCAGGCTTCCTCCCGGCTGCTGGTGAGGTCCCAGAACCAGCTCAACGCACATCTGCGTCACACCTGCCTCTGCCTCTTCCAGAGCCGGTGCTGGAAGCATCTGCTAAACCTGCTGCTAAAGGTAGGCTGCGCAAGACTTTCAATCTGAACACATACAAGTACCATGCTCTGGCAGATTATTCATCCACTATCCGGCGTTTTGGAACCACGGATTCGTATAGCACAGAAAGGGTGCGTGGCCACTAACCCCTGTGTTGAGACTAAATTAACCACCAACCATTTCAGGGAGAATTCGAACATAAATTTCCGAAGTCGTGGTTTCTGAGGACCGACAAAAAGACATATCGTCTTCAACTAGCGCGGATAGAAAAGCGAAGGGCCAACCTTCGGAAGATCAGTCAGCGACTTCAAGCCAAGGCAAGACCATCCTCCAGTCCTTCACCCAGAGCAGTAGCAAGCGATCAACCTAAATTGCACTCTTACACGATGGCAAAATCTCAGAATGTGTATGAAGCGGCAAATCATTACATTCCCAAGGACGATAACGGCCTTGACCCCGCATTCCAGGTATGTCGTCCCTTCTCACCTAACCGAGCACTTACCCAAAGTAGCCAGGGATTCCTTTCAGGGCTAAGGAAGCACCTACTTCCCCGCATGAAAGCTCAAGGCGATTCTATCAAAAATACACACCTTGACTGGTCTTTCATCTCGCTTTTGGGAAATCGGCTGTATGAACACAAAACCTTCCGTACACGATACATGACATACGACGTGCAGCAGGGAGAGGACATCATACGGTCCAAAGGCCCCAAGCAATATGTGATGATCCTCAACCCTTCTTACCAATCAGACAGTACCGCTCATCCTTTCATTTACGCAAGAGTACATGGTATCTTCCATGCCAACGTATTCTACGTTAATGGGGTCAAGGAACCAGCTCCTGATCGCATGGATTTCCTCTGGGTCAGGTGGTTCCGTTGGAAGGGTAGAAGCATGGAATCCTACGGCCATGACATTCTCTCGTTCCCCCCCTGTGACAGAGCAGGGATCCTTCGGCTTTCTCGATCCTGCGGATGTCATCCGTGGCTGTCATGTCATCCCGAGGTTTTCCACAGAGGATGTTAAACTGCAAGAGAGCCTCTCTAAGGCTGCCTGTGATGCCGATGATCATTTGGAGTATTTTGTCAACATGTGAGTGACTTATTTCTCTTGTTGCCGGTGAATTCGAGTGCCCATTCTCACATGCATGGCACAGTTTCGCCGACAGGGACATGTATATGAGGTACCAGTGGGGCCGCGCAGTGGGCCATGCATATACCCACTCATCGGATATTTGACCCGCGCTCACCCCTGGTGGATTTATGCAATCGAATCCAACGGAAACAAGCTGCCCCCCCATTGACACCCAGAATCCCGCCGCTGAGGATACAATCGTACGTCACCAGACTGAATAATATCGCATGAGTTGACAAACTCTGCTTCTTCAGACTAGTAGTCGCCCTCCTGAACCAACGGATTTGGAAAACGTAGATGTGAACTGCGCTGAAACTACGGAACTTGGGGATTCTGAGATGGTGTACCGGGAAAGCGACGACGAGAATAGTGACACCGGTATTAACCCTGAGGCAGATACAGATGATGACGATGACGGTGAAGATGAATAGTTTGCTATCCTTTCCTCGTTACGCTTGGCTTATGCGAACCTGTAAGTAGAAATCCCATGATTATACCACTTGGAGCATGCTCCTATTAAACTTGGACTTGATATGCATCTCGGATAGCGTACGCCGTAGGTGAAGCCGGTTTGGCAAATTAAACCGTCAAGAATGACATTGCTTGGCACTAGTGACACACATCTGCGCTTGTCTCACTCTCCGCAGTCCATGCGAAGTACCTGAAGTCGCTGCGCTGACCAATTTGAACCAGCTCGTGGTCACAGTGGTTCATTGTGCCAATATAAATACTGCCAGTACTAGTAGCCTAATCTCGCATAGTACCAGCCGCCTTTTCTGTCTTCATTCACTCGTCATCCAGCACTCTTTAATGGCCCAAAATTATCGTCATACAAATTACCGAAAACCTCTCAGATTGGATATCTTGCTACAGTAAGTCCTAGCCAACAAAAAATCCAATACGGCACTTCACTCACTCACGGTTGGCGAAACAGCATCTTCCTTCATTTTTCGAGCCATCACAACGCTACTCTTCGAATAGCAGGTTGCTCTGCCAGTGTTGGATTCAAATCTAGAGTGGTTGCACCTCCCTTCAACGGGGTACTATCATCCGGTGCGCGCCTTCCTCATTCGATCTTCCCTTCTCCTAAACTAATCCGTTCGTTTGTCACGGCCAGTGGTGGTGATGAGAGAAGCCTTACATGCCTTCTATCGGCAACCTAAGGATCTCAACACATTTCATATAAGAGTCTGTTCAACGTTTATATTTGCCCCTACAGCGTGCCTCAGGTCTACAAGCTGTAGTGCTCATTCGATCCGCCAATGGAAAGAGCTCCTGCAATACGTTCACAGCTCGGGGTCGAACTTCTTGCAAGAGGCAGTAACTACGTCTAAAGACGCGTTAACGCTCCCCGTACTGATACCCAAAGTACTTGTATACCCTGCTGATGTCCCTGAGCTCGCGTGTCGCTACAGGGGCGATTAAACTCGGATTAAATGATATTTAAGTGCTTTCGGTGTTACAAGCTGCTTTCAGAATCTGCTCATCGCTTCAATTTCCATCAACCACGACTTCTACTAGCAAGGCGTTGAGATGCTGCACTAATCTCCGCTGTTTTTGGACGTGCAGAACTTTTCAGCTTTCACCAGGAGTCAATGGCTTAGTAGGGCCGGCATCATTGATCATCGTATAAATTATAATCCAAAATTAGGTGGCCTGATGTCATGGGTCTAGGCACCCAGCCGGGCCGAGATCGCTAACAGCCGTTTGCATTTGCACTATCAACGCCATGATATGTCAATCTGAAGAAAACGACAGTGGCAAGGAGACCCGAAGGAGGAGGAAGAGGAGGAGGAGGAAGAGAGGAAGAGAGGAAGAGCAGCAGCAGGAAGACTCGGGCGAATAAGATTCTTCAATGAGGTGGTGACAATTGAGGTTCTTCCTGCAGCCGTCGCCATCATTGTGCGTTGCTGAGTTTTGTTAACTTCGCTTTGCAGGCTCAGAGTGTATGCTCATCGAGTATTTTTCAACCTAATCACAGGTCTTCGTTTTTGGCGCTAGTAGCCTCGTCGCGTGGTCGCCGCGATGCGGCTGCTCGTGCAAAGAACAGTATTACTTCTGCTCCTGCTACTACCACCTTGAGGGCAATGGTTGACACAACGTCTTTCCTTATTAGGTGAGTTCTACTAGTAGCATGCTCTTTGCATAGTCGTCGATCTGGTGGTGTTGCTGTAGGAATCTTCGGGCCACCGAGCCTGAGGGCTGCGAAGTGTACGATCGCCGTGATTCTGTACTCGCATCTCACATCTTACTCGTGCTTGCCAAAAGTATCCGCCGCGTCCCACGGTCGATGCCGAAAAATCGGGAAAATGTAGATGCCTATTAAAACGTTTCTACTACATGTGTAGACTTGAGATTTCGTACATGCATGTAGCTTGCATACAAGTTGTACTATGCGAAGTCTCGTGAAGATAGGCCCATTTTCTGCGAAGTTATGAACATTAGGAGCGCGAACCATGTTTTGGCGGGTTTGGGCCAATTTTGTGTGGGGAATAAAATGGTTCCAACAGAGTTTTCCAGTCTGAGATTTGGATATGATGTTTAGGTAGTACATTTAACCCTACATGAGAAATATCAGGTAAATTAGTAGCGCTCAGCCAGTAGAAGAGAGATTCACATTTGGCTATTTTACCGTGGAAATGCGCTGATCGGCGCTTTTCACACGAAAAGAGCAGAATGTCGACGGCTCTCCTGAATGTTCCAAGAAATAGAATAGGAGGAAATTTTACATATAAAATGAGCATGAGAACATTAGTACTATATCCAAATCTTGGACTGTAAAACTTCGTTGGAATTATTTTATTCCCCACACAAAATTGGCCCAAACCCGCCAAAACATGGTTCGCGCTCCTAATGTTCATAACTTCGCAGAAAATGGGCCTATCTTCACGAGACTTCGCATAGTACAACTTGTATGCAAGCTACATGCATGTACGAAATCTCAAGTCTACAGTAGTAGAAACGTTTTAATAGGCATCTACATTTTCCCGATTTTTCGGCATCGACCGTGGGACGCGGCGGATACTTTTGACAGGGGCGAGTAGATTGTTCGAAAAATTGCTCAAAGTCGTCATCTGGGAGGATTAGGGAAACCAGAAAATACTCCTCCACCGCTCCGAGTCCTGCCCTGAGTGGTACTAGTCATGGCTTGCCTATATCCCATCTGTTCTCCCTTCTCTCCTGAAACACTTGGACATCGCGGGGCGGCTATCACGTTAGAACATACTATTCTGAGCGTTTATTCAAGACGTTAGGGCAAGAAACCATGGGATGTTTCCCACCCAACCGCGGCGCAATTCATCGACTTGCTGGCTTCGTATACATGCGCAGGCAGTGTAGTACTACTATGTGATATGATCATTCATTTTTTTTCTCCCCATCAGGCCCGATCACCACCGCAGTGTTGCTCCTCAGAGTCGCATTAACAGGGTTTCCTGTAGTGGGACCGACCGGCTTACGGTTGCTCTTGCGCCTATGGGAGAGGTTCGTCACGGTTCTCCCTCCCTCAACCTCTGGCTTGCCCCCTTACCGCCTGAACATTTCGAGCCCAGCTTTGCGGCGATCTTTACCAGCAGCAGCAGCCTTCACTGCGGTAGGCTAGGAGGTGGTGCTATGACATTACGCAGCGCTCGAGTCACCCTTGATCACCAGTGCATGTTCCGACTTTACCTCAGTGCTTTACCACGTTTAATCAGCGGTATTTGCTTAAAACCTCAGCCCACCAAACTCTGGCTAAGACGTCTATCAACACATAGTGGTGCTACTGCTACTTTGACATAGTCCATTCACGAAACAGGTGAGCCGCGTCCAGTTGACAAGCAGTACACCTCGCTGACGCCATGCTCAAGTGCATTCTATAGATCAGCATGAGCACCGACACCGAGCTTGGAGCAAGGGATCTGCCTGGCGGTCCACAAGGCGCAGCTGACAAGCAACAAGATAACACTGGGAAGCGGTGCCAGGACGACAGCTTCGACGATGATTCTGGCGACGACGAGCAGCCGCGTACTCTAGGTCGCAGCAGCGCGGAATCAGCTCTTGGACTTGGTCCAAGGAAGAGGATGTATGTAATCTTCCCGATATGTGCCTCCTCCCTCCAAGACCTAACCTATATCTCCTCACGACAGATGTAGGACCGATCCCTTGGTCCACCATGGTCGCCACTTTGGGCGAACAATCCAGGCCTTCTGTCGAGTGCAAACCCTTATCAAGAATGGGCTTTCAAGAAGTATACAGATGTGATTTGGACGCGCACACAAAGATGAATTAACAGCAAGGTAAAGTGGCTCCCCTCTTGACCTAAACATGGGACAAGCTCAAGGCATCTTTTATTGATAGTGAAATACTGGAGCATGACATCTACGAACAGCTGCTCGGATTATCGCCTGGATTAGAGGAAAGGCTCTGCAACGGATCAGAGCAGGACATTTTCCATGTTGCCGAGTTGGTATGTACTAAGCCAATACCTGCAGATACACAAATTGATAGTTCTTCACCAAAGATCCAGAAGGGCTCTGCCGGAGCCAGAGCAGACGATACTAAGGGACTCAAAGGCGTCATCTTGGATTGGATCACGCCCCGAGGACAAAGTTTGCAACCTCCTCTGATGCGGAACATTAAGACCGACCGCGGCTTCTATCATTGTCGAACAGGAGAACTCCTTTGCCCGGTCGGCCTTGATTGGAACAATACCGAGTAAGCTCTCCAATTAACTGCTCGACTCCAACGCGCCGACTGATGAAGCAGAACAAAGGAAGGTCTACGCACGGGATCACTAGTGATTTCAGGAGATCAATGGCCGGTCTTTCTGTACAAGGACTTCATATATAATTGCCAAGACATCTGGGATGGACTTTTCAGAAGTTCTCTGCTGGTATCGGTGAGCTGTCGTACTAAGCCTGCGAAGCGGAATCTAGCATTGACTTCAACTTGGACAGGCTTTCAAACATATATTTACCTCCCCTAGCTCAGTGGATCGAGAACCACGAGCTACGCGATCAGGCAATGCCTGAATCCACGGCATGAAAAAGGTCACTGTTCCCTCTTTGGCATATGTTGCCACCCAGGTATGACCATCAACCTCCGAGTCTGTGGTTAATACCGACTGAATAACCCTTTAGGTGCGCTTTGCCTTGTGCTCGTCTCCCACATTCTCCAGGACGGACCTCATGACAGACTCGGAGCGCTTCTATTCGTCCGTTGTCGATGTGTTCATGGCCCGCGAATATGTGGACAAAGTTCGTCACCTCCTTGCCTGGTGGGATGCATATGTCTCCTTGTCTTCATTTTCAGCGGTATAACGATGACAGATGCAACACTCTAGTCAAATATTCCCGGTGTACAACGAGCGCAGCAAGAACCCCAAAAAGGGCTCGGTCTTAGCGCTTATGAAAGCTCAAAGACAGCAAGACATCGAATCGCTTCAAAATACCCCTCCTCAGCCAGGCCTTCAATAGCTCAAATATGCTCATCGATATCCGGAGAAAGACATAGTTCGAAGTTGGTACAGATTTAGGCATTATACGTATTCGCTGCTTGATGTCTCATTTCCCCTTCCATTACACTCTTAATTGACACTTTAATCCTGAAGCTGTAAGAGAAATCGTGACAGTTTCTAACCTTTCAGTGTTATAAGCGTATTAACGCATACTCCTGAGTTCTCCGGGTTGATCGGTGTTAGCTGCTGACCGAGGTTCGGAGCTGAGGGTCAATGGGCTGAGTGCGGCACCATTCCCTTCTACTCTCAACAGCCAAGCTATCCACTGAGCCTGCCAGCCAACCACAAGAGCCCTCAATTCGTCGACAAAAGTTGCTGAGATTCTTGCTTTGCTCAATTCAGCATGGACGCGCGTCGTTGCTCGAATCCGAGGGACAATACAGTTTCCAGCGGTCAACCACCTAAGTCACCCAGGTCAGCCCAGCATGAAGCTTGGATACCTGGTCACCCTGGCCCAGCTTCATGCTTGACTGTCCTGGGTCACTGTCCTGCCTTCCTGCCCTGAAATTCCGGGGCACTGCCCTGGGTATATGCCCAGCTGTCCTGGGTCACTGTCTAGTGACCTGGATACCTGGGGGTGTCTGGGGTCTTGGTTCTATTTATACCACTGTATAGCTTCTATATTGGCTATTGTTGTAGGCTGTGTATATGTTGTTGTCTAATGCTGATTATAGTTGTTTTACTGCTATGTACATGACCTTTATGTTTGAATTAATTTGGATTTGCCTGTCAATTGAGAAATACATTTCTTTTGTTGTACAATACTAGTATGAACAATATAATTGAATTAAAAAATGTGAAAATTTCTATATTAGGTTGGCCAAGCAAGCCTGCTGTGTAAATGCTATAATATGACAGCCTACACTCTGCAAGCCAGGACAGTGTCCTGGAACTGGGACACCGACCTGAGACACAGACCTGGGACAGTGTCCTGAAACTGGGACACCGACCTGGAACACTGACCTGGGACACTGTCCTGGATATGGGACACTGTCCTGGGACACTGACCTGGGACACTGACCTGGGACACTGTCCAGAAACTGGGGCAGTGTCCCCAAAGCCAGGACAGTGTCCTGGGATCAAGCTTTTACTGATCAAAACTTACTTAAAATGGAAACTTACATAAGATTACTATAAAAGGAAATATTACAAAGTTTACTATAAAAGGTAATCTAAAAATAATTTCCTCAAAAAGGAAATATATTATCAATTACCTTAAATAGAAATTTCCAAATCAAGATATATGCCAATCATTGCTGATCAGGTACATCAACTCTAAATCTCTATCAGCGCAAATCAGGTACTATCAATCAATCAAAACCTTTATTCTCTATCAAATATCAATGTTGATGACATCAGTCATTAATCACTCATTAAGATAAGCATGCTCGAGCATAATTTACGCTGGATCTCACCCATTTCTTCTCTGATTAGAATGATTTAATATGCGTTGGAAAGCTTGAAATAAGGGGAATCTGACCATCCATTTCGATTTGCAAAGACTACTTTGTAGGAAGCTCAATTTCCTAAAAGGTCGGATTTATAGCATCAAGCAGCAGAATAATAGTTATAGGTTTGCCTGTGTACATCAGGAAGATAACTGATAGCTCTTAGCATTATGCCTTCAACTTAACAATACCCTTTAGGCACTATTTAAAAGGGTTCAGCCTTCTTGACAGTCTTTATACCCACAATATTTCTATCGTTAATACAAGCACACATAAGTCAGCAACCAGTGCATGCTATCTGTTCAACATACATGTGAAAGGTGTTTCAAAAGTTCCCTTAGACATCATAGAAGTGTTCCAGCTATATTAAATGGCATAAGAACATCTCAAAACCACAGGCATGATGTAATGGGCAATGTTGCATTTCAAGGAAGGTAATTCTTGAATACAGTTACTATAAAAGGAGATTTTGATGAGCTAATTAGTGGAACAGAAGCAGCTAAAGAATACCTTTCTGGGATAACTTTAATCTTGGAAAACGGTCCAGAGGTCGAGGAGATATGGGTAAAATACTTGGAACACAAGACAAAGAAACCAAAGTCATGTCAACATGCTCAACCACTTCATGCATTCCTTCAAATTTCGGAGTTTTCCACTCATATCTCCTCGACCTCTGGACCGTTTTCCAAGATTAAAGTTATCCCAGAAAGGTATTCTTTAGCTGCTTCTGTTCCACTAATTAGCTCATCAAAATCTCCTTTTATAGTAACTGTATTCAAGAATTACCTTCCTTGAAATGCAACATTGCCCATTACATCATGCCTGTGGTTTTGAGATGTTCTTATGCCATTTAATATAGCTGGAACACTTCTATGATGTCTAAGGGAACTTTTGAAACACCTTTCACATGTATGTTGAACAGATAGCATGCACTGGTTGCTGACTTATGTGTGCTTGTATTAACGATAGAAATATTGTGGGTATAAAGACTGTCAAGAAGGCTGAACCCTTTTAAATAGTGCCTAAAGGGTATTGTTAAGTTGAAGGCATAATGCTAAGAGCTATCAGTTATCTTCCTGATGTACACAGGCAAACCTATAACTATTATTCTGCTGCTTGATGCTATAAATCCGACCTTTTAGGAAATTGAGCTTCCTACAAAGTAGTCTTTGCAAATCGAAATGGATGGTCAGATTCCCCTTATTTCAAGCTTTCCAACGCATATTAAATCATTCTAATCAGAGAAGAAATGGGTGAGATCCAGCGTAAATTATGCTCGAGCATGCTTATCTTAATGAGTGATTAATGACTGATGTCATCAACATTGATATTTGATAGAGAATAAAGGTTTTGATTGATTGATAGTACCTGATTTGCGCTGATAGAGATTTAGAGTTGATGTACCTGATCAGCAATGATTGGCATATATCTTGATTTGGAAATTTCTATTTAAGGTAATTGATAATATATTTCCTTTTTGAGGAAATTATTTTTAGATTACCTTTTATAGTAAAACTTTGTAATATTTCCTTTTATAGTAATCTTATGTAAGTTTCCATTTTAAGTAAGTTTTGATCAGTAAAAGCTTGATCCCAGGACACTGTCCTGGCTTTGGGGACACTGCCCCAGTTTCTGGACAGTGTCCCAGGTCAGTGTCCCAGGTCAGTGTCCCAGGACAGTGTCCCATATCCAGGACAGTGTCCCAGGTCAGTGTTCCAGGTCGGTGTCCCAGTTTCAGGACACTGTCCCAGGTCTGTGTCTCAGGTCGGTGTCCCAGTTCCAGGACACTGTCCTGGCTTGCAGAGTGTAGGCTGTCATATTATAGCATTTACACAGCAGGCTTGCTTGGCCAACCTAATATAGAAATTTTCACATTTTTTAATTCAATTATATTGTTCATACTAGTATTGTACAACAAAAGAAATGTATTTCTCAATTGACAGGCAAATCCAAATTAATTCAAACATAAAGGTCATGTACATAGCAGTAAAACAACTATAATCAGCATTAGACAACAACATATACACAGCCTACAACAATAGCCAATATAGAAGCTATACAGTGGTATAAATAGAACCAAGACCCCAGACACCCCCAGGTATCCAGTGTTGATCTTATCTTATGTAGATTAGATTCGACTCGCGACTCTCGCGACTATCCGACTCGGATTACTCCGACTCGGACTCTCCTAGATACATTCTTATGAGGCTATGCGATATCTACAGGATTCGTCATTCATTCGTCTTCTCGACTCATACTGACTCATATGGATACTTATCACTCATGTGACTACTTACTCAGTCCTTACACAGCTCTATATTTAGTACGCTCTTTATGTATATAAGGACTCCTGTAGCTACCTCAATCTCTATCACTTTAACCTACCAGTTAAGCCTACAAGCTACTCGGTAAGACATCTACTCGCTAGTCGCAGTAGTGTTCTTCAGGTTATGAGCCCCGAAGCTCAGTAGATGCGCTGTAATGGCTGCACTACAAACTTGGTTGGCGCTGTAATGGCTGCCTCCATAGACTGCTACAAGTCTGCGCTTAATCGCTGCGACTATGCACGTCTAACCAAGTGGCTGATAGGCCGAACCTATGCCTTTACTCTGCGCTGTTATGGCAGCAGAGATCTGCGCTGTAATGGCTGCAGAATGGGGCAAAGAACGCGCTGTTATGGCCGCTTTCTTTGATATGTGATATACGTTGCTGACTGAACCTTTGATTTGACAGATCTTATCAATCTAACATGTCTTCCAACGCTCTCAACAACGTCCCCATGCTCGATGGTACCAACTACATTGATTGGGCCATGCGTGCAGAGCAGTACCTCAAGATGCAACGTCTCGCATCGTACATCGACGGCGAACGTCCCCTCGATCTCCCCTCTGAGTCCACCGCCGCTGAAAAGCTGGCACAGGATGAGAAGATCAAGAAGTGGGACGAAGACGACGATCAGGCCATGGGAGCCCTCCTTCTTCGCATGAACAAAAACGTTTGCGCCCAAGTCTCGGGTGCGAATACGTTAAGTGCGTTATGGGATGGTCTCAAGGAGCTTTATGGAGCCCCAGGGCTTGCGGCGATCTTTGCCTACTTCAAGCTTGCGATCCAGTTCCGTATCGGGAATGGAGATCCTCGCCCGGCGATCGCTGAGCTCCAGAACCACCTTGGTCAGCTCTCCCAGAACGATGTCGCCATCGACTCGTTCATTGAGGCTATGATCTTGATCAGCAGCCTCCCTTCTAAGTACGACAACACCGTCGCCATCCTCCTTAACAACAAAAAGGAGGATCTCACCTTCGACGCCGTTGTCAAAGCCATCACGGCTGAGTACGATCGCGTCGCCAACCCGGCTACCCTCAACAAGTTCACTGGTATCAAGAGGAAAGGGGGAAACCCTAACTTCCGCCAGCAGCAACAGGGGCAGCAGAAGGATTCCGGCAACTCGGGTAACCAAAACTCGGGTTCTTCCCAGTACCAAGGGGAAGAAGCGCGGATCCAAGGGTGGTAACAAGAAGAAGGAGAAGGAAAGGAAGTCGCAAGGTCACAGCTCCCACATGGTACAGGCCGCCTTCTTAGGCGACCATCTCGTCTCTCTCGCTCCTCAGGAGCATGTGCCTCCCCAGGCCAAGGTCTCGGTCCTCTCATTCGTGAAGTCCGGACCTTCTATCGTCCAACGTCCCATCCTCACTCCATCTACCCATCTCCCTACCTCGGCTGCTAAAGCCAAGGATGCTCCGTCTACGGAGACCTCGTGCTATCCCGACGTGGAACGCGCCAGGAAGAACTGCGGTAAGCTCGATCTACCAAAAACCGCCCGTCACCTCAAATCATTCGAGGAGGCAGACAAACGGAAACGAGCCCTTATTGACCGCATCAGTTCCCCCAGGCCTTCCAAACGTCAAAGATCGCTCGAGCCCTCCGAACAGCCTGAGGTGCATGAGGCCAGCTCGCCTCTGCACTGACTCCCATCTCCCCCACTGGCACACGGTGGATCTGGAGAAGGGATCGACGTTCCCCAACCAACCATGGTGTGTCAATCTGGACTGCCTATGGAAGGGGACGGCTCACAAGCACTGGACGGACTCTCTGACACCGACGCCGTGGGCGAAGACGACGACAGCGTCTCCCTCGGCGACGAACCAGCATTGGAGAGGTGGGATGCAGTCGAGGACTCGCTCTTCGGCAGTCCCAAGACAGTCTGGGAGAGGATCCGCGACGGCGAACTGGAGGACCCGCTCCACCCCGACGACGAAGTCTCAGACTGGGGCTCCGACGACGGGATGGGAGGCGAATCTCCAGATCGTAATGGATCAGATCGCGTTCCAGATGCAAAACCATCCGTCTACCTACCGGACTGGGACGCTCTGAGGACCGGACACTTCGACGACGATAAGTACGTCCCCTCTATTCCTATCAGGAAACACTTGGCTAACTCGTTGCCTCCACAGTCTCTTCAACTAGATATGAATGACTTGGACGATGATGTTTACCTAGAGTACTGCTGTGCAATATACTCTCTTGTTTCGATGCATGATTCATCAAACATCGCTAAGTGTAAAAATGCGCAATGCGCTTCCTGTAAGAAATTTGAGACATTCATACATTGGATGATGGACTCTGGGGCATCAATGCACGTTACCCCCCTCGAAAGAGGACTTGTTCGACTACAAAGTCGTTAAGAACAGTCCATCGGTTAACACCGCTTCCAAGGGTACTACCCTGTCCATAAAAGGAATTGGAAAACTTCGAGTGATTCACACCATCAAAGGTGCTGACGGTAACGATCGAGACGTTGAATCTATCATCGAACCAGGTATATCACATACCCAATCTATCGACTCGATTGTTCTCTACAGGAACTTTCTTGAGTCAACCCAAAACTACTCTTTGGGGCGATTCCCTATCCATGGGAATCAATGATTCTGATGGGAGAAATCTCATTAAGGGTCATCCACTTCATCCGGACGACACGATTTATTGGGTCTCTGTAAAGAACTCCAACGGATCGCCGATAGAAGTGCAGAAGGTCTCCGGACCACCTGTCGATTACGAGGTCATGCATAAACGCTTTGGTCATCCATCGCGGGAAGTGCTCAAACGAGCCAAAAAGCATACCACGAACTTCCCACCTATGGTGGAAATTCCCAAACATGAACCTTTGTGCCGCGGTTGCGCGCAAGGGAAGATGACGCTTGAGCCATTCCCGGCTTCAAGCAAGCGTGCGAAGCGCAGATTCCAGAAGATCCATTCGGATCTGAAAGAATTCTCCGTCGAGTCATACCACAAGTTCAAACATTTCATCTCCTTCTTTGATGATTGTACGAGTCGTGGATCGTGTGTCCTTCTTCGTCAGAAGAGTGGATCAATACAAGCGATCAAAGACTTCGTCGCCATGGTCGAAACAATATACCATGAGAAAATCGAAGAATGGCAGGTGGATGGTGGTGGAGAATTCATCAACGAAGAACTCATAGCATTCTTCAAATCAAAAGGAATCAAGCTATCAATAAGCGCTCCGTATATGCATCAGCAGAACGGACGCGCTGAGCGCTTCAATCGCACTATCATGGAAAAGGCTGAGTCAATGCGTCACGACGCTTGCCTGCCCCCATCATGGTGGGAATTTTCTGTTCTATATGCCTGTTTACGTGTATAACCGGACGCCTCTCAAGCGTCTTGGTTGGATTACTCCACACGAGGCTGTAGAAGGAGAAGCTCCAGACGTCTCTAAATTGAGAGTCTTCGGATGCGGTGCCTGGGTGTATATTCCCAAGGAACAACGATCTAACAAGCTCCTTCCACGGTCGGAGTATATGATCTTCCTAGGATTCCCAGAAGGCATGAAGGCGTATCTATTCATGAGATCGCCAAGGAACGTTCTATTCAAGGCGACTACTGCTCGCTTTGACGAACTTCACTTCCCAAGGTGTCCTGACGCCAAACAACCTCAAGACCAACCACGAGTTGAAGACTACCCACCTTCCTCGTTTGGCAATGATGGACCTCCATCTGAATCTGGAGATGATGATGACGACGATGATTCCTTCCTCGTCCATCCCAAAACTCCCATACCCCTAAAAGAGGTAGCGGTCCTGATCGTGCCGACGATCGGAACGCTGGTGAACAACCAGCTGACCAGCACCCGCCGAACCCTGCACCGGGAGACGCTCCAGGTGATGCACCTAGGAGATCTACGCGGGATCGGACCCAAACCAAGCCCCAGCCTGGCGATGTCTACGGAAATAAAACTCCGACAGAAAAGCATCAGACGGATCGGAGACAAGCACTTGATAAAGATGACAGACGGCCATCTGGATCTAATCAAGGTGCTGAAAGCAGAGAAAAAGGTGTTCCCGCGCCAATACCTGCTACTCCAGAGTCCGAAAGTGATTCTGACTCTACTTTTGACATACCTGGGGACTTAGAACGCTTAGCGCGTGAAGGGGGAGTAAATTTTATGCATTTCCTGCTTTCTAAAGCGGTTTTGCCTCCAGTTCCTTCTGTCGATAGCGCTCCACGTGAGTGGACGTTTAAAGACATCTTGCGGATGCCACCGCAGGAGAAGAAAGGATGGATCGATGCTTGCAAAGATGAGTTAAAGGCACTCTCTGAACGCAATGTATTCGAAATGGTCGATCTTCCCAAAGGTCGCAAAGCGATTACCAATCGCTGGGTATTCGACGTCAAATCTGACGGTCGTAAACGCGCCCGACTTGTTGCCAAGGGTTTCCAAGAAATCGAAGGCATTGACTACAACGAGATTTTCTCACCGGTGGTTCGCTTCGAATCAGTCCGAACCATGTTAGCTCTCACGGCTCTCAAGGATTGGCACATCACCGGGGTCGATGTCAAGACCGCATTCCTCTATGGGAAACTAGATGAGGAGATCTATATGCGTCAACCCGAAGGCTTTGTCATGAAGGGCAAAGAGCACAAGGTGTACCGGCTCCTTCGTGCTATCTATGGTCTGAAGCAAGCATCCCGTGCATGGTACATGGAACTTGCAAAGTCGATGAAGATTCTTGGCTTCAAACGACTATCGACCGATACCGGGATCTTCATCCTCCAGGATGGACATGGTGGCTTTGTCATCATGATTGCCTACGTCGATGATCTCATCTTCGCGGGTCCTAACAAGAGACTTGTTAATGCCAAGAAAGAGGCGTTCAAGCTCAAGTGGGAATGTCGAGACTTCGAAAATCCAACCGAGTTCTTACGAATGAGGATCAGACGTGACGGACAAAATATCCGTCTGGACCAATCTGCCTACCTTGGCACAGTCCTGGAACGTTTTGATATGAAGGATTGCCGACCGGCACCCACACCTATGGTCGAGGGTTATAGGCCTCTCGAACATACTGGACCTGTCGATACGAAACGACGCCACTACTTCCAGTCGATCATTGGATCTCTGCTCTACTTGATGCTGGGTACTCGCCCAGACATCGCCTACGCTGTTGTCAAGCTGTCTCAATTCGCAGCTAATCCTTCTGAGGAACACATCAGCAAGGCAAAGTACATATGCAGATACCTCCGAGGAACTATGGACTACGCTCTGGTTCTTGATGGCGCATCCCAAAATGGATTGATCGCCTACTCGGACTCTGATCACGCCGCAGATCTGGTTGCACGCCGATCTACGACTGGAAACATGGTGATGTTGGCAAACGCTAGCATTAGCTGGATTTCACACGCTCAAAAGACTGTCGCTAATTCCTCCACCGAAGCCGAATACATGGCTGTGTCTGACTGTAGTCGACAGGTGATGTGGTTCAAGCACATGTTCAAAGAGCTTGGCATGCCGATCATCGTGCCAATCCCTATCTGTTCCGACAACAACGGTGCTATCTTCATCAGCAACAATCCTATTCAGGAGCGTCGCATGAAACATATCGATGTCAAGTTTCACTACATCCGTGAACTCATCGAGAATGGAGACATCGAAGTCTTGCGAGTCGATACCAACGACAATATCGCTGACATCTTCACCAAACCGTTGGGACGTGTGAAGTTTGAACACTTCAGGGGATTACTAGGGCTTGAGTTCTACTCGTCTTAATCCAATGGGTACACTCGTTAGGAGATGCACTCATTGAGGGGGAGTGTTGATCTTATCTTATGTAGATTAGATTCGACTCGCGACTCTCGCGACTATCCGACTCGGATTACTCCGACTCGGACTCTCCTAGATACATTCTTATGAGGCTATGCGATATCTACAGGATTCGTCATTCATTCGTCTTCTCGACTTATACTGACTCATATGGATACTTATCACTCATGTGACTACTTACTCAGTCCTTACACAGCTCTATATTTAGTACGCTCTTTATGTATATAAGGACTCCTGTAGCTACCTCAATCTCTATCACTTTAACCTACCAGTTAAGCCTACAAGCTACTCGGTAAGACATCTACTCGCTAGTCGCAGTAGTGTTCTTCATCCAGGTCACTGGACAGTGACCCAGGACAGCTGGGCATATACCCAGGGCAGTGCCCCGGAATTTCAGGGCAGGAAGGCAGGACAGTGACCCAGGACAGTCAAGCATGAAGCTGGGCCAGGGTGACCAGGTATCCAAGCTTCATGCTGGGCTGACCTGGGTGACTTAGGTGCGGTCAACCTCGGTAGGTTGCGTTGGATCAGCGAATGGTGTCTATAGTCGGGATGTACTGATTGGAGAGTATGCCAGACAACCGTATGCTCAGGTCGAGCTTCAAGCAAAAGCTTTAGCTTAATTCTCGCATCAAATCGCGGTTGCTCATTTTCGAGAACATCTATCACAAGAGGCTATGTTGAACAGAGGCTTTGAGTACGCCGGCATTAAGGGAGGTGAACATGAAGTTCCAGAACGCTATGAGGTGCGTTGCCTTTCATTTATCACGTTCATCCTGTTGAAGTACAGACACAGCAGTATCACCTTCCGTCCGAGTTGCAGCCGTCATGTTGGTGAATGTTAGAGACCCCACGTCGTGAGTTGGTCTCCGCTTGCAGAGACACAGATATCGCACGCTCAACGTTGGTTGAGAGCGAGCATGGATCAACTCTGCCATCCCAAAGGCACCCAGGATGTCCAGTCAGAGAGAACCGTCTACGGCGCAGCATCGTAGGCTGCGGACTTCGCTCAGAGATCGCAGCCTTTACCGCTGCAGCCGACAGGTTGATGGTTCGTTGTCTGACTCGCTGCACAGTCTGCGCTACCGTGACAGGCTCTCTCAGGCACTATAACTTTACGCTTTGCATCGCTAAAACGTAGGTATCACCTTCGCCATCCACCCCAGCTCTTTTCCTTCCAGCCACAGCAAACTTCCCGAATGCCCAAATACCTTGCAAGAAACCAAACCACCTATCGCAGGCGAGGTACTCCAGGCAGTGAGGGTCGCGCCAGGTATGTTGGCGACGGGTGTCAATCATCGGAATTACTCATCTCACGCCTCAAGCAGCATGGGTCCCTCGAATGTGGGCACCACCAGTGTGGTCCCAGAAGATACAGGTGCGTTCGTTGCGCCTGACTTGAAATCGATGCTTGACCTTTCTGTCCTTGTGCATCTAGCACAGGTGCTTCTTCGAGGAGAATGTCAGCGCGCTCAACATCAAGAGTGGTTGAATGTAGCACCAACAACTCCGAAGCAGCGGGTATGTCATAATCTATAGCTTTTCTCGATTAAAAAGGCTGATATAATTCTACTTCCAGGTGCGAGCCTACAGGATGCCGATCGCACGGAGCTTCTCGCTATCATCGATCGACAAAGGCGTCAACTCCATTTGAAGAAGAATGCGGCAGGGCGAATGAGGGACGCGCTGAAGGATTTGAAAGAGAAGATGTCCGAGGTTGAAGAGGAACTCGAAGAGAAAGAACTGATAATTGAGGCCTTGGCTAAGAATGAGTTACAGTATCGAAATTGGTGGCTGAACGAAATCCAGTTCACCAAGCTCCTGCTGAATAAGGTTCCTAATCCAAACCGCGACATAGATTTGGTTCGCGAATCCCAAGCCCATTATCTCGGTCACTACTAGTCTACTACCATTGATCTTAGTGATTAATCTCGTCATCAATTTAATGCGCCAGGCTTCTACAGCCACCCTCCATGCAAGGTCCCCGTTTCTGTTGGCAATCAACCCGACGATACCGCTCTCCAGTAATTTACTACGCCATGACGACAACCACTGCACCAGGTGACTTATTATGTCGTCCACGAAAGTTGGAACAAACCCATGGATAAGGTAGAATTTTCTTGCTCACCAACTCCGTGCAATGCGTCTAGAGGATTTAGACAACTCCGTCGGGCCTTGGCTCTTAGGTTCGACTTGGGCCACCCGATGACTCCAACTTGCTAGGTTTTGTGCTCTACTGCTGCCAGTGTGACCGGTGAGCCACTGTGATTGCTCGTAGTACGATTTCTGGCTTTTGGTGCGCTTTTACTCATCTGAACGCTGCTAGAACCTTCAAGATCCCAGCACTTCGGACCGTGTAAGAATCTGCGTGCAGGAATTCCTTGTCGCACCACCCTGCTGAACGTCCAAGTGATAATTTCTTCCTAACTACTGTGCTCGAAGTTGGGCCCACATCGCAATTTGTAAGTCAGATCTGGATCTAGTATATTGTACGCGACTCTCGTTTGAAGTTCGACGTTGCTCAATTCTACAAGTAGGCGTCATCAATCTAAACACACCCCACTCAATCCTCTCCAGTCAAATCAATCACTTGGGAGCAACTCGGCCTCCTCTTCCTCATGCAAACACTACGGTGGCTAGCTGAATTCCTTCTCGGTATGAGCCACTTGCATTGGTGGCATCACGTGATGTTGATTTGGAAGTCCTGCTCGGAGATTCCACTCTTTCCAATGGTGAATTCGAGATCGTCAGCGGCACACGGGACTTCCACAAGGGCCTCTTCGATTCCGGTAGGAATTTCTGTAGCGCTTTCAGTACGGTCTCTCATTTCCTACAGTGCAAGCTTGCCCACCTCGGAATGCATACTTCTTGATTCGAAGCCCCGAAACGGAGTAGAAGTCTGTTGGATTTGGTCGTGTTAGCCCTGGTGGCTGGCATGCAGGTACACCTAACAAGTACAAATACATGTTGAATTATCGTTACCCTGGTTCAATATACCTTGCTGTTGTACCCTGTACTTCTGTTGTGGCCACTCTGTGTCTGTGTCTGTGCCCCTCTATTCTGTCGCCTCTCAACCCTCCTCTGCTTGCCTTTTCAACAGGTTATGAGCCCTGTGCCCACAACCTCACCCATTTTACAGAAAATCCTTATCTGATCGTTATCAATCAACCCCAAATCACCTCAAATGTCTTCCAGCATGACTTCTGTGTCCAACTTGCTCAAGGAGGTTGAGAAGTTGAAGAAAGGAGGATGGTATGAGTGGAAGCAGGAGATTGGAATGTGCCTTTTGGCTGTGGATTTGGAAGGAATTGAGTCGGGGGAGAAGCCGACTGATGTTGAAGAGTTGAAGAAGTGGAATACAGCTGACAAGAAGCTGACCCCTTACCTGTTCATGACTGTGGATAGGGAGTACCAGTATCTGGTGAAGGCGGAGCGCACAGCCAGTGGGATTTTTGAGAAGCTGAAGGAACATTTTGAGCGTACGTCAATGGCCTCTCGTATCAACGCTCGCCTTGCTCTCTACAGCATCACCCATGACACCTCCCTTCCTATCACCGCCTACTTCCACGCTCTTGACTCTGCTAGATCAGAGCTCAAATCCCTTGGAGTTGATATCCTCGATCCCGAGTTTAAAGATATCCTCCTCATGCGCCTCGACCCATCTTATGACAACATCCGCATAGCTCTTCTCGCCCGGGAGACTGAGCCATCCCTTTCCACCATCAAGGATGTTCTCATTTCATCCTCATCTGTGTCCAGTGACATCAAGTCTGAAGATGGCGCCTTCTCTGCACGTGCTCAGTCCAAGCGTACCAGAGACCCTGACCCTATTGATGACAAGGGTTTTCGTTGGTGCGACCCTTCTGCTGCTGGTGTCTGTCACCGCTGTGGACGTCCAGGCCATCCTGCTGCCCGGTGCATGTACAATATGCCACAGCATGTCAAGGATTGGATCACATCCTGTCCCTCTCGTCGCACCTCATCGCCTTCGCCTCCCCCTCCATCACGTGCTCAAGCTCATGCTGCTCAAGATCAGCCTTCTATCCCCACATGTCCCAACTGTGGCCTTGATCTCACCTACGAGCATGCCAAGTTTGCCCATGCCTCTTCCTCTCGCTCCCAGTTTGCATTGTCTGCTCGCGCTCATTTTGTTTCAGACGATGAAGACTCGGATAGGGATATTGGTTTGGGAGGTGGTTCAGATTCAGACTTCTATGAGGAGGAGGAGGAGGAGGAGAAGATGGATCTTTCACACCTCATGCCACAGCTGCCACGTGTCTGATTTTTGGTGGGTTTTGGTATTCGGTCCTTCTGGCATGCCAGCCAGGAGGTGGTGTTGGATTTGGTCGTGTTAGCCCTGGTGGCTGGCATGCAGGTACACCTAACAAGTACAAATACATGTTGAATTATCGTTACCCTGGTTCAATATACCTTGCTGTTGTACCCTGTACTTCTGTTGTGGCCACTCTGTGTCTGTGTCTGTGCCCCTCTATTCTGTCGCCTCTCAACCCTCCTCTGCTTGCCTTTTCAACAAAGTCCTCAAGATACACTGGTTTATGGGCACAGGAAGTCAGCCATAGATTTGAAATTATGCACGCTCACTCTCACCGTAGTACCCACATCGATTCTGAGCGCACTCAGCGACGTATGTGCCAGCTTTTATGCTTTCCAGGCCAGCAGTGCTGATCCTACTTTCGGTATACAGTGCACCATCCATCAGGGCACATAAACAGCAGGGAGCCAGTAGCTTGTGGTAGCGATGGTATTCTTCAAGACTAGAAGGTGGCACACAAGCATGCCTCAGCTCAGGGCTTTCTATGATGAGGTGGTCTTGGCTATCGTATACTGGCCTAGAGCGCAGACAGATCAACTCCCCGTTCCTTCAGTCAGTCAAAGCGAAGGGGGAAGATACTGACCAGAACCAGGCCGTGAGACTCTCAGTCCGAGAGTTATAGTGCAGAACTTGGCGGCCAAACGCCCTTCTCTTCATAGTATGGGTAGCAAGAATCCGACCCAGGAAAGAGCGTACAATGGCATGATGGGGAGAATTCATGGAGATTTGTGACATTGTTGGTGTTTTGGTTCGTCCACCACGTCTAGCTTTCTTTCCTTTTATCTGGTTTTATGGTGACCCGAAATTGGCAGCTTACGCCTCTCCACCGCAGTGCGAATGCATTCGTCGTCCGCAGCGCGCCATGGACTGCGAGCAGCGGTTCAGAACTGCGCAATGGCACAGTTAGCGTTCTGAAAATTCCCCCTGAGCTGGACCGCGGTTCATTGAACTGTCGTGACTCACCTAACGACCACCATACAAATCCATTCTTCATATCCCTTAGGAATCTCACAGGCTGTTGTCCCGGTAGTGTTCATGCCTGTGGTCACAAGATCAGCCTCTCTGAACCCTCAGGCTGTTAGGAACGAACCCTTACCTCAGAGAAGGCGGCGAGATCCCGATGTCACTATACAGTCTAGATTAACACGCAATGTGTGGAAGGCTAGGAAGAAGGGGTATGTGGTCTCTCCTTCTGGCTCATAGTACTGCACCTCAAGCTTAGCTGTGAACCCAGATTCCGAACGGATCGACTATTCATACTCGGCCAGTCCTTTGCGCGGGCCGTCCATCCCTTCATAACCATTAGCTTGATGATTCCTGCTGAGAGAAGGATGGAACGTTACTTACACCACAACAACTTGATGTGGAAACATCTGACTGACCGGTATTTGGGATTCAACTCCTACGGCTTCAGGCGCTGCTGACGTAGATCTTAGAAGCCTCAGGCGAGACTATCAAAGATACCTTTTCATCAAAGAGCGCCTCTCGGGCAAAGATGACATCGACAATTCCACTGTGGCTGTATACAACCACATTATAGAAATGGTACGGATAGATGCCCCTCCTCTCATGCGTCTCCTGATGAGCAAGATGCTAAGCTTACACTGGGCCTACTGTCGCAATGGTCAGTGGATGTGAAAAGTGCGAGCGAAGTCATCCAGAAACACATGGACGTATGCAGGGGTAACACTGTTGATCACTCGGATTGGAAGGAACACCTCCTTTGCCCCGTTAATCATGACTGGACAGACCCCGCGTGAGTCCTTGAATCAACTCTTCCTCAGTTGGTTACTCACTGCTGGTGCATAGTGTAAGAGAGGCTCTCGATGGATCCGGACCCCAGCGACCGGCCATGGGCTTCTGGCCTTCAGTACTATTCCAGAATCTCGAGTACGATCCCATTCGACCGTGGGAGGGCTTCCTCATGAACAGGTTACTTCTCGCCGTGCGGTTGCTGACATTTGATTATTTCACGCCGTTCTCTGACACTTCTTTAGGTCTACAAGACGATCTATGGCAATCGGCCTTTCGCAACGGGCGCTGAAAGTGCCTCACCAAGACATCATGTATCACCCGAAACCATTGTCTGCGTTGCAACGCTGGTTAGTGGCTTCCTAAGTCGGGAAGCTAACTTGGTACTGATCTGGATATTCATACAGGTCATCACTAATCTTGCAGGTCCTCATACATACATCGGTGGGTCGGAGCACATATGGTATGACTTACTTTCTCAATACTTGGATGATCATCGGGAGGAGAGGTGGTACGCAGATCTCATTGGGTGGTGGAATAGGTACGTTTTCTTCGAGAGTCTTGGTTCATTTTTGACGCCAGAAACTTCCTCGAATGTTGAGGCACCTTATCAAAGTGTCGTCTACTGTGGCGACGGTCCCCCGGCTGGGTATGATGAGCATGGTGGAACGGCTGAAAGGGCAGCCAATTTGATTGCATCATCTAATGATCGTTATGTAAATAAATCAATTATACATAAACGGGTCTCCGCTGGTTGATTCTTCTGACACGACAGTCATCTAGTCTCCCCTATGCACATGAAAGCAGCTTTCTCTTTGCAGTCGCAAGGGAGCTGGAACAAAGAACGCTCTTCTCCCGCTCCTCCCTCACAACCTTGCAAGGGTCCATTCTAGATTGTCAGTGACGTCCCGGCGACCGCAGCTCGGTTAGACGCTGTCCTTCGCCTCTGCAAGATTGATATCTCCTAGCCGTCGTTCAAGTCCGTGTGGTGCGTAAGACAAGCGTAGCTCGTTGCTTTAATTATTCCTCATAAGTGGTTGCTGACCCTTCCGTCATCCCAACCGCCGGTCCACCCAGCTTACATGCAATAGGTGTTCGTTTCTTTCCATGCCCTCCTTGGCTGAAGACTACAGTCTTCAGCTGGTCCATGGCCTACACTGGTACTCATGTCAATTCAGTGGCATTGGAGCTTCAGCCAACATCCCGAGGCGAGTCTCCGAGCGTAACCCTTCCTTGACACATCTGAACGTTTACCCATAAATGTATTTGGTTTTTTCCGGCTCTTGTGACGCGATAGCAGAGCTGGCGTGGTCCAAACTCGAAGGGCTGTGGGAGATCAGTGGTTGCTTCGACCCGGGTACGTCGCCTCTGTTACGGTGTAACGCTGAATAGCTCTTGATCACCCGGATTTCACCCAACAGTATGATTTTCACCCCTACTTTTACTCTCCGCAGAGGGGGGCTTAACCCTTGACCACCATCCTCTTACCAAAGCTCTTTGCTTTCATTTCCATTGACCGCGCAGTAGGCGGGCTTCTGGTTTCTTCGGCGGTGATTCACCATTGAGGCTTCGGATGTCGTTTGCACAGCAGGGGTACGTGGAAGCCTTTGTGTCTCGTGAGTCTATGCTTGGTGCTTCAACTGACACTCTCTACATCCACAGACGGCTATTTGCGGCAGTAACTCATTCCGGTCTGCGTGTGAGTCCACTCATTGCCCTCCCCTCGTGCTCTTGCTCGGCCGCAGGTTCATCGTTGGCATCCAGACATACCAGCTCTTCTCAGTCCGCCTATTAGTTGGGCTCACTTGGACTATCTGGAGCACGCAGATATCACAGCGCACCCGCTCTGTTTCACTTTTGGCTTGAAGTCGCAGCGCCCTGTGTGCAGGTTGCCATGATTCTGGGGCAATACGGATAGCAGTACCGGTTTGAGTGATTGTGCCAGTGTTTTGACCAGCGCGTATTGTCCCAGGTGCTCACTGATTTCGTCCTATCCCATACTATGATTAGGCCAATAGTTGAGGCATTCGGTACCCGTTCGTTTTTGCCAGTTTGTCTGCATGTAATACAGTGCACTCTGTTGACCCTGACAATCCTCAAATACATCTGTTTATCAATACGGAACAAACGCGAGATGCTACGGCTTCACTCCTTCAACCGCGAGGTACCACATTCAAAAGCAACCCCACAAACCACGAGCCACTGTTGACCAGAGACTCCGAAATTGAGCATCCATCAAGGGTGGTCTCGATTTGCGGAGAGGGATCCCGGACAAGAGACTGTCCTTCTCAACTCAAGCACCGAAGGGCACGGCCAGCGTACGCAAATCTCCAACAGGTGCAGCTCCCGACGGTGATTCTGTTTAGGAGGTTTACACACGCGCACCATGCACAAGGCTCCGGGAGACAAAAAAGCCATTATTCGTGCAGCTCTAGGAGTGGGTCTTGTGAGCCGGGCCAGACGCATCGTTTCTTGAAGACAATGCTTCATTTTTATTTACTTATTTCGCGTTATTCAATTCGAAAGGTAGAGGCCAACCACCGAAAGCCTATGCTTCACCTGGAAGGCTTGCCATTTGACCGGGAGCCGAGGGTTATGTAGATAGGCAAGTATGGATGTGCGCATCTGCTAGGGAATTATCAATATAGCGTTCACCATTGAGCGGTAAGGGTCACTGTCCCCTCTGGATGTTTGGAAGTGGAAGGGTTTGATTCAAATCCCCTTATCATTAACCAGATGTTCGAACTTCGAGGTGTATAATATGCGACTTGTTTGCCCCTTCGATATTCATCGCATCATTTACTTATAGAAAGACCACCGGACTAGTCGACGTACACTTACATATATATACTGAGGCTGTTGAAGGCCACATCTCGTGCCACTTGCCTAGTAAGAGAGCGCCATACACGTCGTTCGGGCCTCTGTGGCCGGCATCAGCATCTCCATAGGGCACGAAGCAATATTTAGCCCTGGAAACTCCACAGGAAACACGAGATCGGCGGTTAAACATCTGTACGAATCCAAGTGAAACATGAACTCCAGAAGCCTGTGTTTAGCGTCGCAGACAGAGCCATGTAATTGATAATGTCTTGACCTGTTTTACTTGTCCCCAATGTGTTATTCCTGAGGCTTGGCGGCAATCCATATGGAATGAAAGCCTAGCGTCAGGCCCTTTAAATGCCTCAGCCATCAGAGCCACGAGCAGTGACCCACCCTTCCTGGCAACGTGCAGGTCTCAAGCTACTACCAACTCTGGCCATCATTGTAATCCATAACCGACAGGAACTGCGGTTGGCATACGGCAGCCAATGTCAATCTGGCATACATGCCGACCTAGCCGCGAGACCGATCCTGGTATTTTCTCAGCGAGGAGGCGACACCAAGGCTGGAGGGTTGCCAAAGATCACCGGTGATTCTAATGTTTCGTAAACTTATCGCAGTCTGTCGCTTGGGACCGCTCAGGGCTAGCCTCACCAGCATGACGTACATGGGAATTCTGTTCAAGGAGGTGACCTCTGGTGACTAAGGTCTGAATCGGCGGTATCCAACACTGCGCAACGTTGATAAAGAGGCCTGCCAGAATGATGCCGATGGGAGGTCTGATATAGATTATCAGACTAGATAACTGTATCTCCCCTTTTCCTCTACCACCTGATGAGAGAGAAGCAGGAGCGTGATGAACGATCCTCCCTGGTCGGAGTTCCAAGATGAAATCAAAACAATCGAGCGCCTAAGTCCGACTCACTTCCCGTTTCGTCATCACCTACCATGTCGATCCAACTCGACTCCTCCCTCAACCCCTCATACGGCGCCCACACAACCACCTCTCCACCCTCTCCAACCCATCACCAGAATGCCCGCTATACCTCTACTACACCCTCCTCCCGCTCCTCTTCGTCGACATCCACGAATTAGCGTTACGCAATGAACGTTATACCGTGCTAAGTCTACAAGGGAGGGGCAGTCGGGAGTTGGAGAAAGCTGCCCATGCGCTACCGCTCTCCAACGAGCCGGTGGAATTGCTCACGCGACTGGCACCTTCCAATGATACATCGCGAGGGGTGCAGCTTCCGATCCACATGCGGTATGCGGAACCGCTAGGGGAGAATTTGGCGTTGTCGTTCGAGGGCTCTCGTGCCTTCTCTTCTTGCAACTACGATATCATGGACGAGAGACCCCTGGGAGCTGGTGACGCGCCTCCTCGACTTGGATTCACCCAACCCCAAACGGAGACTCAAAATCCGGGTCCCGGTTGGCGATCGACAAGGAGACTTGCAAGTGGTGGAGTTTGGGACGGCGTTTACGATGCTTCTGTGTTTCGTTTGGGTGGGGGTTGGTGTTTGGGAAGCACATAGACGGTTAGGGAAGAGGGATGGGGGGATTAAGAAGCGCGACTGAGTGGGCTGGATTGCTAGGCGTCTCGACAGGGGAAGACGAGATTCTGGTACGTGTTTCTGTTATTATCATTATCACTGTATTCTGACCTTTGTCTCTACACAGAAGTACTGTTCGTTAACCAGCTTCCGCTGAGACCCGACAACACAACATGAAGCGTCAGGACGCCTAAATAACCACACCTTTTTGTCCAATGCAAGCCGCTACAACTTGCTGGCAACGAGCACCCCTACCTCTCTCGTCCCTGCACCTCCTCCAAATCGAGGACCAACGTTACCCATCCTCTGAACCTCCTGTCCCTCTTTCCGGACCTCTCCCTCTGCCCACTCAACCACCGCTCTAACCAACAAATCGACCTCCTCCCTCGTATTGCCGGCGTGTAAACATACCCGTACTCTATCCTTTCCCTTTGGAACCGTCGGCCAAGTTATAGGACGCGCGTTGATCCCGTGCTTCGAGAGGAGGAAAGCGGAGAGTGGGCGAGGGCGAGAGGTCAAGAGTGGGATAATCGGGGAAGGATCCGACGTGTGTTTTGCGAGAGGCGGTGATGTTATATGTGTGGGTAGGGAGAGGAGGTGTGGGGGTATTCTCGCGGAGGAGATGCGGTGGAGGAGCGAAGAGGTGAAGGAGGATGATAGATCCAAGAGTTTGGATGAGAGACGTGCAGCTGTCCCATCTGAGAGCATCGTGAGCGATGCATTCGCCGCAATGACGCTCGACAGGCTGAGGGAGGTGGTGTAGATGAGCGGACGAGCGTAGTTGAGGAGGTAGTCGCGTATCAGGTCGTTTGTTAATACCACAGCTGCACCATCGTGTTAATTCCTTTGTATACTTGACAGTAAAGAATGGACAAACACACCACCTGTCGCAGCCAACGCCTTTCCAAACGTCACAAGCCTCGCGAGGACCTTGTTCTCCAATCCCAGAAGCGCAACGCGTCCCCGTCCTTCTGGTCCATATATCCCCGTCGAATGTGCCTCGTCGACTACGAGGTACGCGTTTCCGAGTGGAAACATCTCTTCGATCAACTGTGTGATCTCAAGGAGAGGAGCGAAGGTGCCGTCCATGCTGTAGAGCGATTCGACCGAGACAAAGATGCTCGCCTTCCCGTGTCTAAACTCCTTTTTCCTCTCCAGAGACGACAAGATGTCCCCTAACGCATCCAACGAATTATGCGCAAACGAAAGCTGCAGCGATTCGTCAACACGAGACGCCCTCATCCCATCATGCACACTCGCATGGATATACTCGTCATACACGATCGCATCCCCCTTTTGCGGTACAGCCGAGAGGAACCCAACGTTCGCGTCGAAGCCTGAATTGAACAAGAGCGCTTGAGGTGCATTGAAGAATGTCTTTAAACGTGACTCGAAATTTGTGTGGGTGGGTGTGTTGATGAGGAGGCGGGAGCCGCCTGAGCCCAGGATGTCGGGTGAGGAGGAGAGGTTTGAGAGAAATGTTTGGCGTAGGTGAGGGGAGAGGGAAAGGGAAAGGTAGTCGTTTGATGTAAAGTCGACGATATTTGGTGGAGAGGTGGAAGAGGAAGAGATGTGATGAGATGGATCAGGTAATCTCCGTCTTATCTGACGTTTTTCGCGGGATGTGAGGGCGGATTCAAGTTTTGATCGTAGGGCGTCGTGCATCGCTCTGGTGCCGGAAAAAGATGAGGATAGGATGAGAGAAAGTGAATAGATAGTTTATGTTGGGATAGAAGAAAGACTACATGTAGATCTGTCCGTAAGGCGGTGGCGCAAAATTCGAAAATATATTCCTCCGATAGGATGTCCGCTTCGGGATTCGGACCATTGGCAGCGGTAGAGAAGATAGGATATGGGGAAAGGTCTCAGGGCAGCGTTTCGAGGTCTTTCACAACTCCGAAAAACAGCCGTAAGGGAGGTTAGAAGAAGGGCATGTATTGCTTCTGCCAGCATCGGTTGAAGCCGAGCCAAGGATTGGCACCCTTCTACGCGCCAATGCGACAGTGGACACTTGCTTTCGAGTTCCGATCTTGTGTCTTCGCCGAAACGCAATATTTGCCAAGCTATATCGATTCTACTGTCCGCAGTACTGATGTTCACGAACGCGAAGTTTTATTGTTCCTGCACGACCTGCTCCTGTCTGACAATAAAATCTGCCTAGAGGGATAAACAAGGATATCGAAAGCTCAGAGACGTTCAGAATTGAACCTCTTCCAAAAGAAACACCACCCAGTAAAATGTCAGCCTGAGTCAGACCTTGATGCATATGTAGTAGGCGCGCAAGATGTTTCCTGAAGACAGGCCTGAAGACTATGAATCAGATATCTCGAAATATGACAGACTTAGCCAGTCAAATAGATTAAAAGTTGTATTTTGATACTTTATTGCTGTCATTCGGTTCATGTAGTGGTGCTGAGCGGAGCAGACTAAGTGAGAGCTCGAGAGTACTAGCGGAGCAGCACCCCAATGATCCGTGCTTTGATCGGTCGCCGACACCTTCACCCAGACGCGTCGTCTTTTTCTCCTCCCACCATCTCGCCCAGAACCTCCTCGCCGGTTAAGCGGTGGTTGTTTTACTTGCTCGTCGCCTTTTTTGGACCTTTTTCGAAGGCGACGCGTCCGGCTCTTGTTCACTCGCTGGCCCTGGTGTTCCTGTCAAGCAGCGCCTCCCCATCCCTTTGCTTCCTGAAGCCTCGCGATGTGACCCACCTGATTTGGCCCTGAAATAACATACACATTTCCGTGCCACTCGCATCCTGGGCGTCTTTGTTTTCTGGTGGCAATATGCCCCTTCGGACTGTGGGCAATTCAAACAAATTCAGCCTTGATGGTGCCGTCGGGGCAACACTGGTAGGCGAACTAGCTCTGGGTCGACGATTTATCCATGGTGGGATTTCACAGGCACCAAAGCTGCAACTTCGACGCAAAAAGCGACCTCTTCCCCATGCACTGGAGGAGGCAGGCTGATAGACGTCCCAGTCACTCAGGCAACCGTTTTTAAGTTCCAGCATGCGTCGTAGTTATCAACGGCTCGCCAAGTTGTCTCTTTGATGAGGTGGCTCTCGGAGCTCTCAAGGAGCGCTTTGCCCCTCTAGATTCAGGGAGCCTCTCGCACCTCGTGGTTGTTGATCCCCTTACCTTCAGTCGGATGAGATCCATTCACTCGAGGCCGAGCCTCCAACCACTCAATCACAGGCTTGTGCTGCTGCGAGACCAATATAGCTTTAGGTGGGAATGGGCTGAGGGTCAGCCTGCTGCTGCTCTCCAATAGATTTCGTCTCGTTTGAGGAGGATGGACAAGAACAAAGTCATTCGTGGCCTGTTGCGTTTTCAGGGCGGAATTCAGTTGATGGAACGGGCTGCTCGGGTTGGCGAGGATGAACCCTCCCGACAATCTTATCGATAACGATGGTGAGCCTCGGCTCTACAAGCCCCCCAAAATGTCTTGCAACTCCCCACGGGCGTTGTTGTACTGTCTCACCCATGGCATACTTGAATGACAGTCTTGTTCCATTGCCGTCGCAGTGCGCTATCAAGAGTCAGGCGCGTAGCCAAAGCCTACGGATGGGCGCATGACCACCACCGGGCTGATATCTCTACAAGCCGCACAGCCCATCCCGGGTTTGTATTCTTCGGATACCCCTGTGCCGCTCGGTTTAGTTAATCTTTGGCCTATCACCAAACACGTTTATCCTGTGGGTCCTATGGGCGGGAATGCGACACGGCTGAATACAGTGGTCTACGGATGTCTCCAGGTCCCATGGAGTTTGTTCGGCGGCTGGTTCAATCACCATCATCTCTTTCCTTCCCTTCCTCCCTTGTGCCTCGTATGTCGAACGAACTACTGCCACAAGGTCGGGCCAGAGAAAAGGAGGGAGCGGCCATACAGAGACCCTTTCGGCGAGGGCTCCAATGGCTAGGGAGACATTTCGGTGGGCTTCGAAGTAGGCCGGCGTCTCCTCATTCGACTCGCTCCCTTCATAATCAACCCACTGCGGTGGTACCTTCTGGGAACACACTCCTGCGAAGTGGGGTTTGGGAACATGACGCTCTGGCACCTTCCAGCGAGCAACTGATTCCCTCGAATCCTTTTCAGGGTATGTCCATCGTCACCTAAGCTGATTTACTCTCACTGGCGCCTGTTCAGAAATCTCCCCTTCGAGTAGCGGCCATCCCCGATCAACGACACCCTTCAGTGTCGACGGTATGTTGCTAGCTTGAATTTGAGACGCGCTGATTGAAGGATACAGAACGTGGGGCTCAAAAGGATCACTCGCCCTTATTACCAGTACATGGCTCAGATTACAAAGGTGTTGGACCTGCAGACAGCTCGTCCTCGTCCTCCCCTCGCCCCCCTGGTCTCCTTCCCCAGGATAGCTTTGGTGAGAAACCTCTACTCTCCTCCTGATTTGGGGAAATTGGGGTCAGCGCTCATCTTTCTATACCAAGGATCCACTCAAACTATCCATTATGGGCCCGTTTACAACATCGGCACTGCAGGGAACCTAACAACCGGTCCTAACTTTGGTAAGGAGCCAGTGCAGACACAAAACAACGATGCTGATTCAAATATACGCAGGGTCGGTGACCATGATATCGGACCACTGCCACGACGAGTTTATGGTATGTCGTCTGATCGTGTCCTCTGGGTATTGCTCATCCTTCGCTCAGGTGAAACTTCGTAGTCAGCTCAAAGTCTGTGCAAAGGCCGACCACATGTACTATGCGAAGAGTAACGAGACGGCTTTACGACGCTGTAGCTGCACCCCTGGCACCAGGGTCAATATTCTCCTAGCCATCATGCGCTGGGCTATAGACATGTCCTCCGGCGGGGAAGCAGTTTACTGGCTCTCAGGTCAGGCAGGCGCAGGCAAGACAACCATCTCCTACACCGTTGCCCGCCAGTTCGAAAACCTCTTCATCGACGGGGGCAGCAGGGTTACGCTGGGCGCAACCTTCTTCTGTTCGCGCCAGCTCGAGGATACGCGATCCGCCTCTGCAATCATCCGGACGATCGTCTACCATCTCGCCCTCCGATCAAGGCCTTTCCGGAATGCATTGAAGGAGTACGGAAGGTTTGAGACTGTCGATCATGGTCCCAGATCGCAGCTCATGGGCCTCCTTGTTGAACCGTGGAGGATCTCTGCACCAGAAAGAGCAGCAGAGAACGAACCCTGCTATGTGATCCCCATCGATGCTTTGGACGAGTTGGAGGGGACAGGGGGAGTGGTGTTCTTGAGCACGTTGCTCGACGTTGTCAACCAAGAAGACCTTTCTGGCCTCAAGTTTTTTGTCACCAGTCGGTCGGAACCAGCCTTGGTGAATCGAATCGAATCATTTGCCAACAAGCAAGTGTGCCGCCTCGAACAGGTGCCACTCAAGGAGAGCAGCGCCGACATCGGGGTGTACCTCCGGGAAAACCTCGCCGAGTGCGCCACCGCAGAACAAATCGAGCAGCTCGTAGTGGATGCAGATGGATTGTTCATTCATGCCGCTACCGTGGTGGAGTATGTGAAGGGACGCAATGTCAGGGAGCAAACGAGTTTACTGGAACGGCTCCTCTCTATCTCTCCTTCCCCCGCCCGCCGACCCTTGCGATCCGCAACGGCGTCTCTAGACAGCCTTTACCTACAGATTCTCGAGACATCCCTTGTGGACCCACGAGAAGGCAACGATGACGAAATGTTCCAAGAATGTCTGTCCATTCTTCACACATTCCTTTGTACAATCCGACGTACCTCAACTTCAGTCGCCGTTGGTATCCTCAATGCAAGTGTAAACCGCAGCGACACGTTGCCGGACGATGGCATTGCCAACGGGGTTTTACATCGACTCTACGCCGTCCTCTACAGTCACAAGGGTCAGGTTATGTGGTTCCACAAGTCATTTCCGGACTTTCTCTTCAACAAAGGCCGTTCGGGGAGGTTCTTCTGCAACCATGAACAGCACCACCGCCTTCTGGCGGGCGGATGCTTTACACTCATGAGCAAGGAACTGCGGTTCAACATTGCCAATATTTCGAGCTCTTACCAGCTTGACCACGACGACCCGACGCTGCCAGCCCGCGTCAATGCCAACATCTCGATGTCTCTGAGATACGCATGTGTAAATTGGAGTGCCCACCTCATCCTCACATCCCACAAAACGCCAGGTCGTCTGGCCGAACGCTTAAGCGAATTTCTTGAGCTACAGGTTTTGTTTTGGATGGAGTCGATGAACCTTTTAGGACGGCGTGGGCGGTGCCAGGGCATGCTTCGTGATGCTCAGCGGTGGTCCCAAAAGGTCGAGGTGTGTGCTATCTATGTATTTCCAATGTCAAGCGCACTAATCCTATTCAAGGGCCAAGCAGAATTGGTCAGGAACTTGGGAGATGCAGCCCCATTTGCAGCTTATCACGGTTCTAGCAAGGCGGCACTGTCGACACCGCACCTTTATCTCTCATCCCTTGCTACCTTTTCTCGACAGTCCCGCGTTGTGCGGGCTTGGAGGGAGCATTTCGTTGATATCCCCAGGTTTATACATGCGCAAGAGGCAGGTGAGGCTCAGGCACCGGTGATGTCCACCATGGCTGGAGGGGTCAATGCAGTTGCGATCTCCCCAGATGGAACCCATGCGTCCTCTGGCTCAGACGACGAGTCAGTCCGAGTATGGAACTTGTCTACGAGCATCCTCAAGGGCCACACCGACGAGGTCTGGGCAGTGGCATACTCTCCTGACGGAACACGCGTCGTCTCTGGCTCGTGGGACAAGTCCGTCCGAGTCTGGGACTTGTCTACAGGAGAGGAAGTGAGTGTCCTCAGGGGGCACACTAATTGGGTCATGGCAGTGGCCTACTCCCCTGACGGAACCCATGTTGCGTCTGGCTCATACGACCAGTCAGTCCGTATATGGGACCTGTCTACAGGAGACGAAGTGAATGTCCTCAGGGGGCATACCAGCCAAGTAACGGCCGTGGCCTACTCTCCCGATGGAACCCATATCGTCTCTGGATCAGACGACAAATCAGTCCGACTTTGGGACCTGTCTACAGGAGAGGAGGTGAGCAACTGCAGGGCCAGCGTGGTATTGGCGGTGGCCTACTCTCCTGATGGGACACATATTGTCTCTGGCGCATCTGACATGTTGGCCCGAGTATGGGACCTGTCCACCGGAGAGGAACTGATCGTACTCAGGGGCCATACCAGCGGGGTTGCAGCAGTGGCCTACTGTCCTGACGGAAGCCGTATCGTCTCCGGCTCACATGACACATCGGTACGAGTATGGAACTTGTCCACAGCAGAGGTAAGGGTCCTCAGGGGCCACACCAGCGAGGTCACGGCAGTGGCATACTCTCCAGACGGAACCCGTGTTGTTTCTGGCTCATGGGACAAATCGATCCGAGTATGGGACTTGTCCACTGGACAGGAAGTCGGCGTCCTCATGGGTCATACCAGCATGGTCACCGCATTGGCTTACTCTCCTGACGGAACGGATATTACTTCTGTTTCATGGGACAGGTCAGTTCGAGTATGGGACTTGTCTGAAGGAGAGGCGGTCGGTGTCCTTAGGGGCCATACCAACGTGGTAACGGCAGTGGCGTACTCTCTTGACGGCACCCACATCGTCTCGGGTTCATGGGACAAGTCCATCCGATTGTGGGCATTGTCTACGGGAGAAGAAGTCAGGGTCCTAAGGGGCCATACCAGCGAGGTCACAGCCATGGCATACTCCCCAGACGGAGCTTGTGTTGCCTCTGGCTCATCTGACATGTCAGTACGAGTATGGGACCTGTCTACAGGAGAGGTGCGTGTCCTCACGGGCCATACCAATTTGGTCACATCCGTGGCCTACTCTCCTGACGGAACCTCTGTCGCCTCTGGCTCATCTGACATGTCAGTCCGAGTGTGGGACTTGTCCGCTGGACAGGGAATCAAGGTCCTCATGGGCCATACCAGCCAGGTCACGGCTGTGGCCTGCTCTCCTGATGGAACGCGGATCGCCTCTGGATCATGGGACGCGTCAGTCCGAATATGGGACCTGTCTACGGGAGAGGAAGTGAGCATCCTCAAGGCCTATACCATCACTGTCACGGCAGTGGCCTACTCGCCTGACGGAAACCATGTCGTCTCAGGCTTGGAGGACAACTCTCTGCAACTGTGGGACTTGTCCACTGGACAGGAAGTGAGTGTCCTCATGGGCCATACCAGTCAGGTCACGGCAGTAGCCTATTCCCCTGACGGAAACCATGTCGTCTCAAGCTCATGGGACAAGTCAGTCCGAGTATGGGACTTGTTAACTGGAGAAGAAGTGAGCGTCTTCAGGGGCCATACCAACGTGGTCACGGCAGTGAACTACTCTCCTGATGGGGGCCATGTCGTCTCTGCATCAAACGACCATTCAGTCCGGGTCTGGAACGCCTCGCCTAAACCCCAGCATAGGCTCCGCTATGTCCGTCAGAAGGATTCAGAGGACCATCACACTGGCTGGTTGGTTTCCCCCACTGATTCCTCAGCGCATCTCATGTTTGTCCCACCCACAGCCCGGTTACCCGACGATTCCAATGTCCTCACTTTGCCCAAATCGGCCATCCCTTACCTCGACTTTTCGAACGCCAAGTTCGGCGATAGGTGGGCAGAGTGTTATGCACCAGCAGTGTAGCTCAGACTACGATCGACCAGATAGCTCGTGAAGTTGGCCTTTGTCTCGTATTTCTCTACTATTATACATGTGCATCGCTTCAGCTCTACACACATACTTCTGTCAATTCTTCCTGAATCGTGCAATATCTACATATTTTAGGCCCTCATCATTTCTATGTTCAATCATTTACTAGTCTATAGTTTCGATGTTACTACTGCGGGGTTGGTTATACTTCTTCGCAATGCCCTATTATTTTCCATCCCAAAGTTCATCTCTCACTACGGAGCCCTTAAGCTTGTCAAGCAGGGTGTTACTGGGCGTCTCCGCACCTCCTTAGCCCCGACTCGGGACCCTTCTCTCACCTCTTGGCTGGCGCATGTACCTGTATTCCATGTACCCCAAGTCGCTCGTGTCGTTCTCGTTCATTTGATTTGAAGCCTATTCAACTCAGAGGTCATCCCTGATAGAGGAGAGGGTTCTGAGTCGATAGCTTGTGGAATTTCAATGTTAGACTACGAGAACGAGGTTTCTTTTCGTCGGGGAGACTCACCGTTAAAAGCCTGAGCGCCTATCAAGTTCTTATAGTCCATAGGGTGTCCGTTTCAAAATTTGGTGCATTGGCAGTGCTCAAACTAAGGTTCAATTCAATATGCATACTACAGGAGCCTTTCAAGGTTCCAACGAAGAACCTAGGCGAGAAGAAGCTCATGTATTGCTTCTGCCACATCGGCTTCCAGCCGACACAAGAAGTTAGGACCTTCGCCGCACCAAAGCGACAATGAACCCCCGAGTGCTAATCTTGCAGTGCTTCAATCTCGAGACGTCTTCTCGAGAAAGGCGCCATAAGAGTCACGGTCATGGTACCCGACTACCGAGATGTCATCATCAGCGATCGAGAACCGTTCAGCAGCAGCAATGGCGCGCACCTGGTGTTCCATTCAATGCCCGATATCTTGCCACAACAAGCCTATTATGCTCAATGGCAGTGAACTGTCGATGTTCGATTGTTCCTAAGTACACGCCCTCCTTTTAGCTTTCCGCTCATATGCGCATAAAGCGAGAGGGATGGACAGCGCTGGGAATGTACTTCGAACCTCTCACCTCGGACAACATTGTCAACCCCACCCAAGCAATCTTGTGGTGTTCCCTCGAGACGCGGATGATAGCAGTATTGTTTACAGGTTCACTTTCAAATCTGCTAAAAGTTGGGCCATATACTCGAGACTAGAGGATCGGATGTACCAATAAGAGACGGAGAAACATAATCCCGTTCTATATCTCCAAAAGAATAACTATAATGCTCTGTTCCAAATTAGCCTGCCGTCCCAGTTGGTGCTCGAGGATCGGTTCTTGCTGAAATTTGAGTGGCCAAGTTAGTTGTTACCACCGAGAGATGCGATAGGTATGAATTTGACGAGGAATCGTCTATTCTAATTTTGACTTTTCAGGTGAAGTAGGAATGGGTAGGCGTTGGGTAGGAGCAACAAGGCGTACCTTGAAGTGGACGATCCCAGAACCATGGGCAAAGCGCCTAGACAGACGTTCTCTTCCCAGGTTCTGGGGTTCAAAGCGCCTTCAAAGACGCGTAGAGGCCCTTGGCATCGCCATCGCTGTGGTCAAAGACCCAATGTGGCGCATGGCTACCCAGCAAGATCAATAGGGGCTTCGGTTAACAGAGCACACAGCGTGTGAAATTAGGAAACGTCCTCGCGTTGCCCAGCTCTTTCAACAAGATGGTCTTCAACGTATTCTACACCTCCATCCCTTCTTTCCACTCCCTCTTTCGAGATGCGATCCGACAAGGCCGATACTGTTCCGGAAGTGGCTGTCGATTATTCCTTTGTTCATGCTGTTCCGGGATATGGCAAGTCTCTTGACTATGTCCCAGACGACAGTGACCCTCTTTATGTGGGAGCACCTCTCCCTTCCGCCCTTTCGACAGAGGATCTGGACGAGGGCGGCGCTGTGTAGGCTTTTTATCTCTGCTGTCGAGCGAGCGTTGACGTGAAGGCATCCAGGCTCCCATTGATAACACTCCGTGAACTCAGCATGTTACGGTTGATGAATGCAATCACCGATAGGAAGAAATGGCATGTCAAGGTACGAACGCGTAGCACTACTCTGAGGTCTTTGCTGACAGGGGGGGAAACTCAACCACTAGGTTTTCGATGATGAAATCGCGACAAAATGGAAGAATGAGGTCATCGCGGCAGCTCGCGCTAGGCTGAGGGCTAAGCAAGAGAATCCGCGTAGGCAAGGACACCATTTGACCAGTGGAGAAGGGGACAGTAAAGACAAGTTCATTGAGGAGGAGGAGGATCCAGCCCCATTCGCCCAGTGGCCTATCCATTTCGTGCCAAGAGATGACTCGATGATGACCCCTGCCATGGCGGATTACTGCATCGCCGAACTTCGTCACAGGGCAAAGGAGTTTGAGCTTTCGTCTAACGGGGCCCTTGTCATTTACAACGGCGATGTTGTCAAATCCGACACAGCTGTATCTTCGGAGACAAAGCAAGCGTTGAAAAAGGCCGTCGAACCCCTCGAGAATTCGCCGGACTGGCACCCTGGGTCGAATGAGAGAGTACTTGACCTCGTTCACCCTAGCCTATTTCCTCTTCTCTACGGGAGGTCAAGGGTCTTGGCTGTTGGAGAAAAGGTAACGACGCTGATGGATTTTGTCAATCGTTCAGGAGAGGGAAACGTCATTCATCATCCTGAGCGATCTAAAGGGGGAAGGACCTGGAAATATCATTACACAGACCCCTACAGCACCAAGTTTCAGTGGCTTCCTTGCGAAGTAGATGTCAGTGGCGAAAAACCAAGGTATGTCAGCTGTTTCTCGTCTTCTATCAACCCCCCTCATCGTGCCTCCAGGATTATTTCCTACATCAACAACCTTCACCCTGACGAGCACACAGCTCTGTATGGTGTTATTGAAGACATCATAGCTGCTGCTATCCCTTTGTGGGAGATGACCCTCGCTCCTATCGTAGACGAAGATTTTGTCCACTCCATGAGGATATACCATGGTAACCCGGGATATGATCCTGATCCTCGGAGACTTGGTAAAGGTGGGCCTCCTAAAAACGACTACCGGCTCAGACGGAATTGGGAGGAGCATATCCGGCGAACTATCCTTCCAGAACCTGAACCTTTCGATGTGGACGTGGGGGTGGAAGTTCCTGAGGCCTTTTCGTTGAAGGATAAATTTGGGACACTAGGGCGACCACTGCAGATCATCGTCAAGCTTGCCAACATCGAGTTGACTCCTGAGAAGCCAGAGTATGAGGGCGGAACATGGCACGTCGAAGGGAAGCTGGTATGCCTCTCACTGCCATCTCCTTTGTTGAGACCACGATAATGACTGGACCACGATAGAACGAGCGTATTGTCGCAACAGCTCTCTACTATTACTCATCGGAGAACATCACTCGGCCCTCCCTCGCGTTCCGTCAGCTGAGCAACTCCAGGGGTATGGATCACGTCCGCTACGAACAAGGCGTGCACGACTTCCTCAAACATATATACGGTTGCAAAAACTCCAGCGGAGCTATACAGGAAGTCGGGAGCGTGGAGACCCGCGAAGGACGGTTGGTGACCTTTCCAAACATTCTGCAACACCGGGTTCAACCCTTCGAACTGGAGGACAAGAGCAAGCCCGGACATAGGAAGATTCTTGCTCTATTCCTCGTGGATCCGAATGTGCGCGTTCTTAGTACTGCTCATGTTCCTCCCCAGCAGTCCGATTGGTGGAAGAGGCCGATACGTGCGGACACGAAGAATCCAATCAACCACATATCTTCTGAGCTTCGAGGGCATGTGTATGGTGATGTCGATGACTTTCCTATCCATCTGGATGAAGCAAAAGCATTGCGGCAGGAGTTGATGGACGAGAGGAAGGCATTTAGTATCCGCCACTCACAGGAATTTGAGGGTTCCATGGAATTCTCCTTGTGTGAGCATTAATCCACATAACCTACGTGTGTGAGCGTATCAATTGTGCCCCATATACCTTTGAAGCTGGGCTGTTGGTCTCTTCATCGGAGCAAGCTTAATGTACAATTTCGTGTTCTCTGATGAAAGCAAAGGACACCTATATGTCACGCACATGAGAGACAGTGAGAAAGCTCTGTGGTCAAACCACCGACGCGTAGATGGTGTATAAAAATCCGACAACAAAGAACCCTTGGAACGAGGGCAATAGAAATACTGCGGCCGAAGAAAAGCCATTGTCGCAGGTGAGACGCTGGTCGTCGGCGACGCCAACACACGTATCTGTAGCCCGCACGCTTAGCATGAAGTGATTATGGTCGGCAAGATAAACCCACCAAGTGCGATGGTTTTAGCTCCCCCAAGGCATTCGCACCGCATCACAGGGCCCACACCGTCGTCCATCTCACTGGTGTCAGCGAGATTACATCCAGTGCATCCATCTTCAGTAAGATTGCCACTGAAAGATAACATCATGTAAGGACGAGAGCTTGAAGAATCGCATTTCACTATATACACTCACCCTTTTACCGCCTGAAGGGTGTCATTATGAAGGCCTATGCAGGGGCTGAGATCCAGCAAGTTCCAGGTCAAACCATTCCCGATGCAGCCTGCATGCAAAAGTAGGTACTCCTCCACCCTCTCGATTCCAGTGTAGTTCGAGATGCAAGACTGGGAAAAGTTGGCAGCCGCTGAAGTGAAACCAATTCCGACGGCAAGTGTAGGAGAAATGAGAGCAGCTAGACCGGTTAACTTCGTGGGGGATAAACGAAAGAAGACCGAGAGAAAGACCGTCAAGGTGCTCGAATGGCTGGGTTTTTTATTCAGTTCACAGATGCCAGAGGCTATATATTAACCGCGCCAAATTCGTGTCGTAGCGAAGCGCGGCTGTGATGATGTTGACTGCGATCGTAGTTCCGAGCTAGCCCTTGGGCGTCTTGTGTCGGGAGAAGGCAACATATCCTCTCTAAACGCGGCCAGCGAGCTGCGAATCAGGAAAAGAAGTCATTGGAGACAAGCGCCAGACTGTGGTCATGGAGCCAGTCCAAGCTAAGCACCGCCAAGTGCGGGAATTATGCTTGACCGCAGATCAGCATCCCAGCACGATCAAATCAAAGCTAAACGGGTCTCTTGCTACAGCAACAAAGATTTCGCTCGATTTTCCACCAACGAATCGGATAAGGCTTTGGGCTGTTAGCCCTCTCCTTGAGCCTCCATGCGCTAATTGTTATCCGCAGTCTTTGCAGGATAATCGATATCTCATGGAGATATCAATTCTAGATATTGGTCTGCGCGACATAGTCATAGCACGCTCTTTCAATTCATTGCCTTTGCTTCAAACCGACAGCGGTGACATCCAGGGGTAAAGTTCAAGTCTCCAATCTAGCCTTTGGGTGTCCTTGAGTAAGTAGAAGGCAAAAGAAATCCTCTCTAACCCCAGTCGCCAAGCGGCTGCGCTCGAGAAGAACAAGCGCCAGAATACAGTCATGCGGCATGCCACAACCCTAAGGTCAAAGCCACTCGCCGAAAAAGGTGGAGCTTATGCTTGACCGCAGCTTAGCAGCGAGGTTCTAAACTGTGCTAAATAGTTATCGCGTTACGCCAAACGCGATTTGTTCGATTTTCTGAGATCGGACAAGGCTTCAGGCGTCCGGGGTCCGGGCTTCAACCATGAATGCATGAAAGCCCATAGGTTATTAAACCGAAAGCTTTGCAAGGTGATGCAAAACAAGGTAGGGATCTACGATGATCAATGACTTGCGTAGTGAATGGACTGCGCGATATTGTCACTGCATATTCTTTCAATTGATTGCCCTTGCTTCTCCCGCCCATCACCCCTCGATGTCACGGTGCTGTCGGGCTCCTACAAACCTTCCCTCTGGTCTGTGTCAAATCTCAGGATTTGAGATCTCACCAGGAATTTGACAAGAAGGGAAAGGTTGGACAAGACAACCCGCGTTTGTCAATGAGGAAGGCCAAGCAACTTGCGTTTTCCGCCACGATCAAATTAATCCCACTGTCCCTCTTGGGGACCACCTTCGTGTAGCAGCGTGCCAAAGTATATACAGCGTCGACCATGATCTCGTCATACGCTCATCAACGGACAGAATAGCTTTGCTATGTAATCTACTGATGATTCCTAGCTACGTCGTCTTTGGCCCGCGGCAGGACCTTGACTTGTGGCGCATTCGCCCGGCAAGATAGGGGCTTCGGTCTTCCCCGCCAACCCCGACTGTCATCCCTGACTCAACGCCTCGCGTTGCCCAGCTCTTTCGGCAACTTGAACCTCAAATTTATTCAACATTCAACCTTCCTCGTCCATTGAGTCCCACCATCGAGATGATATCTGACGAGGCTGATACCACTGCGGCAGCCAGTGCAACGGCTGTCGATTATTCCTTGGTCTATGCTGTCCCAGGACACGGCAAGCCTCTTAACTACGCCCCTGCCCAAAGTGACCCTCTCTTTGTGGGTCCATCGCTCCCTTCTGCACTTCGGTTGGAGGACTTGCAAGAGGGAGGCGCTGTGTAAGCCCACCATACCCAAGATTGCCTCCTAAGTTGACTCGGATGGGAACAGACTGCCTTTGTTGACGCTCCGCGAAATCAGCATGCTGCGATTCATGAATGCAATCACAGACAAGGAGGGCTGGCATATCAAAGTACGAACGCATAACACTAATCTGAGGTCTTCGCTGACAGGAGTGCCACTCAACCGCTAGGTTTTCGATGATGAAATCGCGACCAAATGGAAGAATGAGGCCATCGCGGCAGCCCGCGCCGAGCTGAGGGACCAGCGAGAGAATCCGCGCAGGCGAGGACACCAATTAGATAGCGAAGAAGGAGACAGCGAAGACGATTCCAGCGAGGAGGAGGAGGACCCAGCCCGATTCGCCCAGTGGCCTATCCATTTCGTGCCAAGAGATGACTCTATGATGACCCCTGCCATGTCGGACTACTGCATCGCCGAACTTCGTCACAGGGCAAAGGAGTTTCAGCACTCGCCCACCGGGGCCATTGTTGTCTACAATGGCGATGTCGTCAAGTCCGACGTTTCGGTTTCTTTGGAGACAAAGCAGGCGCTGCAAAGGGCAGTCGAACCTCTCGAGAACGTGCCTGACATTTATAAAGACTGGCACCCTGGGTCGAATGAGAGGGTACTCGACCTTGTTCACCCTAGTCTCTTCCCCCTTCTCTACGGAAAGTCAAGGGTCTTGGCCATCGGAGACAAGGTAACGACGCTTGCAGACTTCGCCAGCCGCTCAGGAGCAGGAAGTGTTATCCCCCTTCCTGAGGAACCTGGAACCACAACTGGCAGAAAAAACTCGTATTTCCCCCACAAGAACCCTTACAGCACCAAGTTTCAGTGGCTTCCTTGCGAAGTTGATATCACTGGCACAAAACCAAGGTAACTCGGCTGCCTCTCGACTTGCAAATGACGACCTAACCGTACCGTTCCAGGATTATCTCTTACATCAACAATCTACATCCCGACGAGCATACAGCACTGTACGATGCGATTGAGGATGTGATAGCGGCCGCCATTCCTTTGTGGGATATGACCCTCGCCCCTGTCATTGACAAAGATTTCTACTACTCCCTGAGGATATACTACCCCGAAGACGAGTGTCCAGTATACGACCCCGATCCAGAGAATATAGGCGAAGAGGACGGGCCACCTGAGGACGGCTCCGATCTCAGATGGGAATGGGAGGAGCATATACGACGGACCATTCTCCCAGAGCCCGACCCTTTCGATGCGAATGCGGTGGAGGACGCTCCTGAAGCCTTTTCATTGAAGGAAAAATATGGAAAGCTTGGGCGACCTCTCCAGATTATCGTCAAGCTTGCTAACATCGAGCTAACACCTGACAAGCCTGAATACGAGGGCGGAACGTGGCATGTGGAAGGGAAGCTTGTAGGTCTTTTACTACTATTTCCTTCGTCTAAACTGACCAAGACGACGGCAGAATGAAAACATCGTTGCTACGGCTCTCTACTACTACTCTTCGGAGAACATCACCCCGTCTTCTCTCGCATTCCGTCAGATAGGCAATTCAAGGATGGATGAAGTTAATTACGACCAAGGCGTGCACAACTTTCTCAAAGATGTCTACGGTTGCGAGAACCTGTGTGGAGCTGTACAGGAAGTTGGGAGCGTCGAGACACGTGAAGGTCGACTACTAACCTTCACAAATATCTTGCAGCATCGAGTCAAGCCCTTTGAGCTCGTGGACAAGACCAAACCTGGCCATCGGAAGATCCTTGCTCTGTTCTTGGTGGACCCGAATGTGCGTGTGCTGAGCACTGCTCATGTTCCTCCCCAGCAATCCGATTGGTGGAGGAAGTCGATACGCGAGGACACGAAGAATCCCATTAACAGCCTGCCTGTCGAGCTCCAGGAGCATGTGTACGGTGATGTCGATGACTTCCCTATCGGATTAGACGAAGCAAAAAGGTTGCGGGAGGAGTTTATGGAGGAGAGGAAAGTGTTTGTCATAGAGAATTCGCGGAGGTTCAGAAACTCTATGAATTTCTCTTTGTGTGAGCACTAATCTTCATACGTCTGGCAAGAACCTCCGCCTGGATGCATAAATGTATACGAATCATATCTACAACACGAATACATTCAGAGTACTAGCAAATGACATACTTTCAGGGTCTGGTAGGTATCGAGGCCTTCCTGAGCCTAAGCCATCGACGCAGAAAGTGCATATAAGATAGCGACGGAAAGAATCCCTTTGAACGAGGGTGATAAGATGACAGCTGAGGACCAGTCGCCGCAGGTGATGCCCCCCCCCCCCCCCTGTCTTCGGTGAGCCCAACACATGTGTCTTTGAAAGGAGCGCAAAACAATTAGCATGAAGTAGACTTTGTCTGTAAGGTGGACTCACCAAGATCAATACTCCTTGCTCCCCCGGGGCACTGACATTCCATCACGGTGCCTGTGGTGAGATTGCATCCCCTGCAACCGTCTGCAGTAAGGTTTCCCCTTGAGATATGACGAAGCATTAGGGCAGGAGCATTGGGAGCGCTGTTCAAGAGAGACACTCACCCAGTCACCGCCTGAAGGGTGTCGTTACGATAGGCTATGCAGCTGTCGAGGATGAGTATGGTCTCGCCAGAGCTCCCGTCTTTTCTGGGGCCACAGGCTGCGTCCAATAGTACTTTGTATGAAGAACTCTCCAAGGGTTCTAGAAGCTTGGTCCAGTTCGCGTCGCAGCCTTTGGAAAAGCCACTGGCGGCAGCAGCGCCACCAACTCTGAGAGCAATTGTGGGAAAGAGGAGAGCAGCAACGCTGGTTAACTTCATGGTGGTCGAGAGGAGTCCAAGTTTAGGAGTTGGGAGAGTGTTTAGGGTTTTGACTGGCTGCGAGTTGCTTCTCGATGTACAGTGCTCATACACTTTATATAGTAGTAACCTCAACCTAGCCCATATCGGAGCAAGGTGCAGCCTATTATGCTTCTACCGAAGGTGATTGCGATCCCGAGCTAGCGTGTGGGTGCCCTCAAAAGATCTCTAACTGCGGCAGCTGAGCCGCGCCTCGGGAGAAGGCACATACGGTGTCAATACAGGGGCGCTGGTATCCTCAACCTGCACACCGATAAAGACTGTACATACGATATTGACCGCAGTTTATCAGCCCACCACGAGTTCAAGGCCGTGGTAATCGCATTCCTCACCCAAACAACCAATATCTCGACTGTTTTGAATCCGGATCCACCACCGACTCGGACAAGGTTCCTCACGCTTCCAAGGGGAAAAAAGAAGAGCCTTCACGGGACCCCAGGGATATGGCCTCTACACCGTCGGCGTTTAACGCATCGATCGTCGCAGTGGCGCAATGACGGAGTATACCATATCGACCTGCGCAGCCAACATACCGTCACCAGACGCTCTTTGGCCTTTCCTGCCTTGCTTCTCCCGCATGTCCCCCCTCGATGTCGCGGCGTTGTCGGTTTCCTACGAACATCCACTAACATCTGTTTCGCTCGTGTCTGTTGTACAGCTCAAGGAGGTCTGAGTTTGAACTAATGGACGAGGAAGTCTGGCAGCCACTCAAAGTTTACCAGCTTGGCGATATGGAATTCTTCACAAGCCATGCCCACGCATTTTGCGGTCACAATCATTACCTTCAGTCGTTCATTGAGAAACCGCCTCGCAGAATCACACATATTCAACAGGAAAAGACCATGTTCGCGGTAGTGTACATACAAACAAAAAATGCCGAAGATAGCAAATATGAATAAATTCCTTGCCATTTCCAGTCGCCCAACATTCCACAAAGAGAAAGTAATCAATCATCCTTCTTGGGGGTATTGACCTTCTTGGGTGGTGGAGGTGCGGTGAGCCCGTTCCCGTTGATGGGAGGACGAGGGGAGCTGGGGTAGGCGGCATATTGATAACCAGGTGTGGGAGGCGCAGAATCTAGTCCTCCAGCACCAAGGTGCGGAGACGCAAGACCGTTACCACCGGGAGGGCCAAATCCAGGGGTACCCGGAGCAGTAGCAGGGGTACCAGGGCCGAAGCCGGCACTGGGGTATGGGCTGGAGGGGTATGCTGCGCTCCCTGATGGCGTTCTCGAAGGAGGGCCAAGGTTGGAAGCACTCCTCATTCCTGCACCCGGTGTGGGCGGTGCGGCGGGATATCCATACCCTCCAGGGGTTCCTGGAGTAGACCCATTGCCATGGCCGAGGTATGGGGAAGCCATAGGGCTGTACGAGCCTGAGACAGGCGTTCCGACGTAAGGAGAGCTAGGCGTCCATCCAGCGCTGACGACAGGTCTGGAGCGAAGGTCGTTTCCACCCCACTTAGCTCTCAAACCAACCTTGACACCAGTTGATTCTGCGGCGACGATACCCTGCTTGCTGCTCTCGCCTGTGACAACTTCGACGGCACGGGTTGCGGTACGGAGGGCGTAGCTCGAGCAGACAAAGACACCTCCAACAACACCAACAAGGCGAATGAATAGTTGGAGGAAGGTGGTCGTTCGCTGTAATTGGATAATTTTGAGGGGGTCCAGTTCGAATTTGAAGAAAATACCGGGTGTGCCACTGTTGTGGTCCAAGGTACGAGTGTAGTGAGTAACACTGTACTGGTGGGTGTCTAGAGGCCTTGAACGAGCGGCCACATAGGAGGTTGGTACGACGTGGAGGAAGTACTGGTAGGCCATGAAGTGATGGTGGGTCAGCTCGTACGAATTGTCGAGGGGCTGCACGATGTCGGGGAAGTGAGGACCAAAGGAGAACTCGTCAATGACGTGGGTGAGATTCATGAGCGAGTGATCGACGTGCTCGTAGCTGGCGTATCCGTGTCCAAGGGTGGTGATGTGCAAGTTCGCAGTGACGCGCTTGACATTGGTCGTCCCCCAAATACGGCAAGCAGACCCATCGGGCTGGTGATCCTGCGTCGGCTTGAAGAGGGGTTTTGGCTTGTTGAAGTAGTTGAAGATACTTCGCGAATTGTGGGATTGCTTCATAACTTCTTGTGCCGATAGAGCTTCTGCGTGCTTCCTATAGAGAGGTGAGTATCATGGTGTAGCTGAGTGAGTCGATAGTACCTTAGTGCAGTTGCATGGCCGACATTGAAGAAAGTCTAATTCACAGTGGCTTTGGTCAAACACCGCGCTTGGCCAAAGCAAGGAGAACTTACGCCATCTCGACGGAAGCCATTGCTCAAGAACAAACGATCGCCCATGGCATCCCTAAGATCCACAGACAAGTCTAACTCATAATCAGCGATCATATCCAGAGCACATCATGATACACAACTCACATTTGCAAGGCATAGCGACTGTCATATCCAAATTAATTGGGAAATAACTGCGCCTGTTATCATCGACGCCAAACTCGAAATCCGTCCACCCCCAGATGTATTCGGCAAGGTCATTGAGCATCAACAGGAAGGTGATAACTGCGATGAGCAGCGTCACAAAGCCTCGAGATTCTGAGCGGGCTTTGTACGCTGAGGGCATCTTTGGGAAAGCATCGAATTTGGTCAAGGACGCCGGGATGGCCTCCTCGAGTTTGGCCAGTACCGCTGCAAGGCCCGACATTGTTGGTCGCTGTGCTCGACGATGAGTAGACGGCGTCGAAGAGAGAGATTAAGCTTGAACAACGGCCTGCCGGTGGTCGCTTAAGAGAATGGTTCTGGGAATCTAGAGCGTAACTGCCGACGTGTCCCATCAATTCCCGGCCAATTCACCGACAAATGCTTCCGTCTCGGGCACGTGGTCGAGACCCACGCGGAAATCGAAATAGGCGCCCGTCGTGGAGGCCGAGGCATCAATGAGCGACAGGCCGCTTTCAAGCGCTAGATAGGAGAGTCAGACCCATGCTTGGGTGCACCAGAGCTTCGAAGTATGCTAAATTTTATTCAGAGCTTTAAGCGCTACTTAGGGTATCTACCATCTCCGTTGAATGACACGACATTGGGAAGGGCTTGCACCAGAGCTTTGGAGCATGCTGTCTGTCCACCGCCGGCGCCTCGCATACGGTACCTCAGGCTACAAAGCCTCCATGGCCAGCTTAGACCATTCATCTCTATGACAAAATGCTCCAAATATCTTAGTGCCTGTAAGATGGGTTAGTAGGTTAGAAGGAGAGCAGGGAACCCGGGCTTACGCCGAGGGGCAATCGATGCAGGGGATTATCCTACTGATATCCATTTGACATGTCTGCACCGGCCCATGTTTTGAACGAGATGTCCAAATGATGCAAATTCGGGAGCTTGCTAGACAAAAGGTCGAGAGTTTCGGTGGTGAAGTATTCGATTCTAACGGTGGACGACGAGAGATTCGCCAGCGAGTTGAGCATGAAAATTCATTCGTCCACTCATTTCTACGCCGTAAGTACCCTATGCCAGTCATCGAGCTCGCAACCATTACAGCCCGCCAGTATGGTGCATACATCCCAACCATATGCAGCGGACCGCTAATAGATCAATGTTCGCACAAAGAGAACGTCATAGAAACCTCGAATGCCTTTGAATGCTGCAAAACAAAGTCTTTCCTCTCGTCCATCAACTCCTCCCGCAGCCGCTTGGCCTCTGTCAAGGTAATTGGAAACTCCTCCACTTCATCGTACACATGGTCCTGAATTTCAACTGGGAGGTTTTGAATCGGCAAGTTCTCGCCACCCTCATGCAGTGCCTTCCTCCACCACTGGAGTTGTTGGGGAGGGACGTAGGCAGTACTGAGGATGCGGACGTTTGGATCCACCAAGAAGAGGGCAAGGATCTTGCGATGCCCTGGTTTGGTCTTGTCCTCTAGTTCGAAAGGTTGCACCCGGTGTTGAAGGATATTCGGAAAGGTCAAAAGCCGACCTTCACGCGTTTCGACGCTCCCGACTTCCTGGAAGGCTCCCTCCTCATTTTGGCAGCCGAATACATCTGGCAGGAATTCATGGACACCCTGCTCGTAAGACATCTCGCCTGCAGCTTCAGCGCTACTCAACTGGCGAAACGCGAGAGAGGAGCGAGTGGTGTTCTTGGAGGAGTAATAATAAAGTGCTGTCGCAACGATTTGCTCGTTCTGCAATGGTTGAAGAGTCAATGGAGGTCCAACCAAAAAAGGCTTTACTCACGAGCTTCCCTTCGACATGCCAGGTTCCACCTTCGTAGCCAGGGTTCTCAGGTGTTAGTTCGATGTTGGCCAACTTGACGATGATCTGAAGAGGGCGTCGCATCTTTCCAAATCGATCCTTCAAGGAAAACGGCTCCGGTGTCGTCACGTTTGCAGAGTCAAACTCATTCGGTTCAGGCAAAACCGTCCTACGAATATGTCCTTTCCACTCGTATCTGAGATCCCAATCATCATCGACTGGAGGGCCATCTTCCTCCGTCATATCCTCGGGATCTGGATCGTAGTACGAATCGTTGTAGCTGATCCTCTGGAAATGGGCGAATTCACCTGGGCCAAGCCCACCAGGCGCAAGGGTCATCTCCCACAAGGGGATGGCAGCTGCGATCACGTCCTCTACCACTTCGTACAGGTCCGCGTTCTCTTCGGGGCGAAGGTTGTTGATATAGGAAATAATTCTGGGCACAAATGGTCAATGATGTGAAGGAATCTCAGAGTGACGACCAACCTTGGCTTGTCACCGGTGATATCAACTTCGCAGGGCAGCCACTGAAATTTGGTACTGTAAGGGTTTAACTCTACACCCGCGCCCCAACCTCCTCCAAACATTTCACCTTCAGGCTGCTCGGGAGTAGGAACGACGTTTCCTTCCCCCGTTCTTCTAGCAGCACCCCAGAGAGGTACCACTTTCTCTCCAACAGCCAAAACCTTTGACCTGCCAAAGATAACTGGGAAAAGGCTGGGATGGACAAGGTCAAGAACCTTTTCGTCTGACCCTGGATGCCAATCTTTTTGGCTATCAGGGACGTTCTCGAGAGGTTCGACCGCCTTTTGCAACGCTTTCTTGGTCTCTGGAGAAACCGCGGTATCGGACTTGACAACGTCGCCGTTGTAGACGACAATGGCACCGTTGGCGGACTGTTTGAATAGGGTGGCCCTGTGACGAAGCTCGTCGATGCAGTAGTTGGCCATGGTGTAAGTCATGAGGGATTCATCCCTTCGCGCAGTGTGCACAGGCCATCGAGAAAAGCGTGCATGATCTGCAATCGTAGCGCTCTCTTGAGCTTCGCGGGCTCTGTCCTTTCTCAGTGCCTCATGTGCAGCTTCGACAGCTTCAGCCTTCCATTTTGCGGCTATTGCTTCGTCGAAGATCTAAATTTCATGCATTGATGTGAGTCCTTTAAAGTGCGAGCCAGCTTATTGGTATACACCTACCTTGATGTGCCAATCATCTTTGTCGGTAATCGAGTTCATGAGTTGCAGCATGCTAAACTCCCGGAGCGTTGTCAAGGGAAGACTGGAAACTGCTTCAGCTTCTGAGATCTTTTCGATAGCAGAAATCAACTCACACAGCTGCCCCTTCGTCCATGAGATTCTTCACAAGAGCAGAAGGTAGCGGTTCTCCGATGAAAAGAGGGTCTCCTTCGTACGGCAAGTAGTCGAGGGGCTCGCCGTACCCTGGAACAGGGTGAACGACAGAGTAATCGACGAGAGGGGATCCTGGGCTAAACGATCCAGAAGCGGTAGCCTCCTTTCCCGACATTTCGGTAGGAAGGGTGGAGGGGGAATATGGCTTGATGCAAGCATAGGCACCCGTTGGCCCCTTTATAGCGCGAGCGGAGCGCCAGCAGGACACGAGGCGTTCCTGAAGCACATGGCTCCCACGCGCCGGAAGCGACATCCTACATCCACTCATGGTGATCCAGTGCCTGCAGTAGTACAGCCTGACATGCAGAGGTCCGCCTGAGTTCCCATACCAGGTTGACGGCGGTCTGATGGCGGGCGAGAGTCCCGACAAACCAATGGACAGTGAGCTCGCTGTCCAAACGAGTCACCAACGTCTGCATCAATGCAGTAAGCGATGATAGAGATCGTTTGTTACGAGTCAGAGAGACATTGTTGTTCCAAGAAGACCGAGTGAGAGTACATGAGCGCTGACAGCAAGGGCTGAATTGGGGCTGAAGAAAATCGTCCAGCCGCCGTCTCTGACTCAAAATTCAGACTCAGATGGAAAGTTCATGCATGCATGATCGACACATTCCCAAGCAATTTGTAGCACGACGCAGGCACTACGCGACGCGAGTCGAATTGAAAGCGAAGAAAAAGACCAGTTGATTGTGAGTATGTATGAAGCCCTGGTAGAATGGTATCCACAGGGATTTGGAATAAATGCTTAGTGCTCGCATAAAGAGAACGTTGTTGAGGCCTCAAAGGCTTTCGAATGCTGTAAAACGAAGGCTTTCCTTTCAGCCATCAACTCTTCCCTCAACCGCTTAGCCTCGATTAAACTGATAGGGAATTCGTCGACTCCGTCGTACACATGATCCTGGAGCTCCAGCGGTAGGTCCTTGATGGGCATCTTCTTGTCATCCTGATGAAGCGCCTTCCGCCACCAGGCGAGCTGTTGAGGAGGCACGTGCGCGGTACTGAGCACGCGGATGTTAGAGTCCACTAAGAAGAGGGCGAGGATTTTGCGGTGCCCGGGCTTCGTCTTGTCCTGGAGCGCAAACGGCTGGACTTGATGCTGGAGTATGTTGGGGAACGTCAAAAGCCGTCCCTCCCGCGTTTCTACACTGCCAACTTCTTGCACAGCAGAGTCCTCGTTCTCGGCGCCGTAGACGGGGACCAAGAAGTCGTGAACTCCTTGCTCGTAGTTGAAATCGACAAAAACCTCGTCGTCAGTGAGTTGACGGAATGCGAGTGAGGAGCGAGTGATGTTCTCAGACGAGTAATAGTAAAGGGCTGTCGCAACGATATGCTCGCTCTATCATAGCCATGAGGTCAGTTGACGTCAAAAAATGACTAGGCGCCGAACTTACTAGCTTGCCCTCGACGTGCCATGTACCGCCTTCGTAGTCAGGCTTCTCAGGTGTCAGCTCAATGTTGGCTAGCTTGACAATGACCTGAAGGGATCGTCCCGATTCCCCGAAGCGTTCCCTCAAAGAATACGGCTCCAGTGACTCTTGCTTTTCAGCGTCGAATTCTTCCGGTTCAGGATGTATAGTTCTGCGGATGTGCCTCTTCCAGTCCTCCCTAACGTCCCAGGTATCGTCGTCGTTCTCATCAACGAGAGGCCCATCTTCCTCAGCCAATTCGTCGGGATCAGGATCATACTCTGCTCCATCGAATGGAATCCTTTGAGGATGAGTGAAGCCCTCTTGCCCACCGGGAGCGAGGGTCGTCTCCCACAATGGAATCGAAGCCGCGAGCACATCCTCAACTGCATCGTACAAACCCTCGTGCTCTTTGGGGTGCAAGTTGTTGATGTAGGAAATGATTCTAAAGATAAAGGGTTGAGCAGAAAGAAGGCATTCTGTAACTGTTTAGCATACTTTGGCTTGTCTCCAGCAACGTCCACTTCGCAAGGAAGCCACTGGAATCTGTTGCTGTAAGGCTTGAGATTCTCCTCCTGACCCCAGCCATTCTTTTCCTTGGGTTCGTCGGGCACGGAAATCACGGTTCCCTCCCCCGTACGCTTGATGCAGTCTTGAAGTGTCGTCACCTTTTCGCCGATGGCTAGAACCTTCGACCTTCCGTAGAGTAGTGGGAAGAGGCTAGGGTGAACGAGGTCCAGCACCTTCTCGTTCGACCCCGGATGCCAATCCTTTTGATTCTCAGACACGTTCTCGAGAGGAGCAACCGCCTTCCTGAGAGCTTCCTTGACCTCGGGAGAGACAGCTGTGTCGGACTTGACGACATCGCCGTTATACACGACGATAGCACCATTGGGGGACTCTTCAAAGGTGCTTGCCTTGTGACGAAGTTCGGCAATGCAGTAGTCAGCCATCGCAACACTCATCAACGACTCGTCCCTAGGAACGGTGTAGAAGGGCCATCGTGCAAATCGTTCAGGGTCTTGATTCTCTTCATTGTCTTCGTCCTCGTCTTCATCCTCGTCATCGTCATCGCCGTCCTTGTCCTCGCTGTCAGTGTCTTGTGTCTTTTTAGGTTTATCTTCCTTGACTTCTGTTCCGTCCCTCTTCTTCCGAAATGCCGCGTGGGCGGCCTCGATCGCTTCTGCCTTCCATTTGTTCGTGATGGTATCATCAAGGATCTGAATGTCAAGTATCTTTCAGCCGAGCACAAGCGGGCAAGATTGATGTCACGTACCTTGACGTGCCAATTTTCCTTGTCAGTGATCGCATTCATGAACTGCAGCATGCTGAATTCACGCAGCGTCGTCAAAGGTAGACTATGTAGGCCTCGTTAGGTTCATGATACTACCATTCAAAAGCTTAGAAGACTCACGCAGCGCCCTTCGCGTTCAGATCCTTCTGCGAGAGAGCCGAAGGCAGCGGTTTTCCGACAAAGAGGGGGTCCTTTTTGTCAGGCACATAGTCCAATGGCTTTCCGTAGCCCGGAACAGCATGGACCACTGAGTAGTCTGCAGGAGTGACCTTGACTTTAGAAGTAGATCCTTTCTTGCGCGGCATAGTTGGGATCAGGACGAGAGAAGCAGGGAGGTTGGGTGAATTTGAAACGTGCCTACACTGGACCTTTATAGTTGCACACGAATAGTAGGTCGCCCAGGAGTTGGGGAACATGAGGCGTGCCTCACTTCAAACCGTGGGTGGTTGTTGGGACACAGCCCGCACCCACCGCGGATGATCCTAGTCACATTGACCAAGTTGCTGGGATTCCAAGACAGGGTTCAGTGGCTGGAGTGCGCCCACTGCTGCCCACTCAGGCTGTCACGTTCGAAGGCGAAATGAGAAGCGGATGCAGTGGCGAGTCAACCCCAGACAGGCCAGGGAGCTGTGGCCCATTACCCAACACAGGTCGAAGAGCAGCCACTGTGCGTACCCGCCTTGCGTAGGTCAAGATTCGATTTGAGTTATCTATGGTGGCCAAACTGAAGGATGTGCTGGAGTGTGGCCACGCCAAGATCAGGCACAAAAAACATTGACCGAGGTATTTGTTAGAGGCTTGTAAACATAGCAATGGCGTCAACTTTCGGTTGACTTGCGACATATCGTAACTGCCGTCAGCAAGATTTTGTAGATCTTTGGTCTTCTACTCACTGCACGTCATGCCATTGCACTCTGAAAGTTGTTTTCTTCCCCTCGACACTCGAATATAGGCGCATTCCTGCTCAGGCGGACATATTCGACAGCCCGAATTCTAGGCCCCAAACATAAGCAAATATGTCGGCGGATCTCAGTGGCTCTTGGCATGGCCGTCGATTGCGAGCCAACTCCTTATCTCCCCGAGCAATAACTCTGTTCCAAGATGGCTACGAAATGGCACCTTTGGCGCTCGAACTCCAGCACATCCTCGGATAGCGGTGAAGATAGGAAAAAGTCCAGGGGCTCTTGGGCCAAGATAACCCAGATTCTGAGGCCAAGTGAAGACCCGAAAGAGCGAACTCCGCAAGACAGTACCTTCCTCTCCCTCCCATTCGAGCTCCAAGAATGCGTTTTCTCCCATGTGAGTAGGCTCGTGCCCGAATTAAAGCGATTTCGGCTCGAACGTTGGCTCGGAATGGGCTGCCGTGATTGCTTTTCCCCGTGAAATGCCCACTGCTCTCGAATTCGCGCTGCCAGACTGGCTGCGCTTGACTGCTTCTTTAATCTCGCTGAAGAAGTTCATTAAACTTACGGCTCTCCCGGATCACCAGCTCACCAGATTGGACTTGCTTCGCCTGCGCGCCACATGTTGGAAGCTCGACCAAACACTTCTTCATCACGTCTTCCGCGAAATCACCATCGACTGCACTGCGTCTGGCTCCCGACGAACAGGAATCCTCCTTCGGCACCTGGGTAACCCAAAGTGCCGTGCGGCACAGACCGCAAAAACTCTCAAGATCGAGAACCTTGTCCCCTTCACCCATCCGCACCAGAGCGATTGGCGAGAGCAGGATCTAGGCTCACATTTCAGGCCAATACAACAGAACTTTGTTGCTCCGGCCCTGAAATCCTTTTGCAATGTAACCACCATTTAGTAAGTATTTGCTTGAACACTGTCCCCACTTCCCAATCTGATGTTCGGATAGCTGGAGCGTTAAAGTCAGCGAACCATATTCGAACATGTGTTCGACCCTTGCGAGCCTTTCGCACCTGGAAAGGCTCTGCCTCTACTTTGACCGATGGTGCCCAACCTCCGTCTTCCCTTTCGACAAGTTCGGGCCGCTGAGGTGTCTCCACGTCGAGGGGAGGGACTACACAGGCCCAGTCGATCAGGGTCTACTTGACTCGCTACGCCTATTACTTGCACGATGCACGGAACTGGAAGATTTCAGCTTCACACTCGCCAACAAAGCTGATCAAGCATTCGAATCTCCGCCGCCACCAAGTCTTCGGTCGCTTAGGATAACCTCACTCATGGGAATACGAGAGGGGCTACACAACCTCGTTTCTCTTGACGTGCCCTTCACCACGGAGGAAAGCACCGCTGTGTGGACCTTCCTTGCCACCCACGGCATCCAACTCCGATCGATCACCGTAGGCGAACCATCAAACCCTCTACTCGACTACCTCAGAACATATGCAGGCCTTGAAGAGCTGATAGTCCGCAGGAGTCTTTCTAGCTCATCAGATGCGAGCCAGGAGCCGTTCGACCCCCTTCTGAAATCCTTGTGTTTCGAGGTGCTCCCTCTCCACGAACACTCTCTGGCAAAGGTCCGCCTATCGCCAGATAGCAAGGACGCAGACGGCTGTCCTCAACACCATCGCGGAATGTGCATTGTGAAGGCCGAATATCTGGCTGCCATGGGTCATGACAGTCGGCGAGGGAAGCAGGAGTGTTGCTGCGGGGTCATCGCCTGATGCATGGGAACAGGGTGGCCGAGTGGGGGAAGGGGTGCAGACGTGCTTCGATGGGGCCGTCTCGACATGTTTCCAAATCCTATGCCATCATGCGTAGCGCCAGGAAGGATTTACTTGTTTAGAAATGTGTATTTGCGAGGTACGTCGCCGACATGCCGCTCTGAACGCATATCCCATGAACCATTCGTTTTCAAGGTTCTGCTTCCTGACTTGGCCTAAGCCGAAACGCACACCTATCGGCACCAGACGACCACTCCTCCGACTGTGGGTCCATACCGAACCTTGAGCGCTGGACTTGATGAAGCTTCACCGTAACCGTAATATCCATTCATGTCCCTATTTAGGACTCCCTCCATCCGAAATCTATTTTTAGCCTCCCTCAACTGCCACTATTGCCAGGCTCCTCCATGGAATGCGCGTAGCGTCTTCATGTCCTTCAACGAAACTGATTGTTGTAGTAGTAATTATGCAATCGGCCTGAATATTCGGAGGATTATACAACTTCTTTCCGTGGTCTCTGGAAAGCTGGCAGATATAAAAGCACTACAGAGTTCTGGAGAGTGTCTCATTAACCTACCTTCCCACTTCACATCGATGGACGTCTCTTCCCTTGCCAAAGCTATCAAAGGTGATGTGGTCACTCCTGACCAACCAACCTACGCCGACGCGATCAAGCGCTGGGCGAAGAACGCTGAGCGACGAGCTGCAGTCGTCGTGTTCGTGAAAGACGAAGAGGACCTTGCGGCGTCCATCAAATTCGCCAAGGAACACAAGCTCAAGTTTGCCATTCGCGGTGGAGGTCACAACGCTGCTGGTGCCTCCTCTGCAGAAGAAGGATTGGTCGTCGACCTCGGCAAGTACCTTAAGCAGGTTCGCGTCGATGCTGAGGCCAAACTGGCATACATCGGAGGTGGTGCTATATGGAAAGACGTGGATGAAGAAGCAATCAAGTACGGGTTAGCAACTGTTGGAGGCACTGTTAACCATGTAAGGTTCTCTCTTGGCTTCCTGTCGGAAATCCTAACTGATCGTCTCATACAGACGGGTGTCGGAGGGTTCGTAGCTCCTCTCAGTCTCGAAAATTACGGCTAACTCAACAACCACAGTCTTACTCTTGGTGGCGGTTTAGGATGGCTAAGCGGTAGATATGGCCTTGCAAGTGATAACCTTCGACGGGCCACTGTGGTCACAGCAGATGGCTCCATATTAAGGCTCCAACTGTATTGTCTATATACCGTATATAAACAGTAAATACTGTATATGTATATGTATATGTATACCCCATCTGCCAAATCCAGCTTATACGGTAAAAATACAGTATACAGTTGCTGTATACACTTACTGGCGCTTTCATGCCAAACGTAGGAAATTAGCGCACGTTCTGCTTGAAGAACCTCACATCACTTACAAGTGGTACCTTCTCTTCTTTTTCCAGGGAGGGTGGGCAAAGATGGGACCTCAAAGTAGGTACGAGGAGCGATTGATCCTTTTGATGGGATATCACACGGTCGCCTTCTGGCATGAGTTGAGATGGCTGAACCAAGTGTCTGTGCTCGGTTATTGGTCTTATAGAGACTGAAGACCAGTTTACGCTAGTTGGTAGGTATGTTGAAGAGTTCTGGGGCTAAATGCATTGCCCTTTTGCCCGAGTCTGCGGGTGATTGGGCAAAACTGTATACTTTAAATGTATAACCGTATAGTATACAGTAAAACTGTCTAAAGAAGTGTATATGTATATTTACGCAATGACTCGTATACATATACTATATGGTTGGAGCCTTACTCCATATTGACCTCCAGCGACACCGAGAACCAAGATCTCTTCTGGGGTATTCGAGGTGGAGGATCCAACTTTGGTGTTGTCACCGAGTTCGTTCTTCAGCTTTATCCTCAACGCAAGACAGTCTATGCCGGTTCTATCGTCTACACCATGGACAATGCGGAGAAGGTCGTGAATGCGACTCAGGAGTGGTGGCTCAATATCAAAGAGGACGAGGGCATGTCTCAGGCGGCAACTTTCCACAACGGTGCGCTCAACTTGATCTCGTTGTATTATTTATACTGACTCTTAATTAATAGGAATGCCTCTGTTCATTGCATGCGTTTTCTACAATGGATCAGAAGCCGAGGGTAGGGAGAGATTCAAGGCCTTCTTGGACATAGGTAAGGCACAGTATGGCTATATCCCTCTCTCTTCACTCACTCTTGATCTTCTCTTCAGAGCATATCGTCGATGGCACGAAAGAAATCCCATATGAGGCCCTCAACGCCCTTCAGGTAAGCTATACGTAGTGTTGCTATCGTCCACTTCAGCTGATAATTTGCCAGAATGCGATCGTAGAACCCGGTCTTTGCTACTACCTCACAGGTACCGCTCAGAAGGATCCCAGCATGTCCTCAACCCTCGAGGTTATGAAGAAGCTTGTTGAGATCGCCCCTGAAGGATTTACACCTGCTGTCCTGGCTGAATACTTCCCTCTCGAGAAAATCAATTCGGTGCCCACCACTGAGACTGCTTTCAGGCGGGAGAGGAAGACATACATTGTCACCATCATCTCGTGGCCTAATAGCGAAGGAGAGGATAAGACAGCAAGGGCCCGAGCCATTGCCAGAGAACTGGACATCATCTTGTCCAAGGGACAAGGTATCTCTGAATCTACGAAGCTCGGTTATGCCAATTATGGTGGGTATTTTCGAACACAAACACTTATTTCATAACTGATCATCTTTAGATATGGATCACGGTGCCGGAGACAAGGAATCTCCTGCTTTCGATGTGAAGGCTCGACAGGCCTTCGCTGGTAATTACACCAGATTGCAGAAGCTCAAGAAGCAGTACGACCCAGAAGTGTTCTTCGACCGGTGGTTCCCTATTGCGCCTGCTTGATATAACTTTCACTGCACCCTCTGTAGCCATTGCAATGATATTCACCCCCAGTCCCCCTCCCCTTTCACTTGATCCTGACGGATACTTCTGTTCAGCCTGCGTTTGAGCGGCGCCATCGATCCCATGTCGTATGCTGTGCCATTTCGAGTACTCCGGCACGCAACGCGTAATGACAGGGGTATGTGCCGAAACCAAAAATCGGTCTCAAAGACAAAATGAAATAAGCCTTTCTGTCTAGCTAGAAGGGTCTGAAGGTCATTGCTTGTGAAGGTGACTTGGTAGTAATGAAAGACTAACAGTATGACTACTGTATCGAACGCCCATCTGAACCTTGTTTGAGTTAGCTGCCGCATTAAACGCGTAAGATAGAGTGCCGAACTGCTGGAAATGACAAAGTACTGTGTCATTTTGAGCAGTTCCGAAGTTCGGCACCCCATGTTACGCGTTACAGGCCTGATGAAATCATGGTTTCGGCACTTTGACCTTCCACGCGTTACATCCATCGATTTTCGACACCCTCACAAAAGATATTCGGCAGCTAACCCAAACTTGTTTAGATGGGCGTTCGAGACAGTACCTATGCTGTTATTCATCGTTTTACCCTCGAAAACAATGGGCTTCAGACACTTCTAGCCGTACAGGAGAGGTAGTTTCTTGTTTTGTGTTTTTAGGCTATTTTTAGACCGACTTTTAATTTCGGCACATGCCCCTGTTACGCGTTACACCCCCCTAAGTTCGGCAAATTGGTGGTCGGGTTACGCGTTACGTGCCGGACTGCTCGAAATGACACAGTACCTTGAACGAGTGACGAGGGGTACGAGAGATTGTGCGGAAATAACTTTGGACATTGATCTCAACAACAATCATCTCACCCTCAACTTGCCATTCACATTCTATGGACCAGGTGCTGGCTCATCCTTAGTACGGGGTGGACGTGCTAGGCGGGATTGAGAGATTGGACCATCTTGCCCTGCCAAACAGGCGCCTGTGGCGGAACAGAAGGAGGGCAAGCTCTGTTGTTCATTGATTGAGACCTTATTTCGCTCAATGAGGTGGATCGACTTCTTTTGTCTTTCTAATCGTCTATCTTGCTGTAACAGGCATGACTAAATAGACCTCATGATTCGGAGGATATGCAACTTCCTTCCGCGCTCTCTGGAAAGCTGGCAGACATAAAAGCATCCCAGAGTCCTGCAGAGGCCCACTATCTTACCTTCCCTCTTCACATCGATGAATGTCTCTTCCCTTGCCAAAGCTATCAAAGGTGATGTGGTCACTCCCGACCAACCAACCTACGCCGACGCGATCAAGCGCTGGGCAAAGAACGCAGAGCGACGAGCTGCAGTCGTCGTGTTCGTGAAAGACGAAGAAGACGTTGTAGCCTCCATCAAATTTGCCAAAGAGCACAAGCTCAAATTCGCCATTCGCGGTGGAGGACACAATGCCGCTGGCGCCTCCTCTATGGAAGGAGGATTGGTCGTCGATCTGGGAAGGTACCTTAAAAAGGTTCGCGTTGATACAGAGGCGAAATTGGCATACATCGGAGGAGGCGCTCTGTGGAAGGACGTGGATGAAGAAGCAATCAAGTATGGCCTGGCAAGTGTTGGAGGTACCGTGAACCATGTAAGCCCTCCCTCTCTTCCTGCTGAGACCTTAACTGATGGTGGAATCTAGACGGGTGTCGGAGGGTTTGTATCTCACCTCGGCTTAAAATCATTCAACTAACGACCCAACCACAGTCTTACTCTCGGTGGTGGTTTTGGATGGTTGAGTGGCCGACATGGCCTTGTGATTGATAACCTCCGACGAGCAACTGTGGTCACAGCAGATGGCTCGATTTTAACTGCCAGTGACACCGAGAACCAAGATCTCTTCTGGGGCATTCGAGGTGGAGGATCCAACTTTGGTGTTGTCACCGAGTTCGTCCTTCAGCTACATCCTCAACGCAAGACGGTCTATGCCGGTCCCATTGTCTATACCATGAACAATGTGGAGAGGGTCGTGAGCACAATTCAGAATTGGTCCCTAAATATCAAAGAGGACGAGGGAATGATTCAGGCAACAACCTTCCAGAACGGTGCGCTCTAGGTGGCCCTTTGTACCATGCGTATTGACGCTTGATCGACAGGCATGCCTCTTTTCGTTGCTTGTGTATTCTATAATGGATCGGAAGCTGAGGGTAGGGAGAACTTCAAGGCCTTCTTGGACATTGGTAAGGCACCACTGGCATGCTACATGTCTCTCTCGCCTCTGATCGTATACGTAGAGCATATTGTCGACGGCACGAAAGAGATCCCATACGAAACCCTCAACACGCTTCAGGTATGTCATACGTGACTGTTCTCCAATTTATAATAGCTGACCCATGGATAGAATGCAGTCGCAGTACCCGGCCGTTGCTATTACCTGAAGGGTGCCGCTCAGAGGGCTGTCAGCGCTTCCTCGGTTCTCGAGGTCATGAAGAAGCTTGGCGACGTCGCCTTGGAAGGATTTGCGCCTGCTGTCCTGACCGAATACTTGCCACTCGATAAAATCAACTCGGTGCCCACCACCCAGACGGCTTTCAGGCGGGAGAGGGCGTCCAACATTGTCACCGTCATTTCGTGGCCTCATAGCGAAGGAGAAGACAAGACACCAAGGGCTCGTACACTTTATGGCGAACTGGACCACATCTTGACTCAGGGACAAGGTATCTCTGGATCTGCGAAGCTTGGTTATGCCAATTATGGTGGGTGCATCCCAGAATAAACATTCGTATTATGGCTGATCGTCATCAGATATGGATCATGCTGCTGGGGACAGGGACTCCCCCGCTTTTGACGAGAAGACTCGACAAGCTTTCGCCGATAACTACCCAAGATTGCAGAAACTCAAGAAGCAGTACGACCCAGAAGTCTTCTTCGACAAATGGTTCCCCATTGCTCCTGCCTGATATCATCTCTGCTGTAGCCACCAGTGTATGAATCTATACCGCAAGGAATAAAAGAGGTTGTTCTCGTTGGTATTGGTTTCATTCTCTCCGCACAACCCTCAGGACCAAGATGCAACCTACCGGATCGAGTTGACAGATTAGTTGATTTGGTGGGACCGTTGAGTAATCAGATGAAACCAGAATACTCGAGCTCATGGTCAGAGAACTCTGCAAAATGTTAGCTACCACGTGGAAGAAGAGCCGAAGAGCAGGGTTCACAAGTCGTTAAACGATGCATGTGAAGGGCTTCATCTCGTCAAGCGCCGAAAGGGGTTGGACTAGGTTCCCTATTGCGCCTGCTTAATATCACTTTCACTGTACCCTCTGTACCCATAGCAATGATACTCACCCCTTTCCCTGCCCCTTTTACTTAAAGTTGAGAGATAGTTGGGAGCAGACTAGGACAAAAGAAACAAGCATGAATTTCTTGTAAATAATGGAAAGGAAGGAAGCAAGATGAAACAGAGTAGGCCTGGCACGGAGACGGCAAGACTATGAAGTTTGTACCTAGTATGGTATCTCAAGAGAGCAGTTATCCGACCCAGACGGCGTTATGTCTTTCGATTGGGAAAGAAAGTAGACAGGGCGGCTAGATTTCGAAGGATAATGTCATGGGATGGAAAAGGAACGTGCTTGAGATCAATCTACTAGCACAGCGAAGCATGCCTAGGTGCAACGTATTGGCGAGCTTTGACACACGGTTATGACTCCGTAAGCTCAGAGGTGATGCAGCCTCATCATGTCCAGCGTACGTTTGAGCGATTTCATGTCGTATGCCATTTCGAGCAGTCTGGCACTGAACGCGTAACATGACCAACAATTTGCCGAACTTAGGGGGTTAACGCGTAACAGGGGCATGTGCAGAAACCAAAAGTCGGTCTAAAATTGGCACATATACTGGATAAAAATAGCCTCAGTATAAAATAAGCTTTCCTGCCCGGTCTGAAGCCCATTGGTTTTGAGGGTAACATGATGGTATTGAAAGACTAGCAGTATAACTACTGTCTCAAACGCCCATCTGAACCATGTTTAGGTTCGCTGCCGCATTAAACGCGTAACATAGGGTGCCAAACTGCTGGAAACGACACGGTAACTTGAAAGAATGATGAAGGGGTACGAGAGATTGTGCGGAGATAACTTTGGACTTTGATTTCAACAATAATCATCTCACCCTCAGCTTGCCACTCACATTCTATGGATCAGGCGCTGGCTCATGCTTTGTACCGAGCGGGCGTGCTAGGCGGGATTGAGAGATTGAACCCTCTAGCCCTGCCAAACAGGCTCCTGAGGTGGAACAGAAGGAGGACAAGCGTCTGCATCGGACATTCGTACCAGCGCCTATAGCGGCGCCGGCGCCGGGCACCTCGCTTTCCTTTGATATGCAAGCTACATACCATACTGCTACCTCGTCACTGATGGAGTGGATCGACTTCTTTTGTCTTTCTTATCTCCCATCTGGCTGTAATAGGCATGACTAAATCGACCTCATGATTCAGAGGATACAGAACTTCTTTCCGTGCTCTCTGGAAAGCTGGCAGACATAAAAGCATCCCAGAGTCCCAGTGCAGAGGCTCATTATCTTACCTTCCCTCTTCACATCGATGAACGTCTCTTCCCTTGCCAAAGCTATCAAAGGTGATGTGGTCACTCCCGACCAACCAACCTACGCCGACGCGATCAAGCGCTGGGCAAAGAACGCAGAGCGACGAGCTGCAGTCGTCGTGTTCGTGAAAGACGAAGAGGACGTTGCGGCGTCCATCAAATTCGCCAAAGAACATGAACTCAAGTTTGCCATTCGCGGTGGAGGTCACAATGCTGCTGGTGCCTCTTCTATAGAAGGAGGATTGGTCGTAGATCTTGGCAAGTACCTGAAAGAGGTTCGCGTTGATGCTGAGGCCAAGTTGGCATACATCGGAGGAGGTGCTCTATGGAAACACGTAGAGGAAGAGGCAATAAAGCACGGTCTGGCAAGTGTTGGAGGTACTGTGAATCACGTAAGCCCCGTCACGCTCTCTCTTACTGCTGAGATCCCAACTGATTGTGGAATATAGACGGGTGTTGGAGGGTTCGTATTAATATTCCGTCTCAGCTCTGCAAAATACGACTAACGACCCAACCACAGTCTTACTCTTGGTGGCGGTTTTGGATGGTTGAGCGGCCGACATGGCCTTGTGATTGATAACCTCCGACAAGCAACTGTGGTCACAGCAGATGGCTCAGTTTTGACTGCCAGTGACACCGAGAACCAAGATCTCTTCTGGGGTATTCGAGGCGGAGGATCTAACTTTGGTGTAGTCACCGAGTTCGTTCTTCAGCTGCATCCTCAGCGCAAGACGGTCTATGCTGGTCCGATTATCTATACCATGAACAACGTAGAGAAGGTTGTGAGCACGATTCAGAACTGGTCCCTAAATATCAAAGAGGACGAGGGGATGATTCAGGCAACAACATTCCAGAATGGTACGCTCTAGTTGTTCTTCTCGTATCATTCGTAATGACGCTTGATCGATAGGCATGCCTTTATTGCTTGCTTGTGTATTCTATAATGGATCAGAAGCCGAGGGTAGGGAGAACTTCAAGGCCTTCTTGGACATCGGTAAGGCACCACTGGAACGCTATCTCTCTCTCTCGCCCCTGATCATCTCTGTAGAGCACATTGTCGACGGCACGAAAGAGATCCCATATGAGGCCCTCAATACCCTTCAAGTAGGCCATACGTAGTTATTCTATCATCCACTCAGCTGACGAGTTGCCAGAATGCGTTCGCAGAACCTGGTCGTTGCTATTACCTTAAGGGTGCCGCTCAGAAGGCTGCTAGCGTTTCCTCGGTTCTCGAGATTATGAAGAAGCTGGGCGATGTCGCCTCTGAAGGATTTGCGCCTACTGTCGCGACTGAATACTTGCCACTCGATAAAGTCAATTCAGTGCCCACCACCCAGACTGCCTTCAGGCGAGAGAGGACGTCCAACATTATCACCTTAATCTCGTGGCCTTATAGCGAAGGAGAGGACAAGACACCAAGGGCTCGTGCACTTTACGGCGAACTGGACCACATCTTGACCCAGGGACAAGGTATCTCCGGATCTGCGAAGCTTGGTTATGCCAATTATGGTGGGTGCATCCCAGAATAAACATTCGTATTATGGCTGATCGTCATCAGATATGGATCATGCTGCTGGAGACAAGGACTCCCCGGCTTTTGACGAGAAGGCTCGACAAGCTTTCGCTGATAACTACCCGAGATTGCAGAAACTCAAGAAGCAGTACGACCCAGAAGTCTTCTTCGACAGGTGGTTCCCTATCGCCCCTGCTTGATATAATCTCTGCTGTAGCCACCAATGTATGACACTATACCACAATGAATAGGAGGGGCCATTTCCCTTGGTCTTTGTTCCGCTTCCTCCCCATGGCCCTCAGGACCAAGGTGCAGCCTACCAGGTCGAGTTGACAGATCTATTGATTTGGTAGGGTCAGTTTAGTAGTCAGATGAGGCCAGAATACTCATGGTCATTGTACTCTAAATTGTTATCTACCACGCGGAAGAAGGCGAGCCCGAGGAGCAGAGTGAAAGCCGTTACTAGTAGTATACGATGCTTGTGAAGTGCTTCATTTCGTCAAGCGTCGAAGAGGTTGGACTAGGACACCAAGTAAACTAGTAATTAGTAACTGATGACTCGAACTTTGCCGGAAGTCAAAGAATTCCTTCGCGAAAGATTGGTTATGAAAAAAGCAAACTTTGATTGCTATTCTACAGCCAGATACTGTTACAGGCGTTTTAAATCAGGTGCGGAAAGATTAAAGTGAGGCTAAGTAAAAGGCACGTCTAAAGCGCCGATGGTTAGTGGAAGTACATAAATAGTCCTTTCGAGCCAGGTAGGTAAGCGATGCGTTTAGGGAGACAGAGAATTTGTTGAGAATCGTTGGGAGGGAGTCGTTCTAGGTTATGCTGGATTGTGAGGATATGGGTGGGAATGTTTGTCGAGGTCGTTTAAGCCGGGATTGTCAAGGTCGTTAGAGGGGAAGAGAATCGTTTAAGAGTCCCAGATGGCACCGAAGGCGGGAATGCCACGGCTCTGCATGGCGTAGACAACCTTCTCAGTGAGAGGCTGGTTGGAGATGATGGCGACGGCCTCAGCGTCGAATTCCTTGACGAGTCGGAGAACGAGCTTGACCATGTCGGGCTTTCCATGCTTGCGAGTATCTATTAAGATTGTCGTCAGATACCTTGAGAGTATTCAGAATGACAGAGGATGCTTACCGTAAATGACAGCCTCAGGATTGGCCTCGAGGATAGAGTCGCAAAGCTTGTCACCAAAAGTTCCCCTGATGTTGGGAGCAGTCCAGAGGACACGCATAGGGATCTTCTTCTCATAGATGGCGGGTGCGCAAGGCCCAATACCAGATCCAGTGGCGATGACAACCATGCGGCGGAACATGGGGACAAGCTTGAGGACACCATAGGTCGGGACACCCTTGACCCAGATCTTCTTGGGCGGGTTGGCGATGTGCTTGGAAGTCCAGTCACCAGCGCGAGAGACGACGACGGAGTAACCGGTGCGGCCGGGGATGGGGATCGCGGCGAAGCCGTGCCATTCCTTGAGAGGGGAGTCGGAGAGACGAACGAAGGTGCCGGCGGGGGGAGTGACACCATAGTCGAACCAGAGGCGGACAGCGTGGTTGGAAAGGACCTCAGCCTCAACATCAACCTTGCGGAGGCGGAACCAGGGCCAGATGATGGAGCCTGTTGAGTCATGTCAGTATTGAGCGCTGAAGAAGGGAAGATAGGACATACAGGTCAAGATGATGACGAGATAGAAGTGAGGAGAGCGGGCAAGAGTATAGCCGAGAGTCTGGCCTTCGGGGAGGTAGTCCAAGGTAAGGAACATGAATTGGACCCAGACCAGGGCAAGGGCAGTCCATCCGAACCAGCGGTGAGCGTTCTCGAAGCTGTCATGGAATCGCTTGCGCATGGCAGGGTAGGCAAAGATGAGGATGCCGAGTAGCTCGACCAGGATGACATAGGTGACGACAAGAGTGGTGATGGAGGTCTAGAGGGCATCCTGTTAGGGAGTGGAGTAGAATGTAAAGAAGGGTAGCTTACCTTTCCCTTGTTCAACACCTCCTTGGTAGCCTGGACGGTGAAAGCGACGAGCCAGATGAAGGAGGAGACACCAGCACCCGAGTGGATACCACCAATGTGATAGACACGAGCAGCAGTGCGACGAATGAACAGAGGCCAACTAAGCGTATCCGTCAGGATCGGTGCACTTAAAAAGAGTAGAAAGAACGCACGAAGAGGGGATAGCAGTGCAGACAGCGAAAGCGGTGTTGATGACAATTTCCTGTCGCATGAGGACGCCGATGAAGACATTAGCCACAACGATTCCACCAAGTCGGTTGGCATCGTATTCCTTGGTAGCCATAACCCAAGCGAAGACCGCAACGTTGATGAGGAAGACCAGACTGAAGAGACGCCTGTAGATGGAGAATGCCTGGTGACGGAGGTTGCGAATGAGCCAGCCGTTGGTCTGAGGAACAGGTTCATCATCTTGATAGCCAGCCCAGATGGGCTCTTGCTTCTCGAGTTTGTCGATGGTGGAGGAAGAGTCGAAGGCCTTGTGCTGGGAACCGGCGACGGTAGATCCCAAGCTGACTTCGGAGGCGCGGTGAGGAAGGGCGGGGAGAGTAGGTGCGCCGTTGGGCTGGATGTTGACGGTGGGGAGCGAGACCCAGTTGGTCTTGTCGGATGGCTTGGGAACCTCCTTGACTTCCTTGAGCGAGTCGAGGGCCATCTGGCGAAGGATTCTCTTGTCGGTCTTGCCGTTACTAGAGTGCTATTAGCTGGAAGATAATGATCGAAATAAGGAGTCACTTACGAAGTCTCAGGGAACTCTTCGAGGACGAGGAACTTGGTAGGGACGGCATAGTAAGGCTGAATCTTCAATGCAGCCTTCTTGACGTCTTCAGGGTTGATAAAGGAGGGAGTGACGAAGCCCCAGAGCTCGCCCTCGATGAGGATCGCAGTGGCAGCCAAGACACCAGGGCAGGTCTCCATGGCAGTAGCGACACCGTCAAGTTCTACACGGAAGCCCTTGATCTTGACTTGGCTGTCAATTCGGCCCAGGTGGACGAGAGAACCTTTGTTGTCCCAGCGACCCAAGTCACCAGTGTTGAACATCATCGAGCCATCGTTGACGAATGGATCGCGAACATAGCGTTCAGCAGTCTTGTCGGGCAAGTTAAGGTATCCCCTGGTGATGCTGGCTCCTCCAGCCCACATGACACCCGCCTGGCCGATCGGGACAGGGCTCATGTTCTCGTCGAGAATGTAGGTAGCGTTGTTGGGAGTGGGTCCACCAATGGTGACCATGTCGCCTGGGGTGTGCAGCTGCATGGTGTTGGCGATGGTGACCTCAGTAGGGCCACAGGCATTCCAGAACTTGAAATGTGCTCCCCAAAGATCGGCAGTGGCTAATTCAAATGTCAGTTTGGGTATTATTAGAGATCATGTTACGCTCACCCTTGGGGCAGGCCTCTCCGGCAACGACGACTGTCTTGATGTTGGGATAGTCGGCGGGGTTGTGGGGGCCCAGCATGGAGGGAGTGTTGAAGAGGATGTCGACGGTCTTCAAGCAGGCCTTCCATTCCTTGGAGGACTTGCCTCGCAAGCAGAGGGTGGCACCATTGACCAAGGCACCGAGGAACTCCCAGGCAGCAAAGTCAAAGGAGATGTTCAACATCTGAGAGACGCGAACACCAGGCTTCATTCCAAGCTTGCCAGGTTCGACACAGAGCAAATTAACAACGTTTCCATGAGTAACGTCAACACCCTTGGGAGTGCCAGTGGTGCCTAAAGAATGAAAGGATCAGTGATGGGCGAAAGAACAACGGTAAAGACAGCTTACCACTAGTGTAGATAGTATAAACAGAATTAGCAGAGGAAGTGAGATCGCGGGGCTTGATGCAGTGGCCAGCGTTATAAGTGGAGCAAAGGGCTTCGTCCAAGTAGACAACCTCTGTCGAGGTCTCAGCGACTCGGTGTTGGAACTTGCGAAGAGTGAGGATGACGACAGGAGCAGAGTCCTTGATGGCGTGCTTCAAGGTGCTGTCGGAGACGACATTGCCGTCGAGAGGGATGTAGGCACCGCCAGCCTTGAGGATACCCAAGTAGCCAATGGGGAGCCACAAGGACCGCTCGACGAGGAGGCAGACACGAGAGCCAATGTTGACGCCAGCACCACGGAGGCGGGCAGCCAAGCAATTGGCCTTGCGCTCCAAGTCTCCGTAGGTGATCTTGAGCTCGAATTCTTCAACCGCAGTGAGGTTGGGATTGGCCCTGGCGTGGTGCTCGAAGGCGTGGTGAACGCATTGGAAGGGGATGTGAGCCTTTTCCCCTTGTCCGTACTTCCAGAAGAGCTCTCTATCGTGAGCAGAAAGGTGAGAAAGTAGATCCTGAGAGCCCATCTCTGCTGATGTCTAGAAGACTGGAGGAGGAGGAAGGTGATGGAGAACCTGTTGTCGAAAATAGGCCTCCTTTTAAGCCTCACATCGAGACAGCCCATTCAGTACGGCGAAGTAGCCTCTGTTGTGCTGAACGCCGCCTACAAGGAGTTCATCTCCAGCCCGGCCAGTTCTCCGAGCATCCTGGTATGCCTCTGCGGCCGGTGGCTAGATGCAGTGCCCACCGAAGAGAGATAAATCTTATTCAGCCCGTATGGCAGCAGCCGAACATATCACCATGGTAGAAGTCGGTATTCGCGTATCAGAGAAGCATCGGCACAGGTATGATGTTCAGGAGATTGCCTTTGAACAAGTCAAAAGAGAGAAGGAATGACGGTCGATCAGACGCGGATCCGGTGTTTGCCTTTGTTTCCCCGTACCTTACTCTGAGCAGTTCCCACGGCCATTGGTCGACTCCCCGAACACTTTGATTGCCAGAGTACCTGGGAGAGTTATTTTGTAATATTCACTCGTCTACCCGATGCAGACAGCTGTGCGTAGCTGGAGCTCAAGTGCCTCGTTGCCCAGGACGACCCAGGCTATTTTTGATGAACCTGACGGTGACAAGGATCGATTTGGGCGTGTGTGTTTATAGCTTCGTTGATAAATTAGTGCTTCTGAGGTTCCAGATCTCGGGGATAGAAGACTTGAACCTATAACACAGGGAGTCTATCCATTTTAGCTTCCAGGTTCAATTCTTTCCTGCCTTTTTCATACTTTGCAGCGGATGGTCAAGCCGTGAGATCGAGGGCGTCTTCATCTAGTGGATGGTCAAGAACCTGTCTTCATTCTCCTTCTCTAGTCGTACAGCACCTATTGTTTACCCGTCACCCACCGTCTATTTCAAAAGACTCGGCGAAACAACTGAAGCATCCAAGGACCTCCAAACCCCAACATGACCAAACACATTCCGTCAAGCTCGGCGCGGGCAGAATTTCTTCTGTCACTTCCATCAAGCGCTCCATCTTCCTCCTGTCTCACTGGTAGCATGTTAATAGACCACACTGCCCTGCTCGTCCAACGACGATCTCTCTCTCTATGCGCCTTATGGCTACCCAGGTTAACCTCCACGATTATCCGACAATACTCGACGAGAACACCACTGCCTCGCCCACCGCTGCTGCATGATGTGCCCGCACCTGAAACTGCAGACGCAGTTCTGATAAAGAACTGGGCCGATTTGTTTCAGAAAATTTCTGTGACCGAATTGAGGGGTGCAGATGGAGTCAAGTGCACCTTTTCGCGGAGCTCTGGACCAGGCGGTCAGGTACACTTCTCGAGACACTGGAAGCTTGGATCGGTCTAATTAAAGTGGGTAGAATGTCAACAAAGTCAATACGAAGGTCACTCTCCGATGTGACATCGACTCTTCTTGGGTGCCCAAATGGGCTGCTCAAGATTTCATCAAGGATGTGAGTCGCTTCCGTGTTGTTTCCGTCCACACCCCTGACTCTTGAACTGCAGCCTCACTACGTCAAATCCTCACATTCCCTATTGGTCACGTCCACCTTTACTCGGTCCCAGGCGCAGAACATCGACGACTGCCTGGGGAAGGTAAGTCCCCCCCCCCCCCCCCCCTCCTCATTCCACCATCCGTCATCTTACGCGCCCTCCTAGCTTAAGAATCTCATCCTTTCCACTGCTCTTGCCCGCGTCAGGAATCCTACATCAGCAGAGACCCAGAAACGCGTCTCAGGGCTCATGAAAGCCGATAAGGAACGGCGAAAGACAGACAAAGCACACAAAAGCAATGTGAAGCAACACCGGAGCCAGTCGAAGCGGTCATTCGGCTTCGACTGATGACTGCTCATTTGCTCAGTACTTGACGCTCCAAGTCGTGGCAACCACCTTTGGATCTACCTACTTCGGCTACACCAGCCGGATACGCTCGGCGTGCAGGCCATGGGCAACCAGCGTAGGCGCGTAGCTGGACCTCCATCATAATCCAGGCATCCCTGGACCAGCCAGGGACGGCTCGTCCCGCCCATATGGTCATGTTCCTAGCAAGAAGTATGTTGGCTGGGGATACAGTCTCGTTCCTGGTTGAGGACCCTTCATTGGGTTCGAATACAGTCCAGCGTCAAAGCACCATTCTCACTTCGGCCTTGTACGTATAGTAGATAAGGCACCCCCAGGGCACAATCACATTCATTTTGTTCAAGTCAGCAAAGCGATTGAGGAATTGAGGATTGACGCGCCTTTGTCGACTTGACGCCTCGGGAGTCTGGGCATCCCCGAGCCATCGTTCGCCGAATGACCTCACAGCAGTAAGCGCTAAGCAGCGCTCCTCGCTGTAATACCCCACAGTATGTACTTCCATTTCAACTGGTATTCGGGTTCCAATCCTGATGTTCAGCTTCAAGGGTGGTCATTTATAGGGTGTGACCCCCGGTACTCATGTGACCGTGTCGTGCCCTTCTATCAGACACGCGCCTTAATTTAGGTTGTTTCTGGCGCGTGTTGTCCATCCGTTCCTTGTTTCCAACGGTTCTTAACTTCTTCAAACACCCGAACCATGGAACCATCTCAACCTGACCGCAAACCCGACGATCACGAGGTCGAGGTCGACCATGGGCCGGAAAGTGACCTGGTTGTGCTCGCTCGCGGTTCGACCTCTGACCCAGATGCTCCTCCCCCTTGCGCGATCTCTGCTGGTGCGATCTCTCTAAGCTTGCTTCGCTCTCACTCTAAGAGAAACTCGGAAACTCTTGGTCTACTTAGAGAAGTACAAAGAACTGGTGCAATACTTCAAATACGCATCTTCCTCTTACATCTTGCTCTGTCCTCGACCTTGCGGAAACCATCTGGTCTCTACGGCACGTACCCAGCTGTCTTTCCTTAAGCTATCGTGACGTGAATTGACACTTGTCGTGGGATGTAGTTCTCAAATGCTATGACTGACATCCAAGGCTTCGTGGCTCGGGACGACGAGAAGAAGGAGCTGATTGTTGCACTTCGCGGAAGGTGAACTCATGCTCCATCGTACCTCGTCTAACGATCCCAACAAGCAATACCTAGCGCCTCGGTTGCCGATATCCTGCTGGATGCCTCGATCCTGCTTGTGCCACTGCTGGCACCAGGGATCACGGCTCCTTGTAAGTTCCTCGCTCAACGTCCGTCTTCCACTCGCTGCGATACTGATGTTTGCGCGAAGCAGGAGTACGGGTTCATACAGGAATTTTGACAGCGTAAGCACCCTACTTCTCGCACTTTGCATGTAGCAAATCACTTCAACGATTCCTCATGTGTTTAGATGGGATTCGGTCGCCATCCAAGTCTTGACACTCTTAAGAGCCCAGCTCGCCCTCCACCGAGACATAACCTCGATCGTAACCACAGGCCATTCACTAGGCGGGTCCATCGCATTGTTAGCTGCCATGTCAATAGCAGGCACATTCCACTCTGTGTGAGTGGCACTTTTCTCAATAGATCAGGTATAAGAAGTTGAAACCCACAAAGTACAGTGCGGACCTATTCGTATGGGTCTCCACGGACTGGGGTGCGTATGACCTCCTTATTGGGGTGTAAAGGCAGTCGAGTTGACGTCGGGACAGAACCGTCCTTTTGCAGACCATGTCCGTGAGACGCTTGGTGAACGTGCCCACAGAGGTATGTCGCCAAGCACCCCTACTACCTTCCCTCAGTCTGACAAACACCTGTAGTCGTCCATGGAAACGACGGGTGAGTGAGACCTCGACCTTTAGGATCCTTCATTTCATTCAATCTTGCTGAAAACCTGCAGAGTTCCAACAATGATACCAGCCAGGCTCGGCTACCACCACCACGGAATTGAGTACTGGCAGACCACTGAACCAGGGTCGCAAGCCAGAGTGGAAGATACGACGGTCCAGTGCGACCCAGATGGTGAGGACCCCAGGTGCTCTCTATCGGTACCCTCCAGGGGTATCAACGCCGCTCACACCAGGGTATGTCCCACCGTACCAACTGTTGTGGGTCACAACTAACTTGGGGCCAAAGTACTTTGGGATTCTTGCAACGACGCCGTTCTGCGTATGAGGGAAAGAAAGGGAATCTATCGTCGGTTCTTGTAAATGATACACAGAGTGTCGCCATTAAAATACACAAATGAAAATCAAGATGTACGAGCGGGATCTTCCAGTGCCTCCAATCTCGCCACTTGCCTATAAAACCACTAGTCAGCCGAGAGATAGACGTAAGATATTCATGGATGCTCACCGATCTCGAACCGCCTCTTGCCAACGCTGCAGCTTCGCAATCTCATGCACCTGGAACCCATAGATCTTTGGCCTGTACCTGTCCGCTTTCATAGCCACACTAGCTGTACTGATATTCTCTCCTCCACCTTCAGCAATCTCCGACTCCTCCCTCAACCGCCTCCTCCTCGAATCCGCAGCCGCCGCACTGCTACTTCCGCCCAGGTTTCCAAAGTCGCTAGGGCCAGTCTTGGGTGGGAGGAGGGTAGGGTAGACCAGGAAGAGTAAGTGAGGGAAAGTGGTTCCAAAGTACGCGCCGTCGATGGACCCGTGTCGGGATGACTTGGGCGAGTAGAGGTCTTCGCATCGTCCACAGTAGAGCTTCACAGATTTCTCGTACGGGATATCGGTTAGACCGACGGGGAGGAGAGGTTGTTGGTGACAGAGGACGCGAGGGCATCGTCCGAAATCGGCGCGTTTGTATTTCTCGAGCTGAATGCAAGGCGATAAGAAACTTGGTGGAGGATAAGAGGGAGAAAGGATTGCGCACCATCTTTTGGAGACCTCGAGCTGTGACTATCCATCGTGCGTGAATCAAACCGTACAAGAGACGTGCTTGAACGTCGAGAGAGCCCCGTAATTCATCTTGAATGTCATCGTCTAAAGTTCTACAGTTCAAGCCAGTTCCTTTTATTCAGTAGTGGGCTCACCTAGGTTGTCTGTAATCAGGTCCAGCGCTTGCGAGTAGTTGGCAACTTCGTTGTTAAGCCCAGTGAGATTGAAGCGATCGAGGATGAAATCGTCGTCAACTTCACAGAAATATTCGTTGCCTTTGGAAGACAGGAACCATGAGATCCACTGCATTCGTGGTTATTATCAGCCATTCCTCTTCAAAGTGTTCAGGGCGTACAGAACTAGCAAAACACAATTGGTTGAGTATTCCCAGATTTCACTCAATGATACGAGTTGGCTCTCTACCTGGAATAATCAGAGTCCGAGCCTGTAGAGATGTCTTCCACTATTGTAATGTTTCAGATATTTTTGAATGCGCAAAGGGAACGGAAACTCAACTGGTAGTAGTGGTTGTGGGCAGAGGCGAAAGTGAAAAGCCCTGCAGGGTTGCTATGCGCTCCATTCGGAGTCCCCCGAAATTGGCGCTAAAAGGTCTCAGGGCTGAAATAACCTCCCACGGCTTTTCTTCCACCAATTTCCACCTTCTTGCCTTGGATTCTGTTGCTGGAGCCATGGAACACTTGGACGAAGGTTTCTGAAGCCTTTCAGGCTTAAAAGGCACGACTATGGTTACTCAGCGGCGAGCGGCTTCAATGGTGCTTGGGCTTCTAGTTGCTCAGCTGCTATGACCCAGCCCTACAACTTCGGCTGGTAAGTTTGCTATTTCTGTCTACCATTCGAATGATGCATTATCTATATATTTGCTACTTCAGAGAGCACACGCTCGATGAGACTAATTTTCCACCAAGATCTCTGACTTTTCCTCTTGCTCGCTTTTTTGGAAAACTTTTGCTCACGTCTATCTCTCTATCTTCTAGATTGGCCTGCAGCGTTCCTTGGCCATGGTTTGTAGCTCGCTCCGTCTGTGCTTGACTTTATGGGTCAGAGACATTGGCGGCCGGGCGGCTGAAAGGTCATTCGAAGCAGAAGACTGTCGAGTCTTACCGTCATCATCGGCGTAAATGGTTCTCCGCAAAGCCTAGCACGTTGCTTTTGTACTCGTTCTTCTGATTACGAATACAACGCACCTTTATCTCCAACCTTCACTGTCATCTCGATATCCAGTGCCAGCAAACATCCAATGAGCACTACAGAGAGCGATCAAGAGCATGGTGTCAAGACTGTCGACTTCAGCGGCTTTCTCAATCGAAAGAACTCTAAAGCCGTCGCAAAGGACATCCTGGAGTCATTCAAAACGATCGGCTTTGTTTGCCTCACAAACCATAGCATCCCTGCAGCGGTTATCAAGGCAATGTTTGAATGGGTACGTCTTGCTCCTCCCACCAGCTTGCAATCAGACCGCTCACTCCCACTACAGTCACAGCGTTTCTTTGAGCTCCCGACTGAACTGAAAAAGTTGGCTCCTCATCCGCCGACCGCCGTGCCTCATCGAGGTAATACCACCTGTCCTCGTTTTGGTGATTAGCGCTCATGGTTCTCTGATATAGGTTGGTCTGCCCCAGGTCTCGAGCGCGTCAGCCAACACGTATATGACGAGCAAGCACTGAAAGACTTGCGGGCGAAGGGACAAGACTTGAAGGAAAGCTTTGAATCTGGGCGGGAAGACGACCCTGTCAATCCCAACGTTTGGCTTCCTGATGGTGTCCTCCCTGGATTCAAGGAGGCTTGTCTTGATTTTTACTGGGTACGCCAAGAATGTGTAGAGTCTCAATGATCTTTAACCATGCTAAACGACCTCCAGATCTGCTATGAACTTGAAAAGGATATTCTCCGGGCGATGGCCGTTGGGCTTGACTTGCCAGAGGACTACTTTCTCCAGTTCCATAAAGTCGCTGATAACCAGCTCCGACTGCTCCACTACCCAGCGTACGTCGTTTCGCCTACACCTTTCACAAGTCTAATCCAACCTTTCTCAATGTCAGTGTCCCGAACGTCCATCTCGAAAACGAGACGTTTGCAAGAATCGGGGCGCACTCTGATTTTGGCACAATCACGGTAGATCTTGTTATCATCTAACCTCAGCTGTGGCTCAGCGCGTATTATAGTTGCTGTTCCAAGATGAAGTGAGTGGCCTCGAGGTCGAAGACCCTTCCAACCCAGGCGTGTTCATCGTAAGACTTGCCTATGCACTTGTGCGAGCCACCCGGCTGACACCTTCCCAGCCTGTTCCGGTTGTTCCCAACGCAGTCCTTGTGAACGCTGGTGATTTCATGGCGCGTTGTAAGCCACTTCCCACCCTCGTCACAGTCGATGCGCAAGCTCATGGCTTTTCTCTAGGGTCCAACGATGTTATCAAGAGTACCGTGCACAGGGTTCGATCGCCACCAGGTACCTCCCTCAACGACGTGGTCCCAGATCGCTTCTCCATCCCATACGTACGCCTTTCAGAAAAATTGATACGCATCCACCATACTGACGAATTGGCCAACAGTTCTGCTGCTGCGTTCGTTCTTTCCTCTGTTACAACGTACTGGACAAGCATCTGACATTTGATTCCAGGATTTTTCGACTGTTGTTGATACGATTCCCGGGACCTGGGACGAGAACCGACCAAAGAAGTACGAAGCCATCTCTGTGAGTCTGCCAGCCTTTCTTGGATTACTTGGTCCTAACATCTCGTTACAAAGGCGATGGATTATATCATGAAGAGAATGGCGGCATTGTATTAAAGAACGAAAAAAGTGAATGAAATGATTATCCTAATCGACCTATGTATGTAAGCGTCCAAAGGTTGTCCATGCTAAAATGTCCAGGGAGGGTCATTACACTCGTTTAGTTGCAGACTGGCAAAGCAACGGTATTGGAAGGAGTCTGGAACAAAGCAACCTCGGCAGCACGTCTCCTCACCAAGCCATTGAAGACCTTTCCGTTTGCAAGGCGGAACTTGGGCATCTCCTGTCCAGCAACAGTGTTGGGGTTCTCACCCGCGTTCAAACGCCTCATCAACGTCGAACGCTGAACGGTCCTGCATCCGAGGTTGAACGTGAACGAAGTCAGAGCACCGAATTGGTTCTCGTTCAACACCACGTTGTCGTTGAGCATATCGTTCAGGCAGCTGGTGAACTGCCCGATATCGTTCTGGAGGAGCTGGACGCCTTCTTGCTGGGAGAGGGGGAAGGTAAAGCCGGCAGCGGTGACTTCGGCACAGTTGGTCTGTTTGCAGAGGTGGCCAAAGCCGGCGGTGGGGAGGCCGATGGGGTCTGGGCGGGGGACGTCCTCGAAGCCTTCGAATTCTTGGATGAGGCCGACGGTGGCTTGGTTAATGCCGGGGAGGGCTGCGGCGCATTGGGCACCGGTAGCGGCAGCGGCGTCGGGGGCCTCAGCGGCAGGATCCTCGACGGCGGCAGGTGCTTCAACAGCGGCAGGTGCTGCAGCAGGTGGTGCAGCGGCGGGAGCAGCCTGGGCGGGAGCAGCTTGTGCAGGTGCCGCCTGAGCAGGTGCAGCTTGAGCGGGGGCAGCAGCAGGGGCTGCCTGAGCGGGAGCAGCCGCGGCAGCACCAGCATTGGCATTCGCGTTAGCATCGTTTCCACCACCGAACAGACCCCCAACGGTGTTGAGGATGTTACCGAGCCCACCATTGCCGCCATTGGCATTGTTGTCGTTGCCGCCGTTGATCAGGCCACCGACAGTGTTGATAACATTGCCGAGGCCTCCTCCACCATTGGCGTTGGCGTTATCATCATCTCCGCCGCCAAAGAGGCCACCGACGGTGTTGATGATGTTGCCCAAGCCTCCACCAGCGTTGTTGTTTCCAGCAGCAGCTCCGGCATTGGCGTCGGCAGCGTTGGCATCGTCATCTCCTCCACCAAAGAGGCCGCCGACGGTGTCGATGATGTTTCCGAGTCCACCAGCATTGGCGTTGTTGTCGTCGTCGTCGTTGCCACCTCCGAAGAGGCCTCCAACGGTGTCGACGATGTCGCCGAATCCTCCTCCACCGCCGTTGTCATCGCCGCCTCCAAAGAGGTCACCGATGCCACCCAAGAAATCACCGAATTGGCGAGCGCGAAGCTCGTCTCGGTACATCAAGCAAGCATTGTTGCCTGTCGAAATAATGTTAGTTGGGGATAGGGCGAGGTATACAGATGAGGTGACGTACGTCCAGTTGCGCTATCACAGGAACGAGGAACGATAGGTCCGGCCTGGACGAGGATGGGAAGAACAGCGACGAGAGCAAAGACCTTCATGATTGGAAACTTGATGGAGATAGGTCGAAAAAGGACAGAAGATGGATAAATGAGGGATGAATGGGGTGACTTGCAAGCAAGACCTCTTCGAGAGGGTAGAAAGAGAGAACGAAAAAATAAAGGGAAAGGGGGGGAAAGAAAGCGAAAAGAGATGCCGTTGGGAGTTCTACCCACTTTTTGCAACTCTTTTATATCGAGCAACTCGAGAAGATCTGTCAAGGTAGAGGACTCCCTTTTTCGTTACCACAGTTGTCGAGAGCATATGGGGCCTGCTGACTGTTTCTACGGTGTTCGACAGTTATGCATGCGTCCTAGCACACTCCACTCCACACTGTTAATGCACCATTGTTCGAATACCCGGCTGACGATAATCGACTTTTAAAAGCACAGGGACTTCCAACTACGAGCTCGAAGACACTTAGTCTGCAGCTGAGCGGCCTTCATTATCGCCACTTAAAACGATCTTATGTCCCAGGACCCTGAAGATCAACTGATAGTCGTCAATGGCTGTTGGGAGATTGACGCCTGCCTTATAAATGATGACTTGTTACGACGCATACGTCTCTCCTCTACATCAGGATTCGATCACGACCCTAATCAATCCTTCGAGCCCTCCACCTGGCCCTTGGCAGATAGGAAAACCATTGGTTACTACATATTGCTTTAGACGGATGGGATTCATTCAAGAGCATTTCGACGAGGATGGTGTTATTTCGGAGGCTGCAATGCAGATGAATGACCTTACAATCACATACAGTTAAGAATACACTGTCATTTTCTGACTTGGCAACGCCGTCCCATCTATTTAAACGTCTATTGCAGCGCAGTTGTAGGAGGAGACTCCACTTGTCAGCATCTTATATCGAGACTGCACCGATAAATTGGTTTAACGCTATTCCTAGAGCTTGAAACAGAGACGGGCCCAAGTAATGCTGCGGTACATGACCGGCAGGCCAATGAATAAACGGAAGAAGACAAGCATGCCGCAAGCAAATTCAAACGATTAAGTCTTCTCTGATCACACGGGCGTTTAGCGTTTACCTCTCGTGATTGGATTTTCAGAGGAAGAAGGTAACAAAATGATCATCCTGTACATACTACAAAGGAGAACTTGAAGCCGCCGATTACAATCTCCAGCACTGGTATACGTAGACGAGAAACATGAGCCTTATGCCCCAGGAATTTCCGGAACCCAACCCTTCTCAAACTTGACCAATTCTTCTGCCACTTTCTCCACCAAATCTCTTTTCACCAAAACCTTCCTCCACCCACGCACTAGCTGAGACCAAAATAACCCGGACCCAACAACAGTTTCCACGAGTAAATCCTTCTCATACTGCTTTGCAAGTTCTTCTCCATACCAGCACGCTGCAAGGCCAGCGTATATAGCACCAGTTGTGTCAGCATCGCTGCCTAGATTAACAGCCATGACTGCCCCTGTTTCGAAGTTGTCCGTGGCAAAGAAGCAATAGAGGGCGGCGACGGTGCTGTGTAGGACGAAGCCTGAGGAGGGGAGCTCCTTTGAGGTAGGAAGCTTCACGTAGCCAGCTGACTTCGCCTCAGGGTTGTCGCGCGTGGATGCGATCAGCTTTAGGATGGGATGGTTCTCCCAGAACCTATCTTCGCCACTATCTTCGCCAGAAGGAGTTGTGGAAGGATTGGTGGGGACTGCATCACCAGCAGGGAGGTTGAGACCCGCTTTGAGTTTGACGTTCTCGAAAGGGTACTCCGAAATCCATTGCAGGAATTCAAGCTTGGAATAGCCACCTTGGCCATTGCAAACTTTCTGCAAAATCTGAACAACCGCGTCGGTCCAGAAAGCACAGATCTCTTGGCACAGCGCAGTTGGGTGTGTCGTCTTGCTGCTTCTTCGACCGTACTCACGTGCAGCTTTGGGATCGCGCCAAAAAGCAAGTGGTACGGGAATGAGACGCATCAGGCTGCCATTTCCTGCGCTGTGTTCGTTGGAGAGGCTCTCTTCGATTAACTGAAGAGAGCCTGCAGGATCGTCTCCAAATTGGTTATGAATCATTAGTGCCCGAGCAGTCGTGGCACCGATGTCAAAACAGTGGCCGACCGCTGATAGTTCGCCATCCTGCTTCCATTTGAGATATGCATCAAGCTGGCTACCTTCACTGAAGCCATGTTTCGCGATTGAACGTGCAAGACATAGGGCCATCGATGTATCGTCGGTCCATGTGCCTGGCTGAAGGGGTTTGCCTGTCTTATCGTGAAAGTTGTGATTGATTTGGAATGTCTCGACAAAAGGAAAGGAAAACCGAGCCTTGAATTCGGGAGGGCCTCCCAAAGCGTCTACGAGCGCTGTTGCGAGAATGGCCACACGTATCTTTGTCTCCGCTGATGCGGGAACTGCGGTTTGTTTTGCCAGGGGATGGGGGGTATACCCTCTCGTGGGAGGCAAGAAAGGCATCGTTGGGGCCTCCTTGACTTGGTCATCTACGCTCTTCTTCCAGAACTTGAAACTTGGTGCCATTGAATGTTAGGTTAGGTTTCACAGCCCCCTATGTTTAGGAGGTTTTAGTCAGTTTGAATCGTTTGCACCCAGAGCAGTAAATCCTAACACTCAAATCTCAAGCCACGGTCAATAACGATACGGTACACCTCTAGAGCCGCTCATGCGTTAGCAATGCTCCCATCAGATGCGGTCTGTGGCTTTGGATTCAAATAGTATGACCTGCAGAGGATATCCCATTTTTCCTAAGCTCCTCCGCCGCGAAGGCGGCAGATTGTGATACTGACAAGGCTGCGTGTCGCATGAAGTCCCAAACATCAAACGGTTGCTCATGGATTCCATTTTACAAGGTCGACCTCGAGGCAGGGGGGACCTTATGGGACATGGTAACCATCTGTCTTCTTGTGTTTGCAAATACTGTCCCATTTCGATCACTTAGGCACGTAACGCGTAACAGGGGCTTGTGCCGAAACCAAAAAATGGTTCGAAAAGGGGCCAAAAATCGTATTAAAGCTAATCCTTGGCCCTGATTAAGCCTCTATATGAGCAATGTGGTCTTTCTGCAGGCATTGTACAGCCTACCATAAAATTTGGCTACAACATCGTATGCCAGTTTCCAAAGCATTGATTAGTAAATTGACGCGCACTTCAATGCTCCCGAAATTTCTTATCACCGTACAAGGCTGCAAACCCATCCGATGTAGAGGGTTTTCAAAGAGGAATATTGTACAAAGGAGAACTTGAAGCCACTAATTACAATCTCCAGCACTGGTGTACTTAAACGACGAGAAACATGCGCTTTACGTCCCAACATTTTCCAGAATCCAACCCTTCTCAAACTTGACCAATTCTTCGGCCACCTTTTCCACCAACTCTCTATTCACTAAAGCCTTCCTCCACCCTCGCACCAGCCGAGACCAGAACAACCCGGACCCAACAACGGTTTCCTCGAGTAAATCCTTCTCATACTGCTTTGCAAGTTCTTCTCCATACCAGCATGCTGCAAGGCCAGCGTATATAGCGCCGGTCGTGTCAGCATCACCGCCTAGATTGACAGCCATGACTGCTCCTGTCTCAAAGTTGTCGGTGGCAAAGAAGCAGTAGAGGGCGGAGAAGACGCTATATAATACGAAGCCTGAGGAGGGGAGCTCCTTTGCCGTAGGAAGCTTCAGATAGCCAGTTGACGTTGCCTCGGCGTTGTCGCGCGTGGATGCGATGAGCTCTGGGATGAAGTGGTGCTTCCAAAACCACTCTTCGCCTCTGACTTCGTCAGTAGGCGTTGCGGGGGAATTGGTGTGGACTGCATCGGTGGCGGGAAGGCTGAGACCAGCTTTAAGTGGGGCATCCTCAAAAGGGTACTCCGAGATGTACTGCAGGAAATCAAGTTTAGAATAGCCACCTTGACCATTGCAAGCTTTCTGCAGGATTTGGACAACTGCATCAGTCCAGAAGGAGCAGATCTCTTGGGTCAACGCCGTTGGATGGGTCGTCTTGCTGCTTCTTCGACCATACTTACTCGCAACTTTGGGATTGCGCCAATAGGCGAGGGGCACAGGGATGAGGCGCATCAGACTTCCATTACCTGCGCTATGCCTATTTGAGAGGCGCTCTTCAATTGTTCGAAGAGAGGTTACAGGATCCTCCCCCGATTGCTTGTGAATCAAAAGAGCCCGACTGGTCGTAGCACCAATGTCAAAGCAGTGGCCGATTGCTGATAGTTCGCCTCGATCCTTCCATTTTACATATGCATCCAGCTGGCTACCTTCGTGGAAGCCATGCTGTGCAATTGAACGGGCGAGGCATAGCGCCATCGAAGTATCGTCGGTCCAGGTGCCCGGCTGAAGGGGCTTGCCTGCCTTGTCGCGAAAGTTGTGGTTGGGTTGGAATGTCTCGACAAAAGGGAACGAGAACCGGGGTTTGAACTCGACAGGACCTCCCAGGGCGTCTACGAGCGCCGTTGCGAGAATGGCCACACGTATCTTTGTCGCCGCTGATGCGGGAACTGCGGTTTGTTTCGCTAGGGGATGGAGGGTATAACCCCGCGTGGGAGGCAGGAAATGCATCTTTGGGGTCTCTTCAACCTCTTGGTCTGCGCTCTTCTTCCAGAGCTTGAAACTTGGTGCCATAGGGAGGCGGCGTTGAATGCTAGGTTAGGTTTTACAGCCCACTATGTTTAGGAGTTTTAGTCAGTCTCAATCGTTTGCACCCACAGCGGTAAATCCTAACACTCAAACGTCAAGCCACGGTCACTGTCAGTCAATAACGATGTACACCTCCAGAGTCGTTCACCGTTGAGCTTTAGCAACGCTCCCATCAGATGCGGTCAGTGGCCTCGGATCCAAGCAAAACGACAGGCCAAAATGAGCAACCCATTTCTCTTAAAACCCTTCGAACAAACTGGCATTGTATCGGTTCTTGTCATGGCTAAGAATCCACTCGTTGATAGGCGCATTTACCTCCGGTGCCATTCGTTTTTATCTCCTGGCCGTAGTACCCACCTGCCGACCCACCCTTCATCCCACTCCAATGTGCTCATGACGGTCTAATCAATCCCATTCACCAGGGAATCCAAGCGCTTAGCGGACAACAAGTACTTTATCCTTTTGAGCATTAAGCGCAGGCGAGGTGGCAGATCGTGGTACTGGCGCTACTTACGTGCCACTGATGCCGCATGAAGTCTAATTGCAAACATCAAACGGTTGCTCGTGGAAGCCTCGAGGCAGAGGGGACCTTGTGCGACATAAAGTAGCAGCAGTCTGTCTTGGTGTGTTTCACTGTTTGCACATAACAACATGGTCAGGTGTAATCAATGGCCACGACTGTTTGAATCGGAATCCGCCAAGAACGGCCCTCTGCTACTTAGTTTCCACCAGGTCTCGATCAGGGCTACATCACCTACGCACCTTTCAGCGCTAATGCCAAAGCCAAACTGACAGCTGTGACTCGATCCTCTCATTCAAAAGTGATACACATTGCAACCTCGCCCTTAGCGCTCACCACATTGATTCGACACCCATTTAACCGGGTACGACGGCGATGTGGCGATCGCCGTTCTCCTTCCTCTTCAACACCATCTCCCCACTTCTTTCAACGACTACTTCACGACTTCGAATGACTTTAAGCACCAGCTCTCTCTCACGCGTATCCCTGGACGCAGCTGGCCTCGTAGCACTTGCAGATCTCACATCGATCGCAGAACGTACTGCACTCAGAGGTGACGCCTCGTGGCTGGACGTCCTCTTCCTTGCTCCAGGTATACATCGTCAACAACAAGCAGCGGATATCAACCGCAGCGAATACCCTATCTGCGGAGCGATGACCAGTGGATATGTATTCAGAGTGGAAAACCAAGCCACTGTTGCCTTCCTACAAAAGGTTGGGAAAACCGGCCACTTGACTGTCATCCAAGTAGACAGTCCAGACGAGAACAAAAACAGGATAATCAAGAACCTGAAAAGCCTACTTGCACCACCCAACCTTGCTCCATCAGTGTTCTACCTGCTCGGGATCAGTTTCTCCATCGTTGCTGTCGCCCTCGTCTCTGCTGCGGAGGACTGGTGGGGACTCGGCGTGCTTGCGATGTTAATCGGAGCACGCCTCATCAACACGATTGTGATCAAGAGGCGTGCCCAGCCTGCGTGGAAGGGCGCTAAAGAGCCTGGCGTCATGGGAGATCTACTAGTACTCCTAAGCCAAGACCGTTGGGTGAGGATCCAAGGCACGGTGGACGACCTGAAAGTTGTCACAGCAGGGCAATGGCTTCGGGATGAAGAGACCGTCGAATCCTTCTTCACAGCCTTTGCCACCTTGCTTGTCTACACCGCTGCGGCACTGGTACCCAATACCTCCAACCTTGCTGCCCTCATTCTCATCCTCCTCACACTCTCCTCGGCTGGTCTACTGGGACTGTCAAACTCCCTGACAAAAGACCTGACAATGTTCGGGAGGACCTTGCGGGTAAGCCAAACACCCAAGCAGTACCCAAGAAGACTTGTCATGGCCGAGGAGCTGATTGCGGAAAGCCAAAGGAGAGATTGGGCGGTTAGAATGGGCCTGGTGTTGCCTGACAAGGGCGATACTGCAACCCAAGTTTCTGTGTGACGTTGCTTCATCCTACTGCAGAGGGGACATGATTTTCTATGACAGACTTTTGTGGATATCGTGGTAGTAGTTCCTTGTGGTGCCTCGAAGGTGAAGCTTGCTCAGACATCTTGAAGTCCTTTGACTTGAAAATAAAGAGAGATGCTATGTCTGGTCGTTTACATACGTTCGAGGATGAACTCAGAGAAATTAGAAATTTTGCCAATCTCTCCTTGTACCGCTTCCTTCTACCTAGCTGGGCATCTCTGCAGCACGGCCTCTCAGAGACAAATTTGTTCGTTACCTTGAATAATTGCTCAACGTCAAGGAAAGGATTCACTCTGCCCTCTTTGACCCGTACTTTCTGAATGATATAACCAGAAATGCTAGCCCAGTTGGCATGCCACTTATTGGGGCTGTCCAGAGTCGAGCGCAAGTTCTCATGGTTATCGTCCACAGGATGGCGAAAGTAGATGAAGGTCTCCTTGACACCTTCCCAGCGATACATACTCGACCTAGACGTAGACACAAGTTCTTAGCATGGAAAGATCTCAAGAGCAGGACCTGCACATGACGTTACTCACCCGCTAGATGACGATACGGCTTGGTAACGAGGGCAACACTTTCTCCAGAGGTATTCCAAAAATGTAGGGCTGAGTGAGCTAAAGAAGGTCCTTGTAGCCATGCTGGGTGGCATATCTGCACAGCTCCACCGGATGCTCGTGCAGAGCCTCTCTGGGAAGTGAGTATTTAATGAGCTCCCTCAGACAGCCCCAGTAGTTTGGCTTACTTCATTCGAATTTTGCAGACAGTCATGGCCGCATACACTTCGTACTTCTCCGCAGCCTCGGAGTCCTGATCAAGCAGCGCGAACATTATATTCTCCTTGAAGTCTGGATGTCGCCTTGGATATTGGAAGGCAAACAACACCTCAAGTACCTCGGCTGGCTCCGAAAGAGGAACGGTTTCCTCAGCCACGAGACCAATGTTAGTCGGTGAGGAGTCACATGCTTGAGAGGGCCGACGAGCAGGGGGAGTGCGCCCGTTGATACCTCCAAGTTTTTCGAGTGAATATGAAAGGGAACAGGGGTAGGCTGATCGCTCGAGACAAAGACGATGTCCGCATCTGAAGCGTTGACTGAGCGCAGAGGAACAACAGGTGATCTCAACCAATCGATTCAACGAAGAGCAAGAGGAACAGTACTCACAGGTCGGGGAGTCGCCGACTCGCCGTAATCTGCTATTGGGAGAAATTGACGAGTCTCGCGTTTTACTCCTACTTGTAGGGAAACCTCATCGCGGAGTCTCAACTGAACGTAACTTCCTCGGGTTGGGCCCAGGAGTGATATTAGAGAAATAGGCACCCATGGACATTTCGGTCAATCACGTTGGTACGATGAAACCAATAAACCATCTTCGCGAATCGTTCCTTTTTATTTAGCCCCGGAGCATCTGAGCAACCACCAAGTCCATCTCCCTTCGAGTAAGGATCTCCTTGAGTCGCTCAGCCATTTCCTCGTGGGTTCCTGCTGCACTGATCGCTGGATTTCGGTTTGCATGCGCCGTCAGATTGACTCGAAGTGCAGTCGTCGTTAGAGAGGAGCAGGCGCTTGGGTCGGTAATCAAAGGTGGTTGTGGGTTCACCAGGTACATTTTCTCGATGTCTAGCGAAGAATCAACGCAATTCAAGAGCATGACTAGAAAGACCTACTCTCGATGTAGGTATCACAGTCACAAGGGATCTCAATGTCGATGGCGGTATAATGACCCTCGCAAGCAGCCAGGGCCAATCTTCTCAGGCCTACCATGTCGACACAAGTATCAAGAATGGAGAGGAATGCGAGCTGCTTCAGGATTAACAGAGCCGGTACGCAGTCGGAGTTGATATCGGGATTCGTCGCAACCGAGAGTTTCGTCAGGGTATGCTTCAATGGTACCAGGAGGAACACACTAGGAAGAGTCAGCTCAAGCCTCAGATACCATGACGGCTACTCACGCTTCGTTTCCAATCCCAGTGTTGTTCAGGTACAGACCTGAGAGCTTGGGGAGGTGGTGGATATGGATGAGATCGTGGTCGACGATTCGCGAGCCAGCAAAACAGATCTCGGTCAAGCACAGGAAGCTACGTGGTGTTTCAAATATCTTGAGCATGTCGGGCCCACAGATATTCAACCCATCTTCATCCGCAAGGGACGCCGCCAGCGCCAAGCAGGTAATGCTGGTTTCGCGAAGGACATCCAAGATCGGCGGAGTGATAAGCCCTCGCTCAGCCAGAAAGTCGACGAGGTGTTGAACATGAGAGCCAGTACGAAAGCGAGTTCGGATACGATATCCAGGAAGAAGGGCCTCTATTTTCTCGACAACAGATTCAAACGGTACGCCTTGTTCTCGTGCCTGCGGCGTGGCTAGTGTATGTGCAGGTGAGGAAGTGACGTCGAAGCGGATTCTCTCCCTTCTGGCCTCAAACTCAAAGGAGTCGTCCTGAACAAATGAACTCGACCTTGCGTATTTTGGTGTGCCCAGCAAGTCGGAAAACGTGGACGCCTCCCTTTTGCGTTTCAGCGTCGTAGTCTGAGGTCTCACAGTGCTTTGAGACAGGTCGAAGGATCCCGATCCATTCGACACCTCGCTTTCGAGACTGCCAGCATGAGAAGGCCTGAATGCCGGACGACCAGACATTATCAAGGGGCTCGTGTATTGCCTTCGCTTTGCTGGCCTTCGATTTCTGCCAATAATCCAGTCGTTCTGGGGATCGTAGTGATACTCCACATCACTATCGTCTCCATCGTATCGCTCGAGCATCCGCGCAAACACGCCAAAGAGGTCAGATTCACGATGGCTGTCTGTCATTCGAATCGCGTTCCTTGTCGTTGCAGTCCGCCGAAGAGTTTTGATGTAGGTAGCAGCAGGCACGGCAGGGCAGTAAAACGGATTTTGAAAATCAACCTCGGGAACTGATTGAAGAAGGCCTCGCTTATCCATTGTGGTCTTCATACAGGCGGCGGGTACGATGAAGTCCTCGGCGAGTTCGTGGCAGTTCAGGAGAAAGTTCCAATCGCTCCGCAATCGGCATTTCAAAGAATTCAGGCTCCGCGGTGGTGTGATATAAGCGCCCGATCGGATGCGGGGTGCGTTTGCACTTCTCCTTCCCGAAAATGTCACTCTGGGGTACTACTCCTATTAATACTACTAAGACGTCTCCGCAATGTAGGCGTTTCTCATACTTGTCTCTTAACCTGACTGACAACGACGTCAAGTCAACTGCGCGGACGCCGATATCATCTTCGTGTCCAGTGACCCTTCTCCAGTCCGATTCCACATCCACGCCGATAATTTAAGGACATCTTCCGGAAGCTTTCCTCCCGTACCGCCCAAGTCTTCAGAGAAAGCTCTCGGCGGTCTTATCGTGGATGAACCTGTACCTCTATCAGAGCCTGCAGCCGTGCTAGAGCTGCTCTTTGCGTTCATATACCCAAAGCGCCATCCCGATTTGGAAGGGCTCAAGTTTGATGAGGTGCTTAAGCTCTCGGAGGCTGCAGAGAAGTACGAGGTCTTCTCTGCCATGAACGTCTGCAGGAGAAGGATGAGGTGAGATCAATTGGCAAACCGGTTCATTGGACCCACTTGCACAACGGGACTTTCCAGGGATTTCGCATCGTCAAATCCGCTCGAAGTTTGCCTTTATGGAGCTCGACACGATTATCTTGACGTTGTGAAGGAAACCGCAGAGGCTGCTGCCCTTCTTCCTCTTCCTCGGGTTGTTCGCTTGCTGCCACCACGTATGTTCTTGCCATGGGTGAGTGATCCCCGCCTCTCCGGAGCTTAGAGGGGATTACGGCTTAATATGATGCAGGTCGAATACCGGGCAAAATGGGATAAGGTGCTCGACTTTCTGATGGATTTTTCAGCCGATCAGCACAAAGTCATCGGAAAAGAGACATCCACCTCAGGCTCTTACCAGGCGCGCCACTGTTATGACAACTGGTCGCCTTTTTGTGCAACCATTGTTCACAAAGCTCGCAACAAAGTTAGCATCAATCCCTTCTTGGACATGGATAATCTGTTCCCCAACAACCCGCCTATAAACAACTATTGCTGCAGAGAAGCATACGGAAAATGGAAACTTGCTGTATCTAAGGAAGTGAAAAAGGTCCCTCCATTTGCCCAGTTTATTGTGGAACAGATGCATGTATAGTCTACCAAACGTGATTTATATAAGCCAAGATGCATCAACCATAATCGAAGTTTTCGAAAGAAGTTTTGTAAATTCCTAGCATTGGAAGACGTAGTCACACTGGTTTACGGTATAAAGTGTGCCAAAAGCCATGGCGAGGGAGCCGCAGCCGCAGGTACCCACATCACATATTGGGCTTGCGCCTGCGAGCTTTTCACGACGCACTTCATGTGCGATGAAAACTTGAATCTCGTAATCCAGGAGGGACCCGCCTCATCCTCCGCGCGCACGCTCTGCCCCCATGGGCTCCAAGGATGCGGAACCAAGCGCAGTTCCTTTATGTGGCGTTGGCCGTATGATTGTATGTAATAAAGGAGAGAAGGCGTGAAAGGTGCGGAAAATCGCTGAAGGTATATTTGTTCAGTAGCCAGCGCAAGCCAAATTCTGTTGACTCAGTTGAGTCTTGATGGTTTGACAAAATAGGAGGATCCACATGCCGCTATTGAGAGGTGTAGAAAGGGAAGGTGATGAAGAGATTCCAAGGACGAGATAGGGATTTCAAGGTCCAAAGGCCGCACAGTGGTCAGGCGAAGGAAAATGAGGATTTTACCCCCTCTCACGCGTTTTTCTTTGGAAGACTGTCCGGACGTATCTTTTAGCTGCTGAGACGCAGTCCATTACTGAAATGAGACTTCCATGGTGGTCCCATTCGTGTTAAGACTTATAGCGAGTTACAGTCGCAGCGTCTTAGAGTTGATGCAAATGACAAGTTGAGTGTGTCACGTGTCTGACGTGTAGTTATGCACGGGACCAGTGATTGTTGTCTCGTGACTGATTATGTCAAAGACGAGAATCGTGTGGGAGGGAAACTCGTGTAAGACAGTGAGAAGGTCGATACAACGAGGTGTAAGGGTTAACGTTCGTTGAGGAGTGTTGGATCTGGTGCTTCCAGATGTAGTTGAGCAAGTTGGTGGATCTGAGTGTCTCAGATATAGTAGGATTGAGCGAAGATGTGAATCGGTGAGATTCGAATTGGTAGATTGTAGTGTTAATACAGTAGAACCAAGTAAGGAATAGGTATCTAGATATGTAGAGTATATATAGTAAGAGGAGCGTGGTAGAGGTGAGGCGTAGGCCTCAAGGATAACATGTGTATCAAGGTGTGTAAGTAGTGAGGAGCGGTCAGATGATGATGGTAATGAAATGAAAAAGATAAGAATGAAGAGAAATGAAAAAGGTAAGGTAAACATGTGTTAATGATGTAATGTATGATGTCATAGGTGATGTAATAGGTCATAAGGTCATAACAATTTGATGGGGATGCTCCTCTTGAAGGCGACCCTAAAAAGTGAATATTCCTCGCGTAGCCCTTCGGAATCCAGAGTCTGGCCTTTGGTTGAGTGTATTTGAACAGTCGTGGTAAGATTGGGGATGCTGGACACCCATTCTTCCAGGACAGTACACCCCTTGAGACAGTCGGCGGTCCAGATCGGCCACAGTGGTGTTCTCGAGTTGTCAGAACCAGTGAGACCAACAATGATTCGAGATATCTCATCTTAACTGAAAGACATTTGCTGCGGAAGCAGTATAGCGTAGAACAAGTCGGGAAAGAGTGCCGCGGTATAACTATTGGCCAAAGTGTGACAATATGGCCAAGCGCAGTAGCCTGGCTTGTACATCGGCCACTCCCTAGCCTGGGCGAGGGATAAGGTGTGAGTGTACCCGGGGTTACGGTACGTGCCAGTGGCGGGAGCATTGAAGTCTGCCACGGATTCGTGACCCTCCAGAGTTAAAGATAAGATGCCCAATGCGCGGGCCAAGAGCATCGCAGTGGCTCTATCCCACAACAAGTCGCCCGAAGCAACTTTACATCCCGGATTTGGAGCTGGAGGACCTTTAAAAAATCAGTTAGGTAGACTTTACGATTTAAAAAATTGAAAACAGGTTATTTGTTCCAAAAGTTCCATGGGAAGAATGGTCAGAGAAGCACCCTGATTACTTGGGGGTGGTACTCGTTCCATCATGGAGAAGGCAGAGGGGTGAGCTCAGAGTTGCGCTCCCACCTTCCAGGGCCAGGGTATTTAAGGTTGGTGATTACATTACCATTCCAAGTACAACTTCATCCTGCGGCAACACGAAGTGACCATAGAAGCTGCGTGCTGATTTACAGTTGATTCGAAGCACTAGCTCATCTGGTTGAATGCTGATGTCGCAAGGCAGCAAAGACTTCTGTATGAGTGAGGTCAGACTAACAGACGTAAAACGATCCCTTTTGCGTGATATTTGTCCGCCGACATGGAGGACTGGGGATAAAAAGTGCCTGCCATGCAAAGTTCCTACATTTGACGTGGTTAGGGGCACAGTTCCGTCTCGGCGGAAGCCCCTAACTGCTGCCGCAGCGCCAAGCATCCCGAAGACACTCATCACCAACACTCATGTCGTCGGCCCCCTCCAATGTAGACCCTTCCTTAGCAGATGTGTGGTACCTCAAGCAAGTTCAATACGGACCCAATGAAGACAAGAGAACCTATCGGATCATTACACAGAACTTCAACGGGTCGGTGGGTTCCTATTCGACTTGAAATTCGAAGCTAACGAGCTTTGATCGACAGCCCATGCTCGTTCATAGCCATTTGTGCGTCGAGTCTGATAGTAATCCGAAGCCGGTATGGGCGCTAATGGACGTATTATAAAGGTAATATCTTGATCTTACGCGGAGACATTACCATTCAACCCCCAGAACGAAAGACCGTATCCTACGAGTTCCTCTCGCATCTGGTGGCTGAGCACCTACTACAATGCTCACCAAACATCGACGTATCCGATGCTCTGTCAATTATGCCCGTAACCCAAAGTGAGCCTCATCCCTCTTTTCTATGAGACCGCGCACTGAAGCAGACGTTGTTGGCAAGAGGGAATGGATCTGAACCCAGTGTTCACCTCATCAACGGCATTTCGACCATCGGGAGGTGGAGGCGGAGAGCTCAAGCTGTTTGAACATGTCGGGATAAAGCTGGTGCATGGCTGGCTTGTGGACGCCGGGAGCCAAGAAGCTAAAGCGCTAGAACGAGCGCCCGACTACGACACGGCAGTTGGGCTGATAGCCGAAGTCGACCATCTCACCAACGGAAAGTTCGTCGTTGACGAATCCGCCCTTGCAGAAGGGCCCGTTGCCTCGGGCTCGTCTTCAAATCCCATGAGTCCATCTCGTACGCTGACGGATAAACAGCACGACATGATTGCAGATGGTACGTTTCCTTCAAGCAAAGCGAAGGAAGGTGCTAATGAAGCTTCTCCGTAAAGCAATCGTCGTGCGCGAATTCCTGGAGCACTCTCAATCTCAGCTAACGTTCAGCGGCCTCTTCCAACTTGTATCCGAACTTGAAACGGATAGCCTGGTCGCCCTCTTCCGTAACTCCCATCTCTCCGTTCTGGTGAAGAAGGAAGAAGTCGAAGGACCTGCTCTGTACTCTCTTGTGACCGACCAAGTCTTTCTTCGAGAGCCTTCAGTAGTATGGGAGCGCTTAGAAGACGTAGATGGAGGCTGGTCGACATTCGTAGACTCGGACTTTGTTCGTTCAAGTCCAGCTGGGGGCGACTTCGCAGGGCAGACAGCGGAGGATGCTCTGAGAGCGATGGAGTCGATGAACCTGAACGATGTGCCTGATACATCTGACCCACAAGAGTGCGTGCTTTCCTTCCTTCTTTCCACTCGCGATTCTGACAGTGAGTTAGTCGGGCTCTGGCAGCACAGCTCCAAGCAGAAGAAGAGTACTTGGCCCGCAGAGAACGCGAAGAATACCGCAGACAAGAACATGAGCGTCGTCAGGCCGAGCAACAGCAGGAGGACGAGCGCCGCCAAGATAAGCACAAGCTTAAGAAGAAGAAATCGAAAGATTGCATTATAATGTAACACGAGGAACCTTAGACTGCTCCATTTACTAGATTTTTAATGCTTGTGTACTCATCGACGCCTTCCTCACCTGTAGAAATTGGCCAACTTGACCGCGTCTCTATGTATACCAATGTCGAATCGCATGAAGCTTTCGGAATCGAGATGTTTGCGAGAGACTGCAATTCGGTATGAGCACGCCTGGTAGAATACAAGACGACGTTCTATCTGAAAAGGAACACACGAAAGCAAACGGACAACGAAAACGAGGATAATCACAAGGTCTCCAGCAGGGCATCGTCAATCTCCCTCATCATCGCATCATCGTCCTCACCCACCTCTTCCCCGTCCCCATCCACCTCTTCCATATCCGCATCTTCATCCAGCTCTCCTTCTTCTCCCTCCTCCACTTCTTCCATTTCGCCATCCATTTCCTGTTCCATCTCCAGCACCGGAGGAGCAGGCACAACGGGAGTAGCAGCAGCTGCAACACCTTCTTTCGGCCGCCGCTCCTTGACTTCTTTCACCTCCTTTGCTCTCCCCTTCATCTCCTTCTCCTTTGCCTCCTTCTCAGCTTCGTGTTTCTGAACAAGAACATAGCTAGGCGTCATGTACTGCTTATAGTCCAGATGTCGCTTCACATAGAAGCACATGTAGGGGTTCGAGTTGAGGCACTCTGCGAGATTGGAATGGGTCACTCTACACAAAATGTCAGCTCGTGCCTGTAAGCACAGAAAACACCTTACTTGTCATCGTCAAAGCAGTACCACTCGTCCTCAAACCGAGCATAGTTGATGTAGTGGCCATTGTCGATCTGCCCGTGGTGGCAGATGACAGCAAAAAGGTCGTATTCATAGAGCACTTCGGGTCCTGGGTATCTGTTTGTGAACCGCATGAGTGCCACCAAAACAAATGCAGAGCAAGATGCTTACACAAAGGGCACACCAGTCCCTGGACCAGCATTCTCCTTTTCCATCTCTTTGACGAGTGTCGAGGTGTACGCGGCCATGTTCATAGATGCTGGTATCCGCACGGGCGTATCAAGCTTGCGAGCAGAGGTTTTATCGTTCGTCTTTTGTTCGAATCTCTGCTGCGGGGTGAGAAGACGGTTCTAGGAGCCGACAGGAAACGCACCTTGAATTGAAAGCTGAGCACCGCAGGGAGTTGTCGAATCGACATCCGTTTGCTTGCGGCGTGTGTCACCTTTGCACACTTGGTGCAGCTATACTCTTTCGCATCGAGCTTTTCCGGCTGAGTGAATCTGGTTCGATTAGTGGCAGTCTACAATGGCAAATATTTGAACTGACTTTCTTAAGCAAGCAGCCAGCATATTCGACGGATGAAGGCTATCGCTGCTAGAGCCTGCCTTCCCAGTCCCGCTGCTCTTCGCTGATGGAAGCTCTAGGCTGATGTCCAGGATGGGATCGACGGCGGTGGTTATATTGCCACATCGCTCGCATTTGACATCGCTTTGCAGCTGGCCTCCAAAAGCATTGTGAATGATGCAATTACACGACACGTTGGTGGACCCTCGTGAGGTGGAATGGATTTGGTTTAATGTGGCAATGAATGTTTCGTGTGCATCGTGCTGAGCGTAGCCTGAGAGTTCGGCTGAGGTTTTCCATAGGGTATGAAGAAAGGATGCGGGTGCATATGGAGAATCTTCTTCTGAGTATACCTAAAAACCGGCATTCAGAGGCAGTCAAGAAGCTACGATGGGAAAGGTGTCACCTCTGTAAAGAGTTTATCCATCTCACAGCAGGTACAGTGCTCAAGTTTACATTGCCGAAAGTTGTGTTTGTCGGCAAGGAAGTAGTGGCGAAGGAGGGGGTTATGAACCAGGGATTGTAAGATGACATTCAGGTAACATGTTTGGCCAAGGTTTACCAGACCACGTCGACCTGTTTGAGGATCAGCACTTACTCAAGCCCGTAACGAATGTATACTACCTTGACAAGCCAAAGGAGTGAAGCTTTCCATGGCTGCATTGTCCTTGTCGTGTGGTACCCATCGAACATATGGATCACGAGGTTTCTGCGACACTGCACAATGTCAGTGGCAAACTTCAGAAAACTACAGCTGAACGTACCCTGAAATCGGGTGTGCTTCTCTTCTGCCTCAACGATCGCGTCTGCTCGAAGCTCATCCATGGTAGAGTCATAAATGAAGTCTTCGCACTCTGAGCAGTAGACTGCACCAGTCTTTACATCGGCGACTGCAGGCCTCAGCTTTCGCTCAATGGGGTTTATTCAAGCGACCCACAGAATCGATGCTCTGTATTCCGGAGATGCTCAGCTGCATGTCCGTCATCCCAGCATCCGGCATATTCACAATTCAGACAGGCAAAAGGCCGTGCCAACGCTATCCCACAGGTTCCGCATGAAGGGGGCGCGATCTTCCAAAGAGGTTCATACTGAATGTTACCTTCGAAAACTGTCCACTCACCTTACGGCGCTTGAATGAAGCTCTCACAGCCTGGCTTCTATGCACGTTCCATTGCAGCACGTTCTTGTATTTAGCTTTCAATTCTTCAGCCACAAGGTTGTTGTCCTGAAGCTCGGACTGTATGTGCAAACACGTAGTACCTGGAATAGATAGCAGTGTCATCAGTTCGCTCGTCGAGGCTGAATGTTGGCGTCCAGGTGGTGGTGGAGGTCCAAGTTGGACCAGTGTCGTTTAAGCGCTCGCCCTCTTAGTCAGCAATTGATGCCAAGTGCCAGATGCCCGTTGATCACGGCAACTCGGCTAGTAACCAACCGGTAGCGGTACTGGTGTGGCGCTTTGGGGTACTGTGCATGAGCCTTTGACCTTCTGCCACCATCCCACCACCATAGACCTTGCACTCCTTCATTAACGAAAGGGCTGCGCAGCACCTCTCCCGTTTTAGCTCGAAAAGAACAGATCTTGGTCCTCGTAGTAGACGGCGTCTGGGCGTTACTCTCTACGGCACTTCTCGCAATTAAGAGACGCGTCAAACTCGACGCGTAATATTTTCCACATGGCATCTACTCCTACTCAGACAAACCCCCTAATCTCGCTCGGAAAGGGCATCTATCTTAGCCGGCCTGTCGATAATGCTCAAACCTCTGAAACTACTATCCCAGAGACCTCTCAGCCGACGTGAGTCGCCATTTCCTGAACGTCTGCTGGTCAACTGGGCTCATTCACTCAAGCGTCATCCTGATCTTTGGCTGGAGTATGTTCGAGTTCTGCTTCAGGAAAGGGAGGGTACTAACCTCTCGTACTACCAGTGGGCGCCAAACTTCCTCACCTTCTCAAGTACATCAATAAGCACGATCAATTGTATCCTGCAGCGACGAAGATCTTGGTACGCTCGGAAGCCCCATCCTTCTGGGCTTCGAAAAGTAAACGAGTACGCAACTACTTGGCTCCTTTGTGCAGGCGCGCTAACGGTCCTTTTGCGAGTTCAGCACGCTTATCTTGCACCTGTCCTCGACGTACTAGAAGCCCTCGGTTGCCTTACAACAGCAAAGCATTCTCCGGTTAAAGGAGGCTCTGCTATAGAGCCGTTGGGCGTTAAGCCTCCGCCTCGTATCCTCATCCACTCATTCTCTAACGGTACGTCGCCCATCGCTCTCGAATCACTCTCCTAACATCCTCTCCGCAGGTGGATGCTGGCAGCTCACCACTCTAAGCGGCCTCATTGCAGAGCGCTACCCCGAATCATCTTACCCCCGCACCAACCTTCCTCCAACCGCCGTTGTCCTTGATTCTTGCCCAGGCACGGGTGGCATTCGTGCTACCCAGAAGGCGTTCCTCGCCGCTGTCCGTAACCCGATCCTGCGACGCCTCGCAGCTCTGGTCATCACTATCCTCTACGTTATCGGCCTTATTGGCCATCACGTCTTTGGTATCAAGACAGCGCTAGCCAAGGTGCAAGAGGGGCTCAACAAGCCATACCTTCTTCCTTGGTTTAGCAAGGAGACGCCAAGGCTGTATATCTACTCCGCTGCCGACGAGCTAATCCCGTCTACGCAAGTCGAAGAGCACGCCCGAGGAGCAAAGGCAGAAGGTTTAACAGTGAAGCTCGAGCGCTTCGAGAACTCGCCGCATGTTGCTCATGCACGTGCCGATCCCGATAGGTACTGGGGCGCAGTCACAGCACTCTGGAGCGAGGTGTCGAAAGGCAAGTTGGCCGCAAGTACCTAAAGGCTATTGCGCAATTGCGCATACGTAGGTTTGGTTGATATCGAATCCTAGATATCGGTAACTTTGGACACTCGCTGTGAAAGTTGGTTGACAAATTCCTTCACATACCTGTGGAAGCACAAGCAGCGTGTGTGATACGCCAAGGTAAATTGCCGGGCTCGACCAAAGATGTGGATTTGGTACAACCTTCTGTCTCTAGTCCAATGAACAACTTACGTACCGATTTTCATTCAACCTTAGGGTTCCTGGGGAATTTCAGGAGAGGGTTGTGGATGAGCCAGCCTTTCCCTCCAGGGCTGGATATCGTAGCCGACGCGAAGCATTCATGACTCCAGCATTCCGGGTCTTTCTCATAACCGCCGCTTGGTGCCGTGACAAACCTTATAAAGTGGTCCAGAAGATTTCGAGAAGAGGAAGCTGTTTTGATGGAAGCTGCTAAACGAAATGAGCTACTTAGCAGGACTTTATGGGTAAAGCATATCAAGCTAGGTCCCCTCTACCTTCTCGCTGCGGTCCCTGATCCAAAGGTGAACAGGGATCAGGTTAGGCAGAGGTGGCAGGGCGAGTCTGAGCATTCAGTGACTTGCCTTGAACCAGGCACGATTGACAGCTATGAGATCGAGAGAGAAAATAAATTAACCTACAGACCTGACCGCTAACACCGTATCGCGCGGCGTTGTTGGAGATAAGGCTCCGTAACGTGTGGTATCAACTTAACGGTGCATCCTATACCCTTTATTCGTTCATCCCGATTTTCTTGGAAGATTTGGTTATGAGCGAACCTGCTCTTTGACTCTCGGGCTCGAGTGGGCCCTTCAAGATATCCAGATGTCTTGGTAACGATATCGGTTATTCGGCGTTTAAAACATTCAAATATTGACCCGTTCAACAACTGGGTGACAGAGAAGTTTAATTTCAGGAAACGAGTTACCTAGTGGAAGACACCTCCTGGATGTGGAAAAACACCGAGCGGCGCAGAAGTCTGATCCCGTGCTTTAGGTACTTTTAGGTTCGGCCAGTGTTCTCACAAGAATTTGCCAGTGTGTTACCAACCTTCGAATCGAAATCTTGTACTCAAACACACACAGTCTTGGAAGACTTCTCTCGAACATACATCGTTTGCACACAGGAGGGATGGATTTGGAATCAGGCGAACGACCACCGCTGGAGGTGAGGAACGCAGGAAATAGAGGCCAACGGAGAGTGCGGTGAAAGCTATAGACTAGTACTCCTTCGCCTCGAGGATGGGTGCCTGCAGGATATTTGATGAGGTAGCGCAATTCGAATGAGGCGGAACTGAAGCCAAATGGGGAGTTTAGTCTTGCAATTAGTGGGTCCACGATCAACAATACATCACACTGGCCTGGAGCACACAGCTTGCTGTTTTTGTGCAATGGGTACCGGAGGCGACGTTCATTTAAGACTGACGCATCTCGAGGTACTTAAGATGATATCATCTGAGCTTTTACCAAGTCTCTCTTCGTTCCCAATTGCAAAAGAAGTGATACAAAGTTCCACACAAAGGTCACCACGGATTCTTGCCCGGAACTGTGGGTGCAGTCTGTGTGTACACAAATCGGCATGTGGGACCATTGCCACATCATACCAACCCTACCCGGTTGCCCAGCCAAGAATATTTGGATTTTGGCCGCGAACGCCATCGATGGTATATATAGAGAGGGCCTGCGGATAGATGGAACGGTTTGTGTGTACACCCCACCAAATCCCCTCCTTTCTGAATGCCCCGCGTGAACCAACGATGCTACCAGCTCCAGGAGACCATAGAGATGTCGAGATTTCAAGGTGGAGGAAGGAAGAGCGGGTGAGTGACGCTACGATCCGACGAACGCGAACCCCACGCCATTAAGCGCCCGGCATGAGTGCCGCATGCTACGCACTTGTGCAAAGGGTTCGAATCGTCAAACCCAGCTCCTGAGGCCAGATTGCACAGACTTGGTGAGTTTCATGCTACGAGACTGTCAAATGGGTGTTTTAAGGACAGCAGGGGCTGAGGAAGACGATGAACGAAGGCTAGGTGTAGTGTGGGCGTCCAGCTATCAAGCGCCCGGGCGGATCGGACACGTGTTGATGGCGGGTGTCGGCTGCACTCTCACCAGAGACATCGCCCGCCCGGGGCGTCGTTTCGACCTCCATCGGCGACATCAATAGGCAACCGAGGACCAGCAGAGGCAGAAGATTGATATCCAAGCATATGCATCAGCATCTCGATTGGATGGCAGGTTGCCTGCCTCTTTGCAACCTATTGCCAACCTCGAAGACGAAGGATCGTCGATAGTCGGGGCACTGGTCTCTCTTCCGCCCATCGCATGGCCATTACACCCAACCACACCCTGCGTGCACGTTGCACAAAAACCAGGCCCGCCCCAATCCTGCAGTGTTCCACACCTCGGGCCAATCGACAGAAATCGACCCAGAGTGGCAAGTTTGAGCGCTGTAAATTGCTTCATATGGCCGAATTCCAAGTAAGGTCCATCATCCTCTGTCCCCTTCCAAACTGAGATGTGGGTCATCCCACTTTCCAGGTCATCAGCAATCCCCTGGACCGTGCGAATTCTGCGAATTCTATCAATCCCAAAACATTACCCAAAAAGGCTATTTCTTACAACCAATCCTTCCTATGTGTGTCCCAACCCAGAGAAGTATAAATAATGTCGTCGTTCGTGGACATGAAAGCAACAAGAGCTGTCTACAGCTCGAGAACTCCTCCTAGGCTATACCCAAAACCTTCCTCTCCTCTCTCTATCGACGTGTTTCGCCTCCGAAACACGTTCCATAACCACAGTACCTATAATCACGGCCTGTCCCGTATCCTGGTTCGTCGTTCCATTTTTATCCCAGATCGTAGATCTGACCTCCGATGACCCTCCTTCCGACATTGCTTGGCCGCTCTTTTCGCCGTGACACAACCTCCCGTTCCTGTCACGCACGGCATATTAACCGGTCTTTGGTTATATTCAAACTCTCCTCTTACCACATCGACCTACGTCTCCCCTGAACTTTGAACGTCGCCCACCATGCCGGTCTATCGCTCACCAGCGCTCCAACGCGTTCGACTCCCAAGTATCTACGAAGGCATGCTACCAGGCGACGATAACAACCTCCAGCAACCCTTCATGGGTGGCTACTCTCGGTGGGTTTGGCTGCAACGTCAGAGGAATGGGCACCACTGACACGTAAAACCAGACAAACCCCCGAACATGGCCAGAGCACACATGATCCCAGACAAGGAGGGCAATATCAACAAATATCTGCCGGTAACTCATTGTTAGGCTCTGTGGGTCCAATATCCTTGCAAAATTGGAATTCCACTCATGTTTCTGTTTCTAACCCCCACAGAATATGTTTGGTCCCAACAACTATTTGCCTGCCCCTCCAGGTCAATACGGAGCTCAGTCCCCAGAAGCAGGGTCGCGGCAAGACCTGTTTTTAGCGAATTACAACTCCCAGCAACATTTTTCGGCTGCGAGTGCCATGCAACCAGGTTATCATGACCTGGGAACAAACACGAACGAGTATGGTGTTTCTCAGCCCCCGCGCAGTACAGGTGCGTATCTTGAAGCCACATACTCGCAGCCTACTGATGTCTATGCGATAGCCACACGGAGCAACTCGTTCCCTCCTGGTCACAGAGGCACGCGAAATGCGACGCAAATAGCCCTTGCTCCAAGTGTCCTTACTGGCTCCGTATCCCCACACAGCGGAAACGCTCCCCTCCCTGAGCCAGAAGATTGGCTTCGTCAGAAACTCAACATTCCAGCTGGAGTCCCTGTCGACCTCTGGGCTCTCCCGAACACCGACCCCAGCCGTCGACCTCCCTACGCATACCCCCTCCTCGTCCGTCTTGCCATCCAAGGCAGTAAAGAAAAGAAGTTGACGCTCAAGGAAATATACGAGGAAATCGAGAATCGATTTGAATACTATCGAAACAATACCAACGGAGCATGGAAGGTATGTCGCCACCCATAGACTTGGAGATAACGTTCTCAACATCATTTTAGGGCTCAATCCGTCACAATTTGTCCTTGAACCAGGTCTTCAGGAACGTCCCTCGCCCTCTCACAGAGCCTGGTAAGGGAAACTACTGGGAGATTGATCACTCGAAGGGTGAGGGGTACAAACGGGATCGCAAGCGCAGGACCAGAAGGAAGGGTGCTGCGAAGGACGAGTCTGATGATGGGGTTTACTCTGAAGAGTACACGCCTTCTCCAGAGCTTGAGTCGATGGAGATGGAATCCGGTGAGGGAGGAATGTACACCTTCCACGATTCAAATCCAGGCCCTTCCAACGCCGTTGCCTCTACCTCGCGCACTGGGTCCAGTCGTGGAGCTCGCCGTCACTCTCCTTACCCTTCTCCTGAAGCAAGCTCAACCCTCCACCCTCCCCACCGACCATACTCTACCACTGGTGTCAGAGGCGACGAATTCGGCTACGATTACGGCCCTGTCTATCAAGGTGGCAGCCCTTCAGACTCCTACCTCTTCCAAGACACAGACTACGTTAATCTCGGTTCGCCTCGCGACGAAGACCCCACCTATGGATCGCAGGGATCGTATCAGTCTCGTTCCGATGGGAAACGCAGGGCTTCTGGCTAGTGGCCATGTGCCATCGATTCAGAGAGAGAAAAAAATCGACATCACTTGGCGCGTTCCGGGAGGATGGCATCTCAACCATCCACCTACCGTCGGCTTTAGCAAACGCCATATCTTTTCATCACACGTGGATCTCGGATTGTCTCCAATGGTTCTATCGATCATCGTTACTACGCACTAACACACTTCGTTCTGTTTTCATTCTGTTTTCATTCTCGCTCTGATCTCCTCGCTATCCAACGTCTACATACCCCTGCTATTTCTTTTGGGCTTTCTCTTTTTCTGTTGTACATGCAATATGTTTTTGGCTCTTCATGCATTCGTTTTGCTGCATTTTCCTGTACCAAGTTTCTACTCCAATCATTAGGTTGCTATGCTTCACTTGCTTTGCACAATTGCCATGCGCTCCGGACTTGCTTCCTTCATCCATACCATTTCCTTTTCCATTTTATTCACTTCAACGTTATCTATCACCCAGATCGCTTCATATTTTAATGTCACAGGAGTGTATTATATCATATCTTCTTCAACTAAATATACGTTATTCCGAGCTTGATTTCATCCCTCGCCCATCCCTGGTTGTGCAAGGATGACAATCCGTGTTTCAATGGTGGTCATTAGAAGGCTCGTTGGGTCATTCTGTCGATCCATTTTTGGACTTTTGTGGGTCCACCATCAGCCCATCACGGCCGCCACGGTGAATGAATGATGTAAAGCAACGAATCTTGTCGACTCTCGCTGAGCCAGGACCTGAACGCTCGTAGCTAATACACAGCGCTGTGAAAGGAAAGGCCATAGTCGTCCGATAATTCAACGAGAGTTCATAACCCCGCGGCGCGTGGGCGTCCAGAACGTTTCACGGGTGGTGGCGTCTTATCGATCATCGCCGAGCGTAGTGTACTTGTGCCTGATCAGGAAACTCAGCATAGAGACTCTTCTTTGTCTGAAGCTCGTCATCCCGAAATTTGGCCCTGGTCAAAGCGGTCAGCTGCCTTCTTTGTCCCAAAATTTCTACTCTTCTCTTGCCTTGGGTGCCAAGGTTACGAGACCACAGGCTCAGGGCTCTTTGTTAACTTGGACAATGTCAGGCGGAACGCCGCCGGAGTGACAGCTCGAATCTGTTTGTCTCCTCGATATATATCGATCACGCTTCCTTGCTCTAAACTTCGCTCCAGCATCGCAGGCGGGTAGCGATCGAGCAACTTGTCTGAAACGCTATCAAGCATCGACATTGTGACAACAAAAAGGAATGCAGTCAGCTAATACTATAGGCCAGCTCTGAGACGACCGCGGTGTCTCCACAAGGTTCCCGTTTCACAATAACGGAACGACCATGGTGTCCAAGAATCTTGGCGTAACAACAGGAAGGGCTTCTACCTGGATGGGCAGCACCACATTCAGTCAGGAGCTACAGTGAATTACAGGCCACACGTTAAACCCACGGCAGATGGAGCCGGCACCATGCCTTGTTGATACTGGGGCAAGACGCATCTCCATACCTTCCTTCAAGTTTATGATAAAAAAAATAAAATCGCTGATTAGGCCCCAGCGGACCCTCTTCGATTACAGATGACCCATATCGTTTTCCTTTCCTCGAGCATATAACGGATGGAGATACCTTACGCTACAGGTCGCAGACTCTGGGCTGGTTTCACGCTATTGATCGCACTACGAGGGAGTGCGCATACTACTCTAGGCAAATAGTTAGCCAGTCAACAGAGGGCACGAGTAACGACACCAGAACTCGGGTATCCTGACGCTAAGAGAATTTCAAACCTTATAAGTATCATTACTTGGACGAGCCTATTTTCCTACCGCTAGTGGCTCGGCACTTGACATGCACCGTGACGGCCATGACTTACAAAGAAGCAGCGGGGTGACTGACGAAGAAACATTCAGCCACTACCCCCAATCGTACTTGGCTCCTGAAAGGTTACAAGTTGGAGTGGCGTTGCCTGGCCGAAGCTAGGCTCTACTAAGTTGATGCGACCATCTTTCGGGAATCGGCGTTGGTGCATGCACTGCACTTCAAACATGACGCATCAAGACGATAGATAATGATAAAGCCTATTGAATACATTTAGATTACTCGTACATAGCAAAAGAACATCATAGGTGGACATGAGTGGGCAGACTGAGCAAGCCAAGGGTTCATCAATTACCTATGCCAGATCGGGTATCCAATCCTTCCTCCCTCCAAAAGACACGTGATGTTACTCAAGACCCCACCGAAAGCCTCGTACTCCTCCTCCTACCCACAGTTTCGCTGGGGGTTCCCTCTACACTCTCAGCACTGACGAAATCCCCACTTCCAGACTTGCTCAACATCTTCTTCAGTTTCTCCCTTTCCTGCCTTTGCGCCGGGTCTTCGTAAACAACCCGAACGTTCTTCTCAGCCTCTTCCACACTCGTATCCCTGGTATGTTTGGCACCACGACTTCCTGAATCTGCCGATGGGTATTCGCGAATGCTGGGTTGCTTCACCGCTACCCGGTTTGAGGATGAGAATTGACGGATAGACTCTGTCGATCCGTCATCCGTGACGATCACTTGGCGCTTCTTCCGACGCGTTTCCACTTGAACAACTTGTTGCTCCGTCGGCGGCACACCAGGTCCGTAAGGATCAAAAGCACCTGCTGCTGCAGCCGCAGCTGCGAGTGAAATGCCCTCGCCTGGAGGCGGAGACGACGCTGGGGAGGAACCTCTGCGAGGACGGAGTGGCCTTGGCCTTGGCCGTGACCTCGTATTCACCTCAGCCGCCGAGTTGTTTCGGGATACTGACCCCGACGAAGCAGTATCAGTCGACGACGAAGTCTTGGTGCGCGCAGCCGTTGGTCTCGTAGTTGCATTGGCCTAATGGAATAGAAGAAGGGAGGACACATCAACCGGGTGCTCGATGGCCAGACGAGGCTGAGTTCAATTCACCTTTGGACGTTGTTGTGTTTCTTCCTGTCGTTGATTCTTCTTCCTCTTTGCCCCGCGAGAGGACCCTCCAACCGCTGGCAGAACGTCATCGTCAGGGCCCGCCATCGGGCTATCCAAGTCTTCATCTGGTGAAGAGCGTTTGCCCAGCAGTGACACTATGGATTCTTGCAACGCCTTGGCATGTAAAGGATCAACCTTTACTGGTGACATGCTCGACGTCCGCCTTCCCAGAGGCTGAGGTCCAGGTTTCATCGGTGAAGGCGACTGGGACGAAGGAACGATCCCACCCATCTCAGCATCGTCCATCAGCTCGCCCACCTCGCTGTCCCTCTCCTTTTCTTTGCCCTTTTCGCGTTGAGCGATGGTGGTTGACTCGGCCGCAGGGAGGCCTTGGAAGAAACTCTCATCGACGGTATGGGCAACGCTCGAGCTGGTTCGCGTGCCGAAGCGTATACGAGGGCTTTCTTGGGAGAGCGTCTTGGCCGAGTCAATGTACCGGCTGGGCGCAGAGTACGAAAACGAGCTGGCTGAACCACCAAGGAGTTCCGTTGGTTGCCCGAGGCCTTCAGGCCTCGCGTCTGGAGGAATCAACGTCGTCGCTTGCCGCTCGAGGTTGCTCTGCTTGGGGAGGCTTTCCAGCGCGGATTGGAGCCTCTCTCCCGGAAGAGCGGCCGGTTGGTGTTTGGGAGACTGGTACATAGCTGGCGGAGAATCATCTACCAATCTCAGTGAATATGAAACGGTTTGAGCATGGAAAGAAACGCACTATTGGTGATGTCCTGCATTCGGACGTCTTCCTCAACACCCGTCGCTTTGCCTTTGCCCTTCCGATCGACAGGGACGTTAATGGCCTCTTTGCTGGTTGGCGGCGGCCCTGTTACAAGATACGCATCTGGAGGAGAAATGCTTCCCGACTTCGCAATATCCTCCAACCACCCATTCCCAACTACAGGAATTCCCCACTCTATGGCCTTGGTGAATTTTTGACCCGTCCCAGACGGACACAATAAATGCGTTGCCTTCCGCGAGAACAACGGAATCTGGTTGATTCCTAGTGTTGTGTTAGCTATCTGGTGACTGCCGAGTACGAAATGGAATGGGGAAAAAAGAAGATTCGTTTCTCACTAACCTAAAGCACGGAGAAGTCTGCGAGTATGACAAGACTCGGATTGATCAAGTCCGGAAAGGCCAATCTGGATCTTGTCAGCGCCTACAGTCGGGGTAATAGTGAAAATGATTAGCGTCCACAAGGTCAATGTGAAAAAAGATAGATGATTGTGTTACCTTTGACGGGGATAGGGATGCTGAGAGGGGTGAATGAAACGTGTTCTGTGGGGAAACATATGCGCTCGTCATGGAGGCATCGTTCCAACCAGCACTCGGTGCGATACCTATCCCGAAGGTTTGGGTCTGGTTCGCTCTGATAAATCTTGCTTCCACTGAATTGCTCATGGTCAGCAATGGTACGTGCAAGAGTTCGGCAAGCGTACCTCAGTAAGCGTACGACGTAATAGTCAATGAATGGGTCATCCTCTTCGGCAACCCATGTGCCCCCGCCGTCTTCAATCGCCGTCCTGACAGCCTGGGTCCGAGCTTCTCCCAACACGCATATTCTGACACCAGCAAATATTTGAGGCGCCGAGGATGAACTCTCTTTGGGAGAGCTGGGGCCCGGGACTTCCTCCAGGCCTTGAGCTTCTTCACCCATAGACGGCTTGCGGACGGGTGGTTCCAATGGAGTCCCAGCACGAGAAAGAGCAGACCTGGATGAAGGGTGACGCTTGAACGGAAGAGCACGCTGTGATGTGCTTGGACCCGCCTCTGGTTGCTCGGGTGCAAACGAGTTCATACGACGCACAGAAGCGATAGCGCTTCCTGCACCCCTCATCCTCGCCAGTGGTGGTTCCTTTGCAGTCCTTGCTTGCGACTTGGGTTGAGATTTTGTGGGACTCCGAATGACTTCGCCTTCAGACACCTCGAAACCTCTTCGCTCGAGCAAGCCACCCCAGACTTGCAGTCGGACAGCAGGCACGATGCTGATTGAAGCTGCTTCGTCTTCTAGGTCCTCTAGGTCAAGTGCTGCTGGTTTGGGAGGCGGCGGACGCGGAGGTGGTGGTTCCGACATGCTTCCCGCTCGAGATAGATCAGATTCAGGTACCTGGGATGGCACCTCTTCCACCGCTCTGCGTTCAGGACGTGGGTTCTTCACCAAGTAGTGCTCCTCTTCGAAGCGACCTGTGAGAGAGATTAGTTGAATACAATAGCTGGAATGGCTGCTACGCACCACCAAAGTCTAGAGAATCCCAGAACCACTCTTCCCAAACCAAGTGTATCCGCGCCTCTCCCTTCGCATTGAACCTCTCTGCCATCTTCATTTTGTCTGTTTGCTCGTCGCCTGAGCAGAGTAGATGCGTAACCCGGACGGGCCTTTCGAGCTTCGTAAATGTGCCGCCGTTTTCGTTCACTATCTTCATGATTTGGGCTCTTCTATGACTATCCGTGATTCCTGAGAAGCAGAGCACGACGTCTCTGAAGATGGGGAGTCTATGGCGTTGGACACTCTGAACCGTCCTTAGTACTTATGATTCCCAAATCAAGAATTGAACCTAGACGTACCTCTTCCAAGTCCACATCGCCCCCTTGTAGCCAGTCTTGGTAGCTTTCCAAAATCCAATCCGGTGACAGGATGGGTATCTTGCGCGCTAAAGCACACTGACGTGACTTTAGCCAGACTGAAGTCAAGATACAGTAGCTGAACACTCACACTGTACTTTGCGCTTCCAGGGCCCAGAGCAATTAGATGCGTTACACAGTCCGTCAGCGCTGGCATAGACACTGCTCCCAGTTCCAATGCCTGCTTGAAGATTGTGGTCTAGAGAGTGTTCAACAAACTACAATGTTCTGTGCGCGTCCAAACTAACCTTATCTGGCACCCCTGTAGCGCATATAACTACCCCTTTGAATGGCCTAGGACAATTATCCTGATAACGCGTGTCGTCGCTACCAAACTGGCTATCTTCAGCCAATAAATTAGATGGTCCATTCAGGTTGGAATAACTGGAATCTGCGGGTCGTAGCTTGACATTTGGAACCTATGAAGAAGCTGCAAGTCAATATAAGACTTCCAAAGGAACCTGAAGTGTACCTTGTGTGACTTGTTCGACCGCCGCTTCATCGTGGCTGGTTGACCGTGGAGAGCAGTGTTGAGCTCGCTGTCCGACCATCATCGACCGTGGGACGGGACGCGCTGTACGTGACAAGCACGTGATCCTCATTTCTCCTGCGTCAGGGGCTTCAGCTTTCAATCTGCGACCACCATGCCCATGGCGTCGCTCTTGCGAAGGCTACAGGTTCACTCTGGGTACTGGAAAACGGACACTCGGAAAAAACTGACAGAAACTCATGCACGTATTGACTGGGAGTCCAGATTCCAATCCTTGGATGCTGGGCTTTGACATGGACGTGAACCCCAGCTCTTGCGTTTCCTTCACTTGCGGTCTGCCCCTGCCTTCCATACTCCCCCAAGACTGTGAGAAGGTAAAGCTAGGCAAGGGGAAGTGAGGATCACGCTCTTTCGGCAGGCGCTAACTTCAATTCAAACGTGCGATGATCGCATTCCTAATGGGATTTACGAAGTGGTGAACCTTTGATGAGAACCTTTCTACCCGATAACGACAACAACCGTCTGGACTGCGCAAACACAGGATGCCGTTTACAGCCACCGTTTACCTTGCTTCGAGCCGTGCTGCGCTTTTGTGTTCCACATAACCCACTGCTGTTGGTTTCCCAGTCTCCCTACCTCTCGGGAGCTCTCCAGATACTGGGCGGTATCCCCCAGTTTGGCCCAGTGACTAGATATCTAGCTGCCCCATGAAGGCAGTTAAACCACTGAGCGTTCTGGCTATCGCCAGCGCTCTCGCGCTCACTGCGCTTGCCAAACCTGCACAAGTCCCTCTACAAGCTTCAGGGGTCAAAGGATCATGGAACGAAGACAAAGTCGATCCTAACCGCTGGAGGCTTGATGTGCCGCTCAGAAACAACACAAGCAACTTTGTTTTCGACGGAGTAAGCGGACTACTGCAACAATGGGCCAACACGCGTTATCGGAACGGTTCGTCTTCCTCTCCTTTCCGGAGTTAAAACCATGCTTACCGCTCACTTCCAGGCCATATGATAGTACCAGGCATAATACCCGCAGGTACTCTTCTCTACCACGGCACAACCAGTCACACCATGCCCTCCAATGCAGAATGGCTCGCAACAGACCCAGAGCATGCACACCTCTTCTGCCGCGAACTCGCCCCAGATACTGGCTGCTGGCTCCTCACTGTTGCCCCCGTCCGCCCATTGAAAGTGCTCTACTTTGACGGAAGCTCTGCGGCCAAGATGTATGGTGTCATGGACACTCAAGACTTGCTCATGTATGGAGACGTGGTTGATAAGGGCGAGAGAGTCTACGGGGAACCACAGAGAATCAAGTGGTTTTGCGATTGGGCTGAAGAGAAGGGCTATGACTTGGATGGGATCGTTAGGATGGAGCCCGATTTGTGAGTTTTTTTGTCTCTTTCCCCTCTTCAATTTCAAATATTGACTCATCTCTACGCTCACCAGCGAAATCATGCTGTGCGACTTCAACTCGCCATCCATATCCACCGTCTCCTTCTCCCACCTCCACCCAGGCTGGAAATTTAACCCCAACTTTCCCGCTCCCCGAAAACCGCTCCCAGACGGTGAAACACACGCACCCATCCAATTCTTCGCGTTTCGGGCGCTTGAAGCAGGGATGTGGCATAACGACTTTCCCGGTGAGACGCGAATCAAATTGGACCTGAGCAGGCTCATCTCGTTTTACGACGAAGAGTCGTTCCCCAGCTTGGTCGAAGCGAGAAGAGGAAAGGAAAGATGGGAACATCGAGTTGGGAATGTTACTAAGGAAGAGAAGGCAGTCCTGTTGGACAAGGTCGACGAGCTGTTCGTGACCGAAGCGGAGGGCAGTGGGGTGGATTGGACGAGCATGCACCGAGTTATCATTCACCGCTACAGCGAACGGCTCGAGATTCTACAGTACCTTCTAGCCAACACCACGCAACACGACACCGCGCAATTGAACGTCACGCAGGATATGGTGGACATTCATGATTATGTCCGAGGCATGATCACCCAATACATGCTGTTCAGCGCCACTCCTCAGGCAGACGCTGGCAATGGCCCACCATACGCCTGGGCCTCTCCTATCTTTGAAAAATGTGCGACGGCGTACACCTCTTCCCTGTCTTCGCCGTCCTCTCCTCTCGCGCCAAAGTTGACCCCCTCGGAGAAGTTGTTATCAAAGAGCGTGGATGGCGTCTTGCACGAGATTTGCCGGGTTCTGGTAGGGATATGGGCAGAAGGAGAAGAGCTGGGCCTCGGAGAGTCTCCTGCTTCCCTTCGGCTTGCCAACATGATACTCGACACGGCCAGCCTTTTGAAGGTTGCAGCAAACTGGTTGGAAGAGATAGCCTCTCTCGTGGAATGGTTAGACTGGAGCGTATGGGTTAAATGTAAACCTGGGTGCGGTGAAGAGGTACGTTGTTGACAATCCCTGTGCTCCTTCCCACTCCCATTATACCCTCTCCCTTATCCACCTCTCATGGAACGTAAACTTATGCCTTCCACAGGAAACATGCTACCTGCCGACTTGGCCTTTCCTACCTCTCTCGATTGAGCCTCCGTGGCCGCACGGACCCCCTGGACCTAAGCCATCCAGCCAAGCGTACTCAAATAGTCTCCACACTTCAAGCAATACGACATCTGACTGGGAGAAACACAATCTCTTAGCCATCCTTTCGACTCGAATTGGGCGAGGTGAACATATACCAAGGGCCGGATCCCACGGCATTGAGGCAAAAGAGAAGTTGGCAGAGGAAGTTAATGACATGGGCAAGAAGCAACAAAAGCACCCCAACATGTTCGAGAAACCAGTGCCGATGTGCATGCGTCGCATGAGACCTTACCAACTCCCGTACGATATTGGATGGGGTTTCTAAAGTCCAGAACAGAACAGAACGCAGATAGATAGGACACTGAATGTTGTAACGTATTGACAGAGGATAAAGCCGTAATGAGGATATGAAAGGTACATTGCAAACGCGGAACTAAGCGGTTGACCGTTCCACCCTTTCCTCAAACTCCTTCAACAAGGTAACGATCGCCCCATAACTCTTTCGCTGATGGCCCCAATGTGCCCCTTCCAGCGCCCGCTGTGCGATCGAGAGTGCGGTATCACCCTTCTTGTTAGTTGCATGCACATCGATGCCTGGGGTGTCCAAAAGCATTTCGACAGCGTCACGAAAGCCGTACCGGCTGGCCCTCATCAGAGCGGTCTCTCCGGGCATGCTGTCAACCAGGTTGACCTCTATACCAGGGTGCTCGAGGAGCTGCTTCAGGAGAGCCCTGTCTGAGCCATGTCGTAGGCAGGCATTGATGAGGACCGACCGACCTCTGTTGTCAACTTCGTTTATTCGAATGTTTGGGTGCTCAAGGAGGGCAGTTATGATTGGGAGGTATTCCCCAGACGATAGGCCCATCAACGCACACATCATTGGTGTTCCAAGGTTGAAGCGTTCCGTTACACGATTCATGTCGATGTCAGGATGCTGTAGCAATGCCCTCACAGCGACTTCGTTCCGGCTGTGAGCGGCTGCGTGAAGTGGTGTATGCCCGTAATCATCGGGCAAGTTTATATCGGTCGTCGGCAATGCCAGAAGAAGATTGACCATGGTTTTTGTCGCCTCGCCGTGGCCATGTAGGCAGGCTAATGTCAACGGGGCCCACTTCTGAACGGGTGTCGTTACTGTGGTGTAGGCCTCCCAATGGCTGCGTTCGAATGCCTCTGGAAACCCATAGTACGCGGCGACATGCACAGGCTTCAAGTAGTCGCAGTCCAGGTCCTCCTCGAAGATCGGGAACGAAGTACAATGCAGGACGAACTCCTTGACGAGGGTTTCGCGTGAAATTTTGGACGAATGTCTCGCATGGCGCCACCAATTCGTATAAGCATATCGCAGAAAATTATCCGCTTCAAGATGCTGGAGGATCTTGATTTTGCTGTCCCTTGAAGAGTGTAGATTGCACCGGATAAGATATTTTGCACAGACAATGGCGATCATGCCGTTGGGATCAGGATACTTCGACGCCAGGAATGCTCGTAGGGCATCGTAAGCAGTCACGTCTAGCAGTCGGCCCATTAGCTGCTTCACAAAGGCGTCGCAATTGTTTACATACGGATTAGTCGAACAACCGAAGATTTATTCTCCAGCACCACCAGCCCGCAGCACGCTGAGACAAGCACCTTGGGTGTAACGACAAGGTCGGGATCGTACTCGTTAGTCTCGGGGCAGGTCGCCACAGCTCGGCACAGAAACGGAAGACGGTTGGAGGCGGGATATGCTCGACCGTACAGTAGCCAAAGGAGGGCGCGCTGCGCGATCTCAGCGCGATCCTTGGGCTGTTCTTCGATTCGCCGTATTGTCGCCTGATACATGTTCTGAAGACCGGGTGGAACTTGCTCCAAAACGTTGCGTATGTTCTTGATGGTGCAGCGACCACTGAGCGCGGCAACCTGCAAGGATGCGTGGAGGAACCTGGAGCGGAAGATGAATGTGGTTCCAAGATATTAACCAAGACATGTACTCACATCCCGCCTGACCTCTTCTGAATCGTTGAAATGATTTCAGCTCTCATCTGACCATCACATGCCAAAACGTCTTGTAGATCAGCGTCGCGACTGATCTGTTCTGCAATGAGTAGGTTGATGTCTTCGGTGTGAGCGGCGACTGGGAAAACGTCGGCCTGCGTATGCTGGGCTTCCAGCGTCTTCATTGGGCGGGACATGACGAGCAGCCTGCCTCCGATGGATGTCAGCAGCTGGAGCAACGCTCCCTGAAGCCTGACATGGGCTTCATCAAGTCCATCAATAATGAAGAAGCATACGCCGAGCGCAGAACGAAACGTGATGAGCAAATCGTGAAGCTCTTGCTCGGACGGTTTTGTCCCTTCTAAGCGATGTCGAGCATATACTGGGTAAAAGATGGGAAGGAGGGCATCGGAATGGCGTTCGAGAAGTTGGCAAACCAGGGCAGAGATCAAATCTCTGACAGTCACCGGCTCAGTGTATCGGATGTAAGCGTAGGCCACGGCGATCCCTTCTCCACCGGGTGCCTTTCGCCGGCGTTCCAGGTATTCAATGGCAAAACAACTTTGGGGAGATGCATCAGGCCGAGTCACAAGATGAATGTATCAAAGAAGCTCACGACAGAAGTGTTTTCCCTGCTCCCGCTTGGCATCTGGTCAGGCTTATCATTCGAAATGTAAATGTAGCGAAACACTTACGCATTCCCGTACCCCAGATAAAGTATGCGTATTCCCAGCCCAAGTCGAGCCAAACCAGGAAAAACTCTTCAGAGAGGAGCCATTCACCCGTCCCATCTGTACGTTTTGTGCAGTTGTCAATGTGGATATTGCGATAATTGGGGGCTGCAAGCCAGGCAACGATCGCTTGAAGAGCATCCAAAGGATGACTAGCTGTTGTCCGTTCGGGGTTCGGAAAGTGAAGCTGGATGACATTCAGGTCTCTTCCAGCTACTGCAATACTTCTGGCATTGATATGTGTGTTAGTGGAATTGGTGACCAGCGCCACTGCCGAGGGCAGCGGGCGGATGGAATCTTGCGCGGACTCTGCAACGAATGATAATAAAGCGGAGCTGCTTTCGCTTTCGTTTTCTTCCTCTTCGCTGTCTATCCCATCATCAATCTTGCTTCGAGCCGGCGGATGTACAGGAAGTCTGAATATAGGTGGAAAAAGGCGAGAGCTATCAGAGCTGCCAGAAAGGGTGAAGGCGCCCTTTGAGGTCACTTCGGGTGCTTTGACTGTGAAGGAAGGAGGGTGCATTGGGCGAGCGCTTAGAAAAGCATGTTGTGGTTGTGATTCAAGAGACAGCCTGGAGGCTGATGAAGCTGTGCCCTCCAGGCACACTGCCGGATCCGACTCGGGTGAGCCTGAGGTGAGTTGGGTGCACATCTCGGTGGGAATGGAAAGCGCACCTCTGCACCATCTATGAAGCCGGCTATAGCTATACGCAGATCATTGAGTATGAAAATGGCCCCGAGACTATATCTGCCATTCAGAAGAAGACGCCGCCAGAATATCGGGAAATTTTGTGACAGACGACCGTGCGGCTTCGAAATTCAAAAGCATTCAATGTCCCAAAGCTGAGGAGTAATCCCATCGCCTCCGCCTATTGACATGCTTCCAAGGATTCTGAGAGACAAGCAACCATCGGTGGGTCGTATGACCACGCTTGATCAGAAAAGAAGCCTGAAGCGAGTATATAGGTTGGTCTGAATGTCATTTTTAGGGGAAACACACCATTCTTCAATGCCAGCTCACCTGAAAGCAACGAAGTCACTCTACTTCATTTTACTTGCCTCTCTCCTTTGCTTGACGGCAACTGCTGCAGAAATAACGGGCAGACAGACGATTGCCTTCCCTACCCATCCCCCCACGAGCACATCATCCACATCCTCCACGTACTGCCCCATTCCACCATGCGCTAATCTGTGTAGCTCTGGATCCCAGCTCGTGACTACAAGAACAGGAACGCGGTGTCCATGGTGTACCTGCGTCGCCATCTCGACGACGACGAATAAACCAACCAGCACCGCAGTCGAGGCTACACCTGGCACGACACGCACAACAACTTGCTACCCTCCTCCATGTGCACCTTGTCCACCTCCACTGTCGAACACAATGACGAGTACAGGGACGGCATGCCCTTGGTGTGCATGTGCTACGCCTACGTGGACGATCGGACCGCATCCAACAGGTTGAGCGGGATGAGAAAGCGAGCCGCGAGCGTGGTGTAGTGGAATCGCGATGTAGCAGCCCCTTCTGCACATCCAAGGGTGATAGACATGTTCGAGGCACTACGGACAGTGTAAATAGCGGCCAAAGTCGACTAAATGTAATATTTTACAAAGGGAAAGGGCTTCAAGTTTTGCTTGAGATACTCCAACACGGCTTCCCGCGGCGAAATAAACTCCAGCTTCCGGATGTCAATCGTCTCAAGGGTACCTCCACACTCCGAGCGGCGTACAAAGTTGACGGCTCTGTCGTATGCGTCCGCCATAGTCAGAGTCATCCTGCTGTCGCTGCTAATGGATAGCGATTGCAGCTGGGGGAGGGAAAGATTCTTGAGGATGGCCACCCCGTCGTTGTGAACAGTTAGGTCTTGAATACTGCTCGAGGCGACAACGGTGGAAAGATTGATGGCTTGCGCCGCAACGTGTGCGAACAACTGAGCGCGCTCGGGCTTAATGGCATCGACTGACAATCGCTGCAAGCTCGGGAGGTGTTGCACCATGTTTATAGCAACCAGCTCAATGTCGGTATCAAGGAGGGTAAGTTGGAGGATGGTGACTTGCCGATGGGATTGTAGAAGAGAAAAGTTGATGCCCTGCATCCTAAGATGCACTTCTCCCAATGCTGGAGCGCACCGCTCCAAAGGGATTGGCAATTCTCTGGCAGCTAACCACGATAAGGCCGAAAGGTTCGGGTGTGTATGACCAATAGAGAGCCGATTGAGCTCCTTCCACGGGCTACACGGGCTCTCAGCAACACGCAGCAGCAGCTCGCCAAGTGAGACCATCAATCCGCTGTCGATTCCGGAAACGTCAATGTGAAGTTCGGCCCAGCTTCGATGTTCAGACATGATTTTGAGTACTTCCTTTACGCCTTCCTTTGACAGAAACGGGCTCATACTGCCACCTTTGTTGGTTACGTGAAGCGTGAGTGGGCACTCAGCGGCTCTGCTGAACCAGGCACGGATGGCAGAGGGGATCTTCGAACGGGTGGGGTGATTCTTCCGAGACAATGACTGGTCCGCTAGACGACCATGACCACTGAGTCTTTGCACAATCTCGAAAGTGAGCTGCTGAACCATGAGGTCCAGCTCAATTTCCTCCATGTCGACGGAGAGATTCGACCACAGTTGGGGTGTTGAATAGACGAGCGTGCGCCAACGCGCGCACGTAGACCGGAGGGAGTGTAAATGACGTCTCCCATCAGCGTCGATTGGCTGAGGGAGAGACCATCTGAATACCTCCACCAAGAGCTCGGAAGGAAATTCAGCGAACATGAGGGTCTCAAAAAGCGGCTTCGTAAGGCGATCTCTTAGGAACGATGCCTCATAGATCGAGATCGATTAGCGCTGTTTGTCGTTGTTTGCTTTCTATGACCATCGAGGTGACGTGAGCCTGGGGAAAGGTCAAAAACCCTTAATGTAAGGTCTACAACGCGCAAGGACTTCTGGCTTATCACAGGAATAGCTTTATACAAGGTGGTACACAGACGCGGATACAGGTTTTTCAATTTTTACTTATTGATCAGGAAGACAGAGACTTTGGTCGGGGAAGTGGTCACTGGTCAGGGTGAAAGCGTTCAAAGCCGAGGAGAAGTACAAGGGAGTGCATGGCTCTAAACGCTTCAACATCTACGGAGGAACTTGAGCGTCGATGCGCTTACTGCCAGCACTTCCAAGACTGGGTGTTGAATTGCCAAAAGGCGGGGGCAACCTCGTAGCCAGGCGAGTTGACCGCGCCAGACTGGACACCGTTGCAGCCTTGTTGGGTGTACCAGAGGCAGGTCGTTCCTAAAACTCATTTATTAGTGCTTATCCAAGAACAATCAGCGCAGCAGCTTCTTTACCAGATCCGACGCGCCAGGTTTGATATCCTTGAACCCCAATCGCTGAAAACGCAGTGCACTGGTTGAAGATCGGCCGATAGTCGACACAGCGTCCAGAGCCGTTGCTAAAATTGCCAAGTGTTAGCATACTGGTGACCAAGCTACAGGACGGGGACTTACGGGCCCTCACAGACTTGGATCGAGAGGTCGCGCTTCTCGATAGTATTGGTCTCAGCGTCAGCGGCAGGGGCAGCAAAGGCAGGAGCGACAGTGGCAAGAGCCAAGGCAACGATGGTGAAGAACTGCATGATGAACGAGTAAGAGAGGAGCTTGGAATACAATGCTGAAGTGACGGTGAGGTCTGAGGATTATCCTGTGTCCTCGCTCTCGATTTTATACTTTGGTTTGGTGGCTATCCACCATCGTTTCTGAAAGCAAAGGGACCCACTGTAAGGAGGACTCGGAGAGCGCACACGAAGGGTGACCATCCGTTTCTCCTAGGAATCGAGGTAATTGCGCATACAAGAAGCTTTCGGAGTAAGGCCAAGTGCGGATTCCCCATAGCGTGTCGGACTGTAGGGAAAAGCACGGCAGAGCTCGGCAGAGTTGCGAATTTCAAACTTAAACGCGTAGGCTAAAGCTTTTCACTGAGAAGACGCAGACGCCATTTAGAATCAAGGCACGAGGATTGAGACTCTTTTGGACCGTCCTCATTAGGGAATCCGCATTCGGCTTCGCTCCGAAAACTTCTCATGAGCGCAGTTAATTTGATTCCTAGGAGAGAGGGATGACAATTCTTCATGTCCGCTCCCCGAGACCTCGCACTAGATCTACAGACGTCGCCACAAAAAAGTGCGCCTACCTGAATGTGTGCGCACGACCATGGCTCAATATGGCAGGTAGCAACCCCAAATGGGGAAGGATGGGGCACCCGGCGGGTCGGCATGAAGGTTGAGCAAAGAGAAACACTCACTTTGTGTACACCTCTACATAGTCGAGGCAAGATGGGGAGGATAGTCAACCGCCTTCGTCAGCTAACCATGATCTCTTCGGACATTCGGTCATTTGGAGGTCCCTTGAGATTTTTCATAGCAAACCGAAAGCGTGGAAGCTCCGTAGGCCCTCACAAAGTCACCCTTAAGTCACCATGTGGTCTTCCGGTAGTCACCTGCAAGGTCACTTTCAAACCACCCATCGGTTGTCATACATAAGCCCTGCCACCTTTTATCTGACTCGATGCATTGAAGGCTCTCTACAAAAACACGTAAAACAGTTGCCACGTTACTATATGCATGTGACTGGCTATGACCTGGAATTCGCGGTTATGGAAATGCAGGGAACATGGGGGCCTCAAAAGCAGCGTCGTAAGGCGATCTTATAGAAGCGATGCCTCATAGATCCCAGCAATTAGCGCTGTTTGCCTTATTTGCTTTCCATGACCATCGAGACTTGAGAAGGAATAGGGCAAAAAACCCTAATGTAAGGTACGCGATGGGAAAAGACTTCTGGTGGGATATTTTTCATCACAAGGACAGCTTTATACAAGGTGGTGCACAGACGCATATATAGGTTTTTATAGGTTTTACATATCAATCAGGAAGACGGAGACTTTGATCTGGAAGTGTTCAAGGTAAAAGCGGTCAAAGCTATAGAGCAGCATTGGAGAGCATATGCGTGCTAACCGCTTGACCACCTTTAGAGGAACTTTCACGCGTCAATGCGCTTACTGCCAGCACTTCCAGGACTGGGTGTTGAATTGCCAAAAGGCGGGGGCATCCTCATAGCCAGGCGAGTTGACCGCGCCAGACTGTACACCGTTGCAGCCTTGCTGGGTGTACCAGAGACAGGTCGTTCCTGAAACTCATTTATTAGCACCTGGTCAAGGACAATCAATACAGTAAATTCTTTACCAGATCCGACGCGCCAGGTTTGATATCCTTGAACCCCAATTGCTGAAAACGCAGTGCACTGGTTGAAGATGGGCCGGTAGTTGACACAGCGTCCAGAGCCGTTGCTAAAATCGCCAAGGGTCAGCATACTGGTGACCAAGCTACAGGACGGTGACTTACGCGCCCTCACAGACTTGGATCGAGAGGTCGCGCTTCTCGACAGTCTTGGCCTCAGCCTCAGCCTCAGCGGCAGGGGCAGCAAAGGCAGGAGCGACAGTGGCAAGAGCCAAGGCAACGATGGTGAAGAACTGCATGATGAGTGAGTAAGAAAAGAGCTTTGAATACGATGCTGAAGTGACTGTGAGGTCTGAGGATTATCCTGTGTCCTCGCTCTAGATTTTATACTTTGGTTGGTGGCTATCCACCATCGTTTCTAAAAGCAAGGGGACCCATTGTAAGGTGGTCTCGGGGAGCGGGCATAGAGAATTGTCATCCTTTCCCCCTAAGAATGGGGATGGGCAACCCCACCCAAATCCGTGTGCCATGAAATGTGTCCTTGCCGTTTTAGGACAGCTCGCTTCCCAGGCCCCTATTTTCGACTGATCTTGCGGTGAATGGATGCTCGGAAGGAGACCCCAAGTGTATGGGCAATAGTAGGCAGTATAACAAGGATGTATAAGGTGTATATGCAGATTATGTAGATATATAAGAAGTATTGGTGTATTCGATGCAGATTAAAATGATAGAAATAAGCGAAAGTGTGCGATACCACTTCCTGAAGTCTTCGTCAATAATGTCATCGTATTCCTCCCAAGACACTGGAATGCTCATCAAGGTACTTTCGGCTTGAAGGCGTTTGTTGGAAACTATAGGCTGCCTCTCGTAATCACATCGTCGAAGATACCAATCAACAGCAATGAGCAGCTGTTCCTGCAACTCATTCAACGGCGGTTCAGCGCCATCAATTATAGCCCCTAACTGAGATCATTTACCATTTATAGTCGCGACTTGGGCGTCGGCCAGTTTTTACACACTTTTTGTCCTTCGGTGGCCACTTATTGCCTTTAAAACAGCAAATAGTTGTGCCAGAGAGCTCTACAATCAGAATGGTCGTTGTCAAATTCTTGAGATTCGATTCTGTTATGCCAAAACCTTCGAAAGAAGGGGTCTATCTCGCCATCCAAGCAATATTTCATAATTCCACAACGACCGTTTTGAATAGGAGTGCTAAACGTACAACTCTCTCTGCACAATGTAAGCGTTATAGTGACATGGGAGAGGTACAACAATGGCGGACACCCTCGGACATTATTTGGCGTGGGCGTCGGAGTTTGAATTGGCAGGGCCTTGCCCGTCCCCACTAAGAATCAATGTATTTGCGCTTACAAAAAAAGGTTTCGGAGTAAGGCCAAGTGCGGATTCCTTAATGAGGACGGCCCAAAACTTCACAGAGTGCTGAACCTGCCCATGCGTGCCGGACTGTTCGCGGCAGAGCTCGGCAGAGATTTGATTTCCAAATTCAAACGCATAGGCTAAGGCTTCTCACTGAGCGGACGCAGGCGCCACTTAGAATCAAGGCGGCACGAGGATTGAGACTCTTTTAGACCGTCCTCATTAGGGAATCCGCACTCGGCTTCGCTCCGAAAACTTCTCATGAGCGCAATTACTTTGATTCCTAGAAGAGAGGGATGACGATTCTTCATGTCCGCTCCCCGAAACCTCGCACTAGATCTACAGACATCTCCACAAAAAATGTGCGCCTACCTCAATGTGCGCGTATGAATCCTGAATGGGGAAAAATGGAGCGCCCGGGTCGTGCTCAAGGTCAAGAGGAAGAGAACGACTCATTCTGCGTACACATATGCATTATTCAAGGCAAGATGTGGAGGATGGACGACCGCGTTTGGCAGCTAAGTGTATTCTATTCAGACACCCGGTCATTCAGAGGTCTTTCCGATTTGATTTTTTCATATCAAACTAAAAGCGCAGAAGTGGCATAGTCCCTTGAGTCACCATGTAGTCTTCCGGTGGTCACCTGCAAGTATTTTTTAATCTCACCTCACCTACTGCAAGGTCACGTTCAAGCCACCCACCGTTCACCATCCATGAGCCCTACCACTTTCCGTCCAACTCGATGCAACTCGGAGGTTCTCCCAAAAACAACTAAAAGAGTTGCCCCGCTATCTGCATGTGACTGACTATGACCTGGAATTCGCGGTTATGGATGGTATTCACAGTGGACTATATCTAATACTGAACCAAAGGCAAAGACCCCAAGCTCCCCTTGAGATCCTCCACCACATCTGCACCCCGTGCTGGACCAAAGTCCAAATTCCGCATGTTAATCGTCTGGAGGGTTCCGCCGCATTCCGAGTGGCGGATGAAGCTGACAGCTGCCCCGTGTACATGGCTCGGATCCACTACGTTCTCGCTGCCTATGGATAGAGATCGGAGGTGAGGAAGGCAAAGGTCATTGAGGATGAGCACTCCGTCGTTTTCCACATCCACGTCTTGAATCAAGTGAGAAACGACGGGATTATTGGTGTGCTGGACTGTCTGCACAGTGCTATGCCGGGAATCAACCGATAAACGCTGGAGATTCGGGAGATGTCGCACAATGTTGGTGACAATTAGATTGATGCTGACGTTCGTCAGGGAAAGGCGAAGGGTTGTAATTCGGTGATGGGTTTGTTGCAGAGAGACATTTTGAGATTGTATTCTGAGGCTCAGTTCCTCCAGCGCTGGAGCGCACTTGATGAGAGGAACAAAACACAAATTGGGCTGTGGCCAGTGCGACGGAGCCCGGGAGCTGATATTCCCGACAGAAAGTCTACTAAGCTTCTCCCAAGGGTTTCGTGACTCTTCTGCAGCACGCAAGAGCGCCTCGTGTAGCACGGCCTCGAGGAAGGAGATGTTGATGTTGAGCTCGAGCCAATTTCGGTGTTCGAGAATCAAATCGGTTATCTGCCGCAAGGCTTCCTGCGAGTAGACGTGGCTGGCCATAGACCCTTCGATTACATGCAATGTCAATGGGCATTCGGCAGCTCTGTCGAACCATGCACGGATAGCAGATACGATTCTGGAACGCGTAGGCTGTGGGGGCTTGGAATCTTGGAACATAATCCAGTGCAGATGGTCAATTACGAGCTGATCGCCAACAACCTTGATGTCAACGGAGAGAGTGGACCATAGGTGAGGAGTTGAATCGATGACCGTGCGCCATGCCGAACAAGTTGAACGGAGAGAGCGCAAACGGCGGCGCCCCTTGTGGTCAACTGGCTGAGGAAGTGACCATTGAAATACTTCCACCAGGAGTTCAGAAGGGAATTCGGCGAACATAGTACGGTTCACGGGGTCGCTGCAGCGAAGGTCAGGGTCAACGACAGTAAGGCAGACTGTTTAGGTTTGTTGACTTTTCATTTCGAACTGAGGGAAGACAGGGGTCAAGCGCTTCTGTCAGCGTTAATGAGCACCCAGCCCCGGGGTGAAACAAAGGCGTCTGTCTGCAGACACACTCATACCAGCGTGCTCTCCAGTCTGGTCCTTTATATCCACAATCTTCAGCTTCGGATCATCTCGAAGTGCCTCTTGACGCAGTAGTAGCGACGAAAGGTACAAGCAAGTCAGACACGCGAATGAAACCACTTTGTTAAGGCTAATTAAATGTCCATCTCTTCCGTCTCGTAGTATTCTCCACGAATCGCAGCCATCGCCTCAGCTTTCATCTAAGAGACCAACCTCAGCACAAAAAACTCAAAGTAACAAGCGACTCACCGAGGGACTAGGATCCTTAAACGTCTCCTTGAGCTCCCACATACCACAATATTCTCCCGAACGATTGAGCAAAGCTACCTCGGCCAAGACCTCCTTGAGATACACTTCCGGCTGCTGACACCTTTCACGAAGCACCTTGAGAGACCACCGAGGCTGCTCATCAAAAAACGCAAGTATCATATCGAAGAGCTCGTTCTTGGGTATACGTGCCATTCATTCATTATTGGTCTTGCCCTTTAGCTTTGTTTTCTGTGAAAAAGAGCATAGTACAAAGGGTAAGAATATTGACTGAAAGGAAGAAAAAAGAAAGACACATACGACAAGATCAGAAAAGGAGAAAGGAGTTGTTTCCAGCGCCACTGGTGAGTCGGCCAATCCCCCCACGACCGCCTGCAACACCCACGTCTTCAATCCTCACAACCTGCCGCCGTGGTGTGTTATACCACGCATGCCGCTCCCTCATCTGCTTGCGATACAGAGTGCTAAACGTCGGTCGTAGACTCGCTTGATGCTTTACTCACCATACCAAGTTCGTTCTTGTTATCCGTGCCCGAAGAGAGGTCTTGTTACGCCGTTGCACTTGTCGATGTCCCACTGGAGGAGGAGGAGGCAGATCAGAGCGTTCAGCGACAACAAATTGATTATTGACATAGCCCGAAGAGACGATATCAAGCTCATACACATCCGGTTCGTTTCCATTTGCCGGTATCGTCTTTCCCATTCAAATATGGGCCAGTTGAAAATATGCGGGTGTGCGAGGGACGGGCCTTTGCGGTAGCCTGTTCTGACTCCAGGCTGAGAGTTGGCGTGTATGGGGTCCCTGTTCGGTGGCAAGAAGAGGATGATACGAGGCGGCTTGCCAATCCCAGCGGGGTGAGGGCATACGCGGATGGTAGCTAGGTGGATGTCGTCCTCGTCTAGAGCTGCCCATCGGTCCATGAGGAACTTGGGAACCTACAAAGGAGTATTACCACCCAGTGCTCAATATATGAAAGAGATCCAGTTGCGCACCTTGACGAGTTATGCACGAGCACCACTACCGTTGTGGTCCAGCATGAGCTCCTCGTCTGGACCTGGCTGGTCCCATTCGTCCATGTGAGGTACGCGTAGCCTCCGCTAGTGTGCATGATTAAACGTCTGGTGGGTAAGGCAGAAAGAGTACCTCTGAGGATCACTCAAAGGCAAGTCAAAGGACGCATAATTAATGGCAAGACAAAGAGTAGTCACGAGCACGCGAAACGAGTTGTTCTTTGTTCTGCCCTTAAAAGGACCAATCACTGGCTTCATGATGCATGATAGTGCATCCCGCAACACACTCACGGGCACCTACATTCCTGGAGGGGTGGTTTGAATAAGCGCAGAGCCGGACATTGATTGATGATTCGGAAACCCATGACATTAACTTGAAAGTATGAGCAATTTACTTGAAAAAGGTGAGCGCGACTGTAGAGATAGCAGTGGCGCCGAGGACAACGTAGCCGGTGGTGTAGCATCCCTTGACGGAGAGGACTGAAAGGCAATATGTCAGTTCACGGTCTTGTGATAAAGTCGAAAGAGCGGCGGCATGGGGTGCAGTGTCACTGGGAAACACAGATAGCGTGTAGGAAAATGAAAGGGTGTGGACGGAACATCAGGCAAACGAGAGTGTAACCATCCCATCACCCTTCCGCAAGCTAATCCATACAAACGCTTTTGAAAGCACCAAAACCAAAGGACCAACTCACATTTCCCGCTATCCCACAACAAATGCCTGACACCGTTGAACGCATGGAACGTGAACGGAGCTGCGAGAACCATCTTGCCGGCCGTCTTGACGGACTCTGGAACGCCATGGATAAACTCGACGACAGTGGTGGAGTCGAATGTGCCAGGTGCAAAGAGGTAGGCGATTGAGAAGCCGTAGAGCACTGTTTGAAGATATTTATTAGCATTCGGGCATTCCGTGAGAAAAGGGGTGAAGCAGCGAGACGATGAGACGCGGTAAGGAATGGGGACGGCGAGTTGAAGGAGGAGAAAAGGGCAGAAATAAGATAGGAAGAAATAACGCACAAACTGAAAGCCCAACACCCGTCACACGATTTGCGATGGAAGCCAACCAAGTAAGCTGGGGTTGGTAGATGGTGAAATGGGGACTACTAGGTCTCTTCAGACGTTGTTTGTTGAGGATCTCGAGGTTTGCAGCAGGAGTCAAGGATTCGGTTTGGATGAGCCTTGTGATGTCAGGTATGTCAGGTTGTGGATGGCTTGAGGAATTGAGAGAGCGTACCTCCGTGTGATGGTGTTGCGCAGAGCGACTTGATTGCGGACTGCATTGAAAACAGTTGAACAATGTACCTGTGAGTAGGAAAGCGGAGGGCTCACCTGCAAGACGAGGAGCAGAGAAAGCAGCTGTTCGTAGGGTAGAGCCTAATCCGACAGCACGAGTGACCATCATCTTTCCTTCAATTCAACAGTTTTTCCTTGCTTGCGATGAATGATATGGGTTTCCTCACTTCCTCGAACCTCAATTGTGCGAGGTGCTGGGATGAGAACGGGTATGGGGTAAAAGTGAAGCGTCTAACGGTGAGCACCGGGTCTCCCTGAAACTTGTTGCTTCTGATTGGTTGCTCGGGCCTGGCCACACGTGATTGTGAGGGTTGCCGGTTCCGGCGCGCGCCGAGCGGGGGTTTAAGCTTGGGCGCTTAACGTGTAGTAGGCACTTCGGGGTGTAAGACGTCGGTCAAGTGGCAGATACTGACTATTTATTTGATTCTATGCTTTTAAATTGTATGAAAGACTACCCTAATGTATAAATGTCCAAGGGAAACACGATGGGCCTTGACCCCTGTCACCGGCAAAGCAAACAACCAAATGTCTCAGACGAGGCGGAAGCATAAATAGGGAGGGCGCAGTCTTCGCTGCTTGCCCTCTTGCCCGAAATCCTTTCTTCCCCACTCATTCTCTTTCATATAAGTAAAGACATTCCCCTTGCGCCCCGTCTGAGTAATTTATTGGAGCGAAGCTCCTATTCTTGTTTGCCCTCACTCCAGGCCCCACTTCGACGAGACTGCTCTGTTCTCCTGTCACCGCGTTCTGAAATCTGCCTGGCTTGATCAGTGTCTTCTTATCTCTTATCGAAGTACTCGATGCTCTGGTGGTCTCCGTACCTGAATCGCTTCCTGATGCGTCCCTCCCGAATAACGTTGAGCTTATTCTACGTCTATCACCGCTCCTGGCCCTATGAGCACTCTACTGCTAATGTCATCTCAATTGTCCCTTGTTACTGGCCTCGTTGCTACACCTCGTTCATCGGCGCTCCCTCTCAAAAACCCACGTTCCCCCGCGCCTCTCGGCCACGTGATGACAGTTCGAGTTTGCCGCGTCCCATGTGTTGCGCCTCTACATCATTCCTATCCTCCCTTCATCCTCTCCTCTCAGCTTCTCTCTGTAGCTCCTGTCCTCGAGCTCAGAGTTGCCTGATACACGCGCTCCTCCCCCGCGTCATACCACGACTTCCGATCGATAATTCTCAACAGCGACTCCCTTTATTGTGAGTCTCTTGAACATGATCGAAGGGCTGCGCTGACGTCGAGCGGTGTGGTGCTAGAGAAAGACTGCAAGAAAAAACATATACACACTCTCTTTACTAACGACCATTATAGCAGAATCCTTTAACGAAGATGGCAGCTCCTACGCAAGAGTTTCCTCCCTGGCTTACAGCGTCTGAGATTGTCGATACAGACGCTGCTGGAGTGCCCATTGCGACACGTACAACGGTGTTGTACCTCCCACTCACGTATTTGGGTCCTTCTGTGCGTATTCGTGATTCATGGTTGGGATGGAAAGCTTATGGGCCTGTAGATTCCTCTGGGAGAAGACTTTTTGTTTGGAGGAACAACCTACCCACCCACTATTGTAACGGGTTATGCCACTTCAACGGCTCCTTTGCCCACAGCGACTCCCCCAACAACGACTTCAGCGACACCTTCATTATCATCTTCATTACCTACTTCTTCAGTTTCACCTTCATCCTCAACATTCCTCTCTTCATCTTCAACATTCCTCCCTTCATCCTCTACAACACTTTCTTCATCCTCTACAACACTTCCCTCATCCTCTACAACGACTCCTCCATCCTCTGTCTCCTCAACAGAGCCAACGACAACAACCTCATCGTCCGCTGTACCTACAGAACCAGTGCCCACCTCCATGTCCAGCGCCTCTCGAGGCCGTCTCGTAGGCGCCATCGTCTCGGGTATCCTCATCCTTCTCTTCCTCTTCGTCATCCTCCTCGCCGCCTACCTCTACTTCAAAGGCCGCGCACGCCGCCGCCGCCACGCCTACTCTCCCACCTCCCCCGACGCAGGTCTCGGCGCAGGCATGAACTACTATTCCTCTGGCTCGTTTACCAGCGGCGAATACGCCATTCTCTCAGACGACGAGGTCGGCCGAAGCAAAGAAGGCGCCGAGAGGCTCAAGTTGATTGGTGGGATTGCCGGTGGTGCCACAGACGGCCGACTCGTCGAGCGTAGTCCCAGGCAAAGCGGTGAAGAGGGCGATACCCTCCTCCGGCCAAGCGCAACGCCACCTCTGCTGGTGGGCGGTCAACTCGTCCAGGCGCCTCAGCCGATGCAACAACTGCCCAGTCGTCGGCCCATCATTGATACCAGTATGGCAGCAGTCGGAGCGGTGGGCGTGGCGCGCAACTTGTCATCGTCCTCTTCCACACCTTCGGGTACTCGGTCACCCGTGAAACGTGTTCCTGTCCCGCCTCTCGAACCTACAGATTCGTCCTCGGGTTCAAGCCGGTCGAATCCTTCCATCCCTCCTCAACCTTCCGGGAACCTCTCCGAATTGGGCGTCCCAGCTCCTTCGTCTTCGTCCAATGGCCAAGTACAGAGCAACACCCAAAACTCGCACAGCTCCTCTGGTTCGTCAAGGCCTTCTACGACAACCGACTATGGTACCCTCCTCGAACGACCCCGTTTCCAATTCGGTTTCGGTGGTTTGGGCGCTGCTGGAGGTGCCAGTGCTGCTGCTCCTGGAGACCAAGAATACAGACAAAGCGGACATCGTTTGACGAGTGAAGAAATGCGCCGACTGAATGCCAACGAATCGGTTCTTCCTGAAGACACATCTGGGAGTGACGATCGGTACTCGGGTGCTTATGCGCTTTCGCGAGACCATCCTGCTATGATCACGGACCCTGAAGGCATCTTTGGTGGTGGAATTGCACGACAGAGGACGGATAGCAACGAAGAGGAACATATCTTTGGCAACATCAACCCCAACCTCCCTCCTCCCCGTCTTGTGACTCGCGAACAAAGACCGCGAGATTCAGTCGGCAGCTACCCGTCCATTGGAGACGCGGAAGACGCAGCGCTCTTGACAGCCCGTCGTGTTCGTGTTGGTTCACCCGAAGATCGAGCTCTGGCAGGCGAGAGCGGGAGCAGCGGTAGTGGGATCCTTGGTGCCATTGGTCTTTCAGGTTTGAGTTGGTTCGGTAGCAGTGGCAGGAACACAGGAAGTGACAATTACTCTCCTGTTCCGTCGAGGAGACAATCGCGATACGTTCATACGCCCTCACCCTCTGGTTCATTCAGCGCTGTACCCATTTACGACCCCTACGACGACCTCGAGATCGCTGGTGCGAACCGTCAGTATGCTGCCCCACCTGTTGCAAGACCTGGGTTGTTGGTTGGCCTCACGTCAGATGGGACCCGCCCAAGTTCACATTTGAGCACGACGAGTGCATCGGGTGCGACGATTTTCCATGATGCGGCGAGTAGCCTTCCTGGGACGCCTTCGTTGGCTGTTCCGGCGCGTGCGATGACGCCTGGAGATGTCCCGTCTTCGTCCTCTGCGCCGTATGGGTCGAGGACGCCTCCACCAGTGTATGAAGAGAATCCCTCCTTCACTTCTCAAGCCCAATCTCAGGCTCAAGCTCAGCAACAACAGAGGAGTCACACTCCAGCTGGACAACAACGCACGATGGACACGACCCGACATGCATTGGCAACCAACGTCGACATCCTCGACTTGCCCGCTCCTTCAGCATTGATCACCCACCCCCATTCCACACCAGCCGGAAGCTTCAAAGATCCCGCTGAAACTGGCACAGTGAGCAGCGTCGGACTGTCCAAATACCCCGTCCCACCCGGCCTCGAGTTCCTCTCTGCCCCTCCTGGACTCGGTCTGGTCCTCGGCGGCTTGAAAACCAAAGATTCACAGGATACGAGTGTGAGCAGTGCGACGACTATGAGTGGCAATTCGAGTCCGGCGTTGCCTTGGGGGTACACGAGGAGTCCTCTAGGTTCCATTCGGGAGAACGCGTACAGCACAGGAGGATATGATCCGTATGCGAATGATGATATGCTTGAGGATGCACCGCCGGGTGCGCAGGAGGGGTGGAGGAGTATTGCGGCCACCCGACAGAGTGGAGGACAGGGACAGGTGCCGGTTAGTGCGAGGAGACCTGGGAGTGGGTTCAGTGGATTGGTACGTCTTCCTTCACTCTATTTGGAAAGAACAAGGAACTAATGGGTGTTTGTGATGACAGCCTCAGTACCACCACCCAGCCCCGTTCATCCCTTCTGAACACGGCTCATTGCACTCTATGCGGTCACACCTCAACCCTCCGTCAGTCCGTTCGACAGGCTCAGCAGCCGCAGCATCCACCATCAACTCTGGCTCCCTCTCCTCTTCTGTTTCCGGGTCCGGATACAACCCCTCTGCACCATCATCCCGACGCCTTTCCGCAGCGCATTCCTCCTCTGCACGGAGTCGAGGATCAGCAGTCGAGTCCATCGCTAGCCTAGGCGAGCATGGTGTACCGCGCATGGGGAGTGTGATCTCCGATGGACACAGGCGCTATCCTTCTGGCACTGGGTATCCTCGAACCCCAAGTCCACCAGCGAGAGTCGTCTCTCCAGCAGACCTAGGACGTGTAGCGTTTGGCAAGACGACTATCGACGGGAGCTCTTCTGCCTTGCCCCAGACACAGGGAGTGCGAGTGAGCCCTGCCAAGTCTGGCGTGTCGTCCAGTTCTGGGATGACGGCTGTACCAGCGACAAGACGGCATGCGATGAGCGAGTCGGAGATTGAGATGGATTTGGGCGCTGTGAGGAGGGTTAGCGGAAGGTGGGAGGAGGAAGAGGTGCTTCCTTTGCAAGGGCTTGCGATGGCGCAGAGGGATTGGACGTTGAGGATGTGATGAGTCCAGCCTTGTTTTCTCGTCGTCCCCTTTCCTGCTCGCCTGGCCTCTTGCATTCTGTATTCTGCCCTCACTCGCATTGCATTCCTGCCTTCCATTTCATGCACACTTGTCCATCACTTCCGCTGCATCCTCTTTCATCAACTGCATAGCTCCTTGCCCGTTTTCTTGTATCACGCTCCGTCGTTTCTCTGCACCTCAAACCATCAGCTACCACACCACCGCATCCTGCTCCGTCCTCCACACCTACTACTTGTTGTACCTTACACCCCTCGCCCTGCCCTTTATTACGACTATGTTATTAACGATTATTTACGAACTCTAGCGATACCTCTGCGAAACCTATTTACCTACATACCGACTTTCATACCTACTCTTTCTTCCTACCACCCACTCCCCCTTCCTGTATCCTCCGGCCCAAGGGTACATTCTTCCTTCCGTCCGCTCACACACACATCCTCCTTCTTACCCATTCATCTTGGACAAACTCTTTGCATCTAGAACTTTTGACCTGCATTTTTGGCTTTGTATATTGCTGCTCGTGGAACTCGAGAAGTAGTCAAGGGTTCTTAAATACGAGTTTGTGGTGTTGCGAATAATATGAACCGCTCAATTCCTCTGGCTTCGGATAATGGCTTGTGAGGACTATGTTCAGCAAATAGCTTTGAGGGAAGGGGTAGCTCTGTGCAGAGCCTGAGGGTCATTGCGTACCACTACCACTGAGGCTGCCCTATCTTGTCCGCATTCGGTGATCACGGGCGCATCACCCAAGCCTTCGACCAAGCTTTCTTTACAGCGACGTATCTGACTTTCAACTTGCACTATCGCCAACGCAAGGGAGCAAAGTGCACAAGTTTCTTCTCCATCGCTACCACAGACCACCACCCTCCAGGCGCTTTCAAAGCTCCAAGACTATTCTATGAGATGACAGTCAAAATAACCCAATTTCCTCCAGAACTCCTCCTCGAAATCTTCAGATGGTCTCTCCAACCTCCGCTAGACGGTCCTGGACGATGGCATTTTATGGTCCTCAGATCTGTTTGCTCAACGTGGCGCACACTCAGCTTCTCAACGCCCGAACTCTGGTCAAATCTATCAGTTGACACGGGGGACGTATTCCCGTACTATTCTACCCCTGAAAAAGACTCTGATGGTGAGCCGTCACTGTCAGCGACTACCTCGCGGGGTTCCTACCCCTTCCAAACAAACCTACCCTCGCGCATTGAGGCTTGGTTTGCCAGAGCATCAGCCACTACCCCACTTACCCTCCGCATTACCGATCACTTCGCGGGAGACGAATGGTCCAGGATGGAGCAGCTTGCCAATATAGCTTGCCAGCCACGAGCTTGGTTCGACCTTGACATCCAGATACCAATCGATGTACCATTCACAAGCAAGGATCAAAACGTGCTTTGGCGCGTCGCAGGCCTCGCCGATGTCGATGACGATCCAAGACCATGGAAAGACCTCCGCAGGCTCTCCATCATGTGTACGAGGTTCATGGACGCTTATTTCCCTCTTCCTCAAAAACTAATACCCCTCGACACCTGCGCTCCAGTGTTGCAAGAATTGACACTTGACGTGGACTCAATGAACGTCTCTTTTCCTCGCCCTCACGAGAATATCTCCATTCTCCATCTTCGACTCCTCAACGTCAGCGCCGGCTTCATTGCAAAGGAGATTATAGGGCGCCTCCCAAACTTATCCCATCTATCGGTGACGGGTAGGACGTGTGCCAGGTGGAGACTGTGGCCGATAATGCAAATACCGTTCGATAGTCGCGACATTCAACCATCTGGCGCTGTCATAAGTGCTACCAGTCCTCTCGACACCACTGGCTCAGATGCTGTTGAACGAGTTGAGATCGACAGAGATGGGATTTACATCCTCAACTATCTCTGTCTTCCTCGCTTGCGGCGTATACGAGTCCGCAACAGCGACTCAACGAAGGTTGCCACTACCATACTCGTTGATTTAATCCATCGTTCAAAGTGCGATCAGACGCTTGAGGTGATCGACCTGCGAGAACAAGGAGTCACCGACGGGGTACCACGAGAAGACATGCTTGAAGATCTGAGGCAACGCTTAGGGGAGACTTTGGCAGGGCGTGTAGAGTTATAGCTAGGCATGAGTCTGGTTCATATATATTGCAAGCTTTCTGACTCTGCTGTGTGGTTCTCATATAATGTGAAATAATGGATGTTAGACGTGTTTTGGACGAACCTTGTGAGTTCCGGCCGATTGGATGTTAAAGGGGCAAAGGGGCTTTACGATGACCGGGAAATGGCTGATAAATGTGCAGTGATCAACGTGAGACTGGAAGAGACTTGCGAGAGAAGACGGGAAGACTACACGACGGTTCAAGGTGACTCGATGGCTTAGGCGAACACGACGACTTCGTGTTGCTCCTTACGTGAAAAGATGATAATTAGATTGCGAGTGTACGTTCTACCAAACGTGACTATGCAGAGCGAGTCTTTGTCTTCATTCTCGAGCTTCAACCCGACCCGGGCGCCCCATCCTTCCCCATTTGGGGTTGTTGCCTGCCTTGTTGAGCCATGATCACACACGCGCATCCGCGTCAGGTGGACAGTCTATGTTTTCGTGGCGAGACCGGTGGGTCTGGTGCGTAGTTTCAATATCCAAGATCCAGCTCTGATGCTCAACCTGACTCTGGAAGACGCCTGCGTTCGCTCAGTGCGGAACCTATTAAGCGCGAATTGAAATCCTTGTCGATCGTTCGCCTTGAATTTGAAGATGAAAAACATATCTCCGCCGTGATATTCTCCCAGTCCCCAGCACGCTATGAAAAGGTTTGGTATTCTGGGAAGTTTGGGGTCGTCCTCATTAGGGAATCCGCACTTGTCCCCACTCCGAAAGTTTCTTGGATGCGCAATTACCTCGATTCCTAGGAGAAACGGATGGTCACCCTTCGTGTGCGCTCTCCGAGTCCTCCTTACGGTGGGTCCCTTCGCTTTCAGAAACGATGGTGGATAGCCACCGAACCAAAGTATAAAATCTAGAGTGAGGACACAGGATAATCCTCAGACCTCACAGTCACTTCAGCATCATATTCCAAGCGCCTTTCTTACTCACTCACCATGCAGTTCTTCACCATCGTCGCCTTGGCTCTTGCCACTGTCGCTCCTGCCTTTGCTGCCCCTGCCGCTAAGGCTGAGGCTGAGGCCAAGACTATCGAGAAGCGCGACCTCTCGATCCAAGTCTGTGAGGGCCCGTAAGTCCCCGTCCCGTAGCTCGGTCACCAGTATGCTAACACTTGGCAATTTTAGTAACGGCTCTGGACGCTGCGTCGACTATCGACCGATCTTCAACCAGTGCACTGCGTTTTCAGCGATTGGGGTTCAAGGATATCAAACCTGGCGGGTCGGATCTGGTAAAGAATCTGCTGCGCTGATTGTTCTTGACTAAGTGCTAATAAATGAGTTTTCAGGAACGACCTGTCTCTGGTACACCCAACAAGGCTGTAACGGTGTCCAGTCTGGCGCGGTCAACTCGCCTGGCTACGAGGTTGCCCCCGCCTTTTGGCAATTCAACACCCAGTCTTGGAAGTGCTTCCAGTAAAGCGTACCGACGCTCGAACGCTCCTCTAAGCGTGGTGAAGCTGTTAGAAGCAAGCACTGCCTTGTGCTTTTCCCTGGCTTTGAATGCTTTTGCCTTGACCACTTCCCCGACCACAGTCTCTGTCTTCCTGATCAACAAGTAAAAATTAAAAACCCCATATCTGCGTCTGTGTACCACCTTGTATAAAGCTGTCCCCGTAAAGAAAAATATGTCGCCAGAAGTATTTACACGTTACGGTCCTAGAAAGCCAACGACAAACAGCACTCATCACTTCCATTGCACAACCGTGTCTCTCAGCGAGGTTTGACCGTTATTTTCCCCCTGGCAGAGAATCATGAAAAGCAAAATAAGTACGAACACAGCAGGCCTCTGCTCCGTTCAATCCTTTGCGAGACCACTTCTCAAAAGTACCATGATCGTCAAGATTCCCACCGAAGTTCTGATACAGGTCTTCTGGCTCTCTCTTCCTCAGCCGGTTGACGATAAGGGACGGTGGCACTTGCGCTCCCTCCGATCCACGTGCTCAGCATGGCGCACCCTCATTGACGGGACGCCAGAAATATGGTCCACTCTCTCCGTCGACATCGACGATCTCGAGGAGCGGCTTTCAAAGGAACAGTACACCACGTATCAAGAGCCGTTGCTCGCGCAGCCCACTATTCCAAGGGTCATATCTACCATCCGTGCTTGGTTGGATAGAGCCGCTGAATGCCTTCTGACGCTTCAGATAACAAAAGGCTCCGTCTCCAGCCCAATCCAATCGCAGAATGCCTTGCAGGCGGTAGCAGACTTGATCCTCGAGCATCGAAATTGGTTCGAACTCGACATCCACATCTCCCTGCTCAATGCCCTTTCTCCAGGTGCCCTGCACGATGTGTTCTCGTGTACTACGGAGGAGGGCCCGTACGTGCCGTGGAAGAAGCTCAATCGATTTTCAATTGGCCATACAAGCCCTCGGGGCTCGTCGCTCGTTGCAAATGCCGAGCCGTGGTCAGTCTCTCTCGACAAGTGCGCCCCGGCCCTGGAAGAACTGGAGGTGAGGGTGCAGCGTATAAACGTCTCTCTTATGCATCCTCACCACCAGGTGACAACCCTCCGCCTCACCCTCATCAATCTCAACATCAGTCTGATTGTCACCAACATTGTACGATACCTCCCAAATTTACGGCGTTTGTTCGTTCATGCCTACAATTGTGCTGTATCGCCGGATATGGCTATCAGTGACCTCGTCGTCTCTAACTTGATTCAAGAAGTGGACGTATGCAACGACGCGGCGTGCATTCTTAACGACCTTTCCCTTCCCTGTCTACAATCTCTGACCGTAGGCAGCGACACAGGGTACACTCTGAGCGACGCAAGCTGGTGGGCCGAGGAGTTGATCCGCCGCTCAGAGTGCTACAATACCCTTCGAAGGGTCGACATGCGAACCCTGGAATTTTATTCCCCTCGTGAGATCGTATTGGATGGTCTCAAGAAAACCTTTGAACTCTTTCCCTTGGTTCAATATCAAATTTAGTCCAATGTGAATGCCATGTAGAACACTAGATCCTAGTTTTTTTTTTGAGTGTAGAAACATCCATTTCATTAGTGTAGGTCTGCCAAACACCCTAGCTAATTGTCAGGCTGCCGTTCAGAGCCTCGCTGGGGTCACGGATCCAACTTTGATAAGACACGGGCGTATTCGTCGAGAAAGAGACGGTATACGAGAGATGCACGAAGGTACGATGAAGGACTAAGAGAGGCAAGAGTGGCGAATGGGATGGACGCTGTTGCCGGATCAAACAAAACAGGGGCAAATGTAAATTGCGTGGTGTCATGAGCGTGGCATGCTTCCACTAATCGCTCATACCTGAACTCTCGATATGTGTTGATATCCTGTGTCTTGAGGTCGTGCCTCTGTAGATATCATGATCTAAGGGTGCTCGAAACCACCTTCATTTCCAACCTTGGGGTAGTGCCCTTTGAGAGACAGTCAACGTGGACTGGCATCAATCTGTCTGACAAGCCGACGCACTGCCAGATCCATTTTGGAATGGGCCACAACAAACGGCGATGCCAGCCATTATACACCTTGTCACAGACCCTCATGTCGCTGACCACCTTTCCTGAGCAAGGTTGGTGCAAAGCCCAACGTCCTGCAATATCTCGATTCCCTATCGAACTTCTGACAGAGGTCTTCAAGTACTCCCTCCCTCTGCCATTGGATCATGGCGGACGACAGCATTTCCTCTCCCTGAGGTCCACGTGTTCCGCATGGCGGGCGCTCAGCTTCTCGACGCCCAGACTATGGTCAGGTCTCCACATCGATGCCCAGGAAGTCCGATCAAGTTCTGGAGGGTCGGGATATGGGACCATGCCGCTCGCAGAGCGCTTGGGAAGTCCCAACAATATCAACCCCACAAGGCTGATTGCAGGCCCAAAACTCCTCTCACTTATCCGTGCATGGTTCGACAGAGCCTCGAATTCTCCCCTGATATTCCGCTTAACCAATGAAAACGGAGACGACGATCAGTACAGGCTGAGAGACCTGCTCGACCTCGCTTACGATGACCGACGCTGGCTCGAGCTTGACATCGACATTCCAATCGACATTGGGATGTGGGGTAACCGCGATATGCTCTCAAAACTTACCAAAACTCCTTACAAACCGTGGAAAGACCTCCGCAGGCTCACCCTGAGGTGTGAGCAATATGGATGGGAGGACTTGGCACCATTCACGTCATTGGTAGAGGGATTAATTCCTCTCGATACATGCGCTCCAGCCGTACAGAGGCTGAAGCTTAGCTTAGAGCGTATGTGCGCCTCCCTCCCACATCCGCAACACAGCATCACAACTCTCCATCTTGTGCTGGTCCAAGTCAACATCAATTTCATAGCCAAGAACGTCGTTGGACAGCTTCCGAATCTACACCGTCTCTCCGTAAAAGGCAAACAGTGTACCAAATGGACGCCGACGCCCGAGTGGCCCCAATCTACTCTGGATCATCTATCCCCGACCAGCACCCTCTCCGTTGACCTTAAATCTCCCATCATCTCAAACTCAATTCGAGATCTAGAGGTGGGAAGAGACGGCATCTACATTCTCAACTACTTTTCCCTTCCCAGTTTGCAACATTTACGAGTAGGCAGCGGCTCGATGGGTTTTGAAGGCAGCCCTGTCGATTTCATCGTCGACCTTATCCGTCGCTCAGGCTGCAAGCACACCCTCAGAAAGCTCGATTTGCGCAAGCTTCGCTTTGATGTCCCTCGCGAAACGGCGTCAGACAGCCTCCGAAAACGTATAGGGTCTTCGGAAGGCGTCAAGTATCTGGTTTGAATTGAAAGCCCTTTAAATTTCATCTCGGTATCAGGCTGGGGTGAGATCCAGGGCTGTAGTTGATAAAATAGAACGATATGCGGCATTAGCCACTACATTGTCAAGACGAAAGTACTGAAACTTTGGGTATCAAAGAATGTATTCCAAGGCAGAATCGAGAGACGCTATCTACCCCAAACCTAGAGTCAAATAATTGTGTACAGTAAGGAAAGGCGAACCCGTTAAATGGCCATATGTGATAAGAACGAAGAGAAGGACCGAAATTTCAGCTAGCTAAAAGTCGTGTCCATAATAATATTCCGGAATCCAAAGTAGAGATGAAAAAGTCAAGTAAGGAGTGTGGGTTATGGTCGGTTGGGTTGTCGTCGTGAAGGTTGATGTGAGGCTCCTTCTGCGTGAGGAGTCAAGTCGTGCGAGTGATGATACTTGGTGTATGTGTACAAATGCAGGTCCAATGCGTCGGGTGGATATCGTGGTTCGTGAATGGTGGTAGAGTACAGTATGAGTGTGAGAGTGGGAGTCTAAAAGCGAGAGAATCAGTTCCTTGTCTCAAGAAAGAGAGAATAGCGGATAACTCACGATAAAGGCTGGCTGTTATACCAGGATGAATGCAGACGAATGCGATAACCGAGGCGATAAGTTACCGGGCCATCGCTTAAGCGATGACACAGTAAGCACCAGCGCCAAAGGTGCCCGCCTTCTCTTCGTCGCAGGGGATTGAGGAGGGAGTCGAAGACTCGAGCTCAAGGTTGTCATCTGAGGCAGCAGAGACGAAGAAGGAAGAGAAGTCGACGAAGGAATCCATTGCAGCGTGAGTGAGAAGGTTTCGCGGGAGTGAATAGTTAGGGTGGTGTCGCGAAAGCTTGACGCTGGTTCGTTGAGGGAACAGGAGACGCTCTGTGAACTCGGAGGGAGATTCTGGGGAATAGAAGTTGGACCCACTCGAAAGGCTTTATAGGAGCCTCTCGCCAAGGTTACCTGGCAGGTGAATGGCGCATATTGCAAGATAATAGAGGGTTGCCCTAGTTCCTTCCCCCTACCCCTTGCGGATCGCACGCGCAATTGTAATGCGAGACTAATTGTTAACGTTGATGCTTCCTAGACACCGGATGGGCCGACCAACACGACGCTTCGCACACGAAACCTCGGGATTGAAGATATGACGGGTGCGTAAAACACAATAGACCTTCTAACCAATGTTCTGGATGAATGACGCTTCCACCGCCCTTGACAGTGCATCACCCGCTCTAGATCCAATACCCCTTCATGTTCAGTGAAAACCACTCGCAACGTGGTATCCGCGCCTTTTGTCTTCGCGTTCCCGAGCCGGAGGTAGCGGTGATGGAATTGCCATACGGGGAAGGTGTCATCAAACGGACCTTGCACGATCGATTGTCAGACATGCGACAGTCTTTTGTTGTGCCTCCTAGCAGTCATAGGCAGCTTCCTGAGCCCTTGGGGATCATTCGTTAGCTGGACAGACTTCACTGAGCGAACGCCACCAAAAAAATCAGGCGATCCAAGCTTCAGTCAGCCCCTCCCGCGACGATCCTGACGAGACATGCTCATTCCAAATCCCACGACCCCAGCTCGTGTTGGCACCCTGCGCTCGGGCATGTCCCAGAGGAAATGGAGCACTTCTAACCGGGCTGATAGGTCGGGGGTTAGCATTTAGGTGGGAGTTGGGACAATAGGATAGATAGCCAATGGAAGCCAAGCAAGATCGAGGGCAATGCAACCTCAGGTGCGTTATAGTGTCGATTATCATTAGCGAATGTTGGCCGACGGGAGTTGGCTACGAATTTCGTCTCTACCCATCCCGTTGAGCAACGCAACAGAAGGCAGTGCGTCAACGAGGGCCCTGCAACAGTCCCCCTTTTGGCCAGGCTTTCTGTAAATGTCCAGAAGCATCTTCTGAAAGTCCAAACGATAAAGACCCCAAGTCCAGACAGCACCCTTCATTGTCATCAAAAAGTCTTCGACGTGCGTAGTGATCTAGATTCAATGGTCAGTCGGCCGTTTCAAAATGCAATTGTAGAGTCAGACTGTATTGGGCCACTTACACTGTGAGGCCTTGAATGCAGGGCAGACGACGGCCCATAATAATCTGGGGTCCCTCTTCCAACAAAAGTGTCAAACGATACCTTGAGCCGGTGCAGGCTCGGAAGTTTCGAAGACAAAAGGTCGATCGTATCAGGGCCGAAGAATCGGATGTATATAGACAGCGACTTGAGAGGCTTGCCTTCGAATTGAGAGACTATTGTCCCAAGCTCGCGCAAATTGAGAAGTTTGTCATCCAGAGAGAAGTCGACCAGCTTCGGGTATTTGGAAAGGCAAGTCGCAATATCCTTTGCCCGTAGTTGTCGGGAAGTTGATAGATTTAAGGAATGAAGAGGTGGCATATCCATGTTGAACGGCAGTTTTTGAACCATTGCTTCTGTGCGTGTATCATCGTCCAGCCCACCGTCCGTCGGCCTGCCGTGCGTCGAAGGGCGCAGGCAAAGAGCCAGTAGCTGAATTTGAGAAGTGTGCTTGGCTATGAATTGTCGAACGCCTGAGGTCCCTCTGAGTGAAGGGGCGTCGAGGCAGAAATTGAGCAGGAACTCCGATAGAGAGGGGAAATGATCGAGGTTTGAGAAAAGGGAAACCATAGCATCATCGTCAGGCCATGAGATGGACAGATGTTGGATCGATTTCTGGTTGTTGAGGAAAGGTGCGAGATAGTTGCTTTCCATCTGGGTTGAGCCGCCCGATGACGTAAAAATCTGTACTGTCAGATCGCAGAGAGCGGGGAACAAGAGTGAAGGCGCATCCATGTCCCGGAACACCTCCAAAGGGACCCTTAAAACAAGATCACAAAGAGTTGGGCTAACTCTCGCAAGTATTGGCGTGATGAACGGTATTGTCCAGGCAAAGCCGCCCTCGTACTCGTCCCCGGGTGCACAGAGCAGACACAGAGAAAGCAGGTTCTCAACCTGTGCCAGTGTCTTAAACACTCTTTTAGCCCTTCTGGCGTCTGGCAGTAGCGACCATCTCGTCTTGAGCAAAGGACCAAAGGTGTGAGGTCGTAGATACAAATGCCGAAGGCGTTGCTTGACCTCTTGTGGTGAGTTCCTATTAGTCGTACCATCTTTGTCAGCGTTCAAGTCGTTTCGAAGACAAAAGTCAGCCCCTTCACTTACTTGATCTGGCTGAGAAACCGCCCCTCCAAGAGGTGTTCTGTGCTTAACAAGCACCTGTCTCGATACAGCTCGTCCAGAGCAATGTTCAGCAGGGACCGGTTGAGTGACATCATCCGGTGTTTTTGGGCCGGGTCAAGATATTTGGTGATTTCGAGCCATAGCTCCGCTGGTAGATCAGGAACGGCCATGGAGGTAGATGGTCAGGCTGCTGTACTGGTTGTTCGTAGCCTGCAATATCAGTCACGTTATTGATGCCCACGCCAAGGTCGGTGCACTTCGAATCAAATTGGACGTAACGTTCTGCGCTTCTAGCTAAGAGAAGGAGTCAGGATTACAGGAATTTCCCTTCTCCGAATTTACAGCATGAGCAGAAGATGTGGATGCAGTCCATCACTCGCCTAGGAAATCGCTGCGGTTGAGGTTATTGAATGATACGACGTCAGGTAGAGAATCCGCGAGAGCCTTATAGCACTCTGCCTTATGGCCTGCGCACTCTTCATAGGTAGCTTTGATGGTAAGATGTCGAAGCTTCCATGGTGTATACCGCTCGTCAACCATCGACCGCTGAAACTCCTGGACATGAATCGGGACCTGGGACCGCAACATCCGTCAGTGCGAGGAGAAAAGGAAAGAGCTGAAAGGTACCCACTTTCGCGGCCCAAGAGTATTGGTGCCTAAGGCCAGGGATGTCAATGACACCTCTCCCCGCAAATGTATCGAACCTCAGTCCGAGGGTCTCCAATTCAGGGAGCTTGTCGAATAAGAGAGTGAGAAGATTGGGTCCAAGGAACCTCGTGCGAAATCGGAGTGAGCGTAGGGTGGTTCGTTGCGTGCTGAAGTGCGAGACCAGGCGCTCGACCTCGCTGAAGGAGAGCGCCCGATCCGTCATTGCGAATTCAGTCAACCCGTGCAGAGCGACATATTCCACCACCCTATTGAGGCTGACCTGACCCAGCGTTGAGAGCCAGAACGAGGAAAGGGCAGGGAATGGCGGGGCTAGAACCGAATCGATAAGAAGCGCCCAGATCCTTTCTCCTTCAGATGGCGAAAGGGCGTTCGGATCCGTCTGCCATGGCCGTAGGTCGATCTGCAGTGTGGACAAACGGGTGCTATGCCTTTCCACGAAAGCCCTCACGGGGATGATTTCTGAGGGTTCCCCATGGGCATAGAACTCCAAGGAAAGCGAGGATAGGCAGCTGAACTGCTTTAGGGCACCGAATAGTGGTGGCAAGGGAAGGCGCAGCATGGTGCGCAAGAATGAGATGGACAGCGCCTCCAGCGTTGCATTGTGATTGTTAATAAAGGGAGCCATGTAGTCCGATTGCAGCATGGCGGCATCAGCAACATTTGAGTGCACTGCAATGAAGACGTCAAGAGACAGTTGGCGCAGTGCGACCATAGTCACATTGGGCAGTTGCATGTCCCGATAGACTTCCATGGCAACTTTGAGATGAAGGGTAGTGAGTGTGGCGGAGTAGCTGGTGCTGAATGCTTTAACAAGATAAGGAACAGCTTGCTGGAAGGAATCGTATCCTGACTTTGAGCCAAAGCAGTTGACCTCTAGTTTTTCCAGCCTGGTAAATGTTGGAAGGCTATCGAAGAGGACAATGGCATCCTTCACTGTGGGGTCCATCGATAGCAGCTTGCGAAGGCTGTCCGGTACTAAGCGGTCCATGGTCGACGCCTTTGGCAGCTTTGCAGCAAACGTCTCCGGTTGGAGGCTCAGGCTCCGCAGACGAGAAGCAACTTGCTTCGGCGATGTTCTGCTTTCAAGGTCAGCACAAGACGTGTCGAGCATGAGATGAAGGCGCACCGAAGATACTGGAGAAATAGGACGCTCTTCAATTCGCCTGGGTAGCGAACCTGGCCACTGCCGTACTTGTCGTCCAAGGCCAAGTTAAGGAATAAGCTGTTGAGAGATCGCATCTTATAGAGTGCCCGGCGAGGGAGATGCGACGCGATCTCCAGCCAGATTTCTCGAGGAAGTTCCACCATGCTGAACGAGCAGCTGATGGTCTGGGAAGAAACCTCTTGCAGGCCACTCGAGGTTAACAATCACGGCTGTGCTGCGTGTGCTGCTGACAGCACAGGAATTGCCCTGTTCATGGCTTCGGGTTTGAGTGTCGTGCTTTGGAGTTGTATATGTAGATGCGGAATGTTGATGATGATCGCGCGGACGTTGTGCAAAAACGCGTCGGCGTCGTCGCCAACAGCGATCAGAGCTGTGAGAATATAACCGGGAATAGCCGTTGACGCGAATTTGGCTTGTGCAGCTGTCTCGTCATTAACCAACGTCGAGGACTACACAGGACTGTGAGTAAGCCAGCGCGCCGTGCTAGCATACAGAATTACTGACTTCAGTCTAGTCGTAATGTCCGCCATCTTTGCCCGCTCCAGCATCTCACTGCGTGCAACGTCGCGACCTCTTGTGCAGCGCACCACATCCAGAGGACTGGCAACCGAGGCTGAGGCCGCACCTTCAGGGTCTACCAGTGATACTACCCATTTCAAGATCACCCTTAGACGTTCTGCCATTTCCCTGGGTGACAAGAAGAAGGGCACTCTCAAAGCCCTTGGCCTTCACCGACGTTTCCAAACCGTCTACCACCGCCATAACCCAGAGTCGGCAGGAAAAATCCTGGCTATAAAGGAGCTCTTGGAGGTGGAGAATGTGCCTGCAGACCGGGTACTCACGAAGCAGGAGATGAGGCAGGAGCGAAAGGCGCCTCGAGGGTACCAGGTTGTCTCGAGTCGGAAAGGGTCATTTTTGAACGTTTAGACATGGTGAGTTGCCACGAATCGATTCACGAAGGTCCCGACTGACGTTAGCATTCAGCTCTGTATATATTCTAGCAACCTACACCTAATGCACAGAATGGTTACTCCCATGCCACTGATGGTTTCTGTGTCTTCTGCTCGATTTGACACAGTTTGGAAAGGGGTCATAGTCCTTTAACAGGCTATGCACGCGTTCTTGCTCTGCCATTTTACAGGCTGCTTCTGACTAACCTTGCTAGTCACGCTGTGGCCTTGGTCGTCAACCAGGTATCTATAAAAACAGCAGGTATGATCGACAGTCTTTGTTGGACTTCAAACCTGAACCACGTACACCTTTGCCATATGAATCTCGGACAACAAGGAGAGCACCACCCACGACGTCGATCGACGGTATGCAATGTCTGTGTCCGCTTCTTGTTCATACTCACCGCCTATCAGGAACGGTACCGACCAGTGCACAATGGTCCTGTATCAAGAAACGAGGACCATCCTCATGCTGGGTTCCAGCAATTTCACCCGCATCACACATCTGCTCCTGCTCCTAGGCGCGCATATTACCAGAATGAGCAACAGCCAGCGTGGAATACGTCGTCGCAGGTCAACTCCATCGCCCCCGATGCACACCACCAGAACATTTTACAAGAGGAGCACCCCTCTACTCACCAGCCCCCAGCGTGGCATACCCTGCACCCCCAAGTGGACTATCAAGTTCCCCGTCGGACCCAGTCTGTCGGAGGTGCTCAATACTTCGCGCACCCTGGATACTATCATCATCAGCCTCCCCAGCTCCTTGCACCGCACCAAGAAGGGGCACACCTGCCCTCTAACCCTGGAGACAGGCATCTGGGTCACTGCAGCGGTCACCGTTCCATGGACAGCAGTGCGGCTTCTAACTGTCAAGCATCCACTCCACGTCGCTTCCCCCCTGGCTTGAATCCAGCATCAGCTCCCTTTCGCCCGGCAAATGCTCCGCGTCAAGACAGGCCAGCTGCACCTTCAGGCCAGCATCAGCTCCATTACCTTGGTCGTAGGCCGCCTCCGATCCATTCAGGGAGCCTTCCTACACGACCACAGGACTCACCTCCTGCTTTGCACCATTCCTCAGGCCCACAGGCATTCACCCCGCAGAACGCTCAGAACCTGCCATTGAGTGTCGGCCCAATTCCTCATTCAGGTCATAACTCAGCTATCGAAACCCAACCTTGGTCCTTCCAACCAATTGCAGAATCCGGTACGTATGGTCAATTATCTCCAGGACAAAGCTCCAGCCGAAGCGAAGACTTCTATGCTTCACACGACATCATGGAGAACACCATCTTTGATTCTGTCTCACTGTCCCCTGGTGAGCCTCAGGATGCTGAACAAGCCTTTGCGCAGCGTGAGTTCGCCAGAAGCGGATGGCACGAGTCAGCATCTGAGAGGGTGCCACTGCGCTTTTTGGCCACGCATCGCCACTGGCAACGGCAACGGCAACGGAGATTGTCAATAGAACGTGCTAACTTTACAGGCCTTTTGTCTGAAGATGTGAGGGATAACCCGCCCCTGGCTTCGCCTGATCCCATTGGAAGGCCTAGCTCTGTGAGTTTAGAACATGCTCAGCTCCCAGCTGATGGTAAAGTACTTTATTCGTCCTCTCCCAGCCCTGCAATAGCTGGAGTGGAGAGACATGAAGGGTTCTCGGCTCCTCGCACGCCTGAGGAACACCGTTCCGTGGGGAGTCAACATATTCCGCAGGAGCTTTCCCAGCGTTCCAAGAAAGGGACGCCCTCTAGCACCAAAGGTAAGTACAAGAGAAAGAGAAGCGCTGACATTGATAATATGCAGTGCGTCGTGTTTGGCACCATTTCTGCGCGCAACATCAAAGGCATCCCACTATCGCGAGGCCCCTCTCTTCAGCCCGTTGAAACCAACTTGTGCTCGGCGCCTCACCTCAAAGACAACTTCAAGTTTAAGACTTCTTCGGTTGAACTAGTTATCAAGGTTCGCTCTACCTTGGCTGCCACCCGAACCTTGCTAATCGGTTTTATCCAGTGGAAGCGCCTTCCTGAGGCACTTGTGTGCATCGATACCCCTCCCGCCCAGGAGAATGACTCTGCAGATAATGCCTTTGCTCTCACCGTGGCTGAAAACTGTCGCCTGTATTTCGAGTACTTTCATGGACATGCCCTTGTAAGTATCAACGAAGCACTCTTGTAAGGGGAAACTGACCGATTCACCTGGAGTACAGGCTCCGGACGTCAATTCTCTACTTCTGGAAGGCCTCATCACCTTGGATGGATCCTTCTGGCTTCCACTCATAAACCAAACCACCAACACGCTTTTAAGTCTTTGACAGCCCATCGCCCTGCTGTCCTCGCCCGCCTCGCCATTTATGTCCCGAAGCCTATACCCATACGCTGCCATGGTTAACCCATGTGTTGGCTAGTCGAACTTCCTATGCTTTCTTTAAAATTTACGGATTCCCTATGCTACATTTTCTTCCTCTTTCCTTCTCTTCACTGGTGTCCTGGCTAGGCCCCGTCCAGGTCCTGTCCCGCTCCTATTGCGTCATTTTCCCGAGTCGGAAATAGCCCCTATAATTGCTGCGAAGTCACACATGCTCTGTGATCATCGCCTCCGCCATGTGGAGAAGAACTATAAGTGCACCGCCCATGACTTCTGGAGCATTTGACATTCTACACTCGCCCGCTCACCTGCCTCTTCCCTAAAGCTGAACATTGCCACCACCAGTTCTGCCAGGATGCTCAGCTCGGTCGTCGCTGCTCTTCTAGTCGTCAACTGGGCGACATGGGGTGAAGCCGTTCAAAGTTCAGGATCTGAGCTCTCTGAGAGGTCGTTCTTCAACCTACACTTCGCACTGGAGCGGCGTCAGAGCGAAGGCTTACCCAGTGGCGATATCCCTGCTCGTTGCAGAGACCTCTGTACCTCGGTTCGATCCCTGATAGCCGAAGTAAGTGGTTTTCCTCGTTGAAGATCTTCTCAGGTTAAATTTGGACCAAAAGGGATGCAGGCCCTCGACATGTTGTAACCAACCCTTCATCGACGGATATGCCAACTGTTACAAGTGCGTCGCGGCCGAGGTTGACTTGGAAGACCATCGTCCAGCGAAGAATGTCATTCAAAGTACGATTGCCCCTACCTCCTCTTGAACGTCAGTGCTGACATTAGTTGAGATATTGTGAACGATTGCGAGGCGAGGACGGGAAATCGTCTCGAGGTGCCCTTCCTCCCAGATGGCGGGCCAATTAGCGCACCTCCCCTCAGCTCAACCGTCTCTCGTTCGTTGTCGTCCGCATCACGATCTACCACTTCCGCATCCAGAACTTCGTCATCCCGCCGTTCGAGCTCTCTGAGCACGTCCAGACCGCAATCCTCCGCATCTTCGACTGTAGCTACCCCCACAACTCAATCACCACAGTCTACGATCAGGCCTACATCCTCAAGCTCAATTTCGACCTCTGCCGCGAGCAGTGGGGCCGCTGCTGAACCAACGGAGGGGGGATCTGCGCAGCTAACATCGTTGCATGCTCTTTCCGTGACTCTATGCGTTATTGTCCTGTTTGGCAACGCATTGATATGATTCTTCGTCTGTAGTATATGCCTGATTCTGGACACTACCACTCAAGTCAATATAGGTTTTTTTCTCGTGCCCCTGGTACTGGAATTCATACGCGTCGATGGTGTGGAAAGCGCATGTTGTGTGTGTATACACATGCATCACATTGGGAAGATTCATCAGTGTAGGGCCAACATCTAAGACACTGTAGATATAAAGTCTCTCACTTTCTAGCGCCTGAACGACGTCTTCCCACCTGACTACTGACGCTGTACCCCTTTCATCTGAAAGGCTCTTCAACAACGCTATCGTGGATGATAACACAGTGAGTTGAAAGTCCAAGAAACCTCATGTCTAGTCCAACAGAGATGCACGTTCTATTGCGCTAATTTTACAGAGATCGCTTGTTTTGCCGAACTCGTATACGTGGTGATCGACTTGTGCTTTAAATCGAAGAGGACCCTCGCTGCGCTAGCTCTACTATCACCATTCTATCAACCCTATGTGGAACCATATCTATACCAGGACATTGCGGTACGGACATTCGAGGCCCTTGCTCGTATTGCAGTCCCAGGAGAGCAAGCCACGTCAAATCTCTCAATGTGACACTGGAAGACACGTATCCAGGTATGCTCATTGTCCCCAAGGATGTGAAGACGATAGGGAATACGACATCCTTTGAACATCTCCACCTCAACTTCTCTCGCGGTCGACTATCGTATATACCTGCCTTGCTGTCGTTATACCTTGCTATATATCAGTGTTACTGGCGGTATTTAGGCCAACAGAACCACAGAACTTTTCGTAAGTTCATACTTTACGCCTATATCCATGTATAATCCCGATACGAGTCACCTGTTGGCTCCCTCGTGTATATCATTGGCCTGATGTCCACATTGTTCGGGGTGCAGGTGTGAAGGAGAGTTTGAAGTTCTTTTGTTCCATCTTTCTCCCCCCCTTTCAGTGCCACGCACTTCCTGGGCCGCGTGTGCAAGGCACCTTCCCGTGTGGTGCACTTCTCTATAAGGCGATTAAACACACTCTCTGGTCTTCAAAATGGTTGGAAAAGTGAGCATAAACCCATAATCTGTGTAAAGCTACCTGATGCTGGACTTGTGTCCAATCAAGGAGCTGCCGCCCGAAGTCGTCTACTCGATCATCGACCTGTGTTCCGACTCAAAAAGCACGCTCATCTCCCTGTCTCTACTATCCAAATTCTTTCGACCCTACGCCGAAGCATACATATATCGGGAGCTTGTCGTTGACACTCGCAACAGTGTGGCTGCCCTTACGGCGATCTCCGCAAAACCTGCGACAAGAGCAGACTTTGTCCAATCTCTCAACACGATTGTACATCCAGGAACTGGGGCTGAACATGAACTTCTGGCACTTCTGGCAGCCACAAAATCGTTGGAGCATCTCCATCTCCTGTTTACGAATGACTGGCCCAATAGCGACGTCAAATTTGCCACAGATGTGAGCAAGGCAATTGGGTAAGATCCCATGAGCTTTTCCGACTATTAGACCAGAAAGCTGATTCGATTTTTGGATGTTGATATACACCGCTTCGGAAATTTCCAACTGAAATCTCTCTTCTGCAACGATACGATTGATATCGTTCATGTCGTCAAAAACCAGCTTTCGTTGAAGATCCTTGGAGTCTTCTCTTGGACCCAGCGCTATCCCATCACCACTCTCATCCCTCTTTTGAAAACAAGGCGGCTGGTTGTGTTTGGGTTGGATGATGATAGCGACAAGGCAAACCCAGTGTACTACTGGATCCGCGTGCTGTTTCTCTACTGCCCCTTGACACAGGATCAATCTTGGAACTCGAAGGCTTTTTTAGCACATTTTGTGCAAATATAAACGCCATATGGTTTCGGAACCGCGGATGGCTTGGTCGAAGGTCTCCAGCCACCTTGAAGCTCTATTTCAGCAATACCCCCAACAAGGGCGTCCTTCGTCCGTTCGCCCGAATCATGTCCACAGTGCTTCCATGGGTTGAAGACGTTGTAATTGCTACCCCTGAAACTTTGGAGGATGAGGATAAGGATACGGTGAGCGGTTTCATTCTGTGGACTCAGTAACGGCCAAGCTCTTATAATCGCTCAGATAAGGGAAATAGTCAGGAGCTCTTTCTCCGCCTTTCCATACCTGGCAGAGGATGAACTCGATGCTATTGGCTTCGATACATGGACCGAAAACGAGCTAAACGGTAAAGAGCCCGGCTGAGGTGGTATACCTCTATTAGCCATCTCGCATGAGGCACCTTGAGGCGTAGGCGTCATTTTCGGCTACAAGCGTCCTGTACGATTCCTTGCTATCCAATATTTATCAATACGTTAGTCACTACCTGGGTCACTGGGTGGACTGGGATCGGTTAAGCACGGTATATGTGATTCTTTTACTTCGAAAGCCCGGCGAGAGTCTGCAGTGCATCTCTGATTAGAGAACGGTTTCGTTCTGGAGAAGAGCATAATTAGGCTGGAGGATCCCAATGATTGGCCGGCATGAACCATTGGTATGTATTGACGCTATATGCCCGCTATCAACCCTGTAACCGGTTGCGATATATCTCCCTGTCGTCCGCGATGGCCCAGAAGAGCGTAAAGCCGCTCACAGTATCCGCATACGAAACCCGATAGGGCGCGTCGTCTTCACTTGGTACCATCCCATAGAAACTATTCTTTGCGGTTTTTTAAGGCCTCCTGAGCCTTATCAAGGCCTTGTGAGCTTACCCCAAACCCAGCACAACCATGATCGTGTTTTGCCCTTCTTGGGGCACGAGGGGACCAATAGCAACTTTCCTAAGGTCCTGCTTGAATGCATCTCGAAATGTGTTTGCGTTGAGCTCATCCTGCCCTGACGACTGGCATTTCAGCTCGATGCCGTATTGCAACTGGTCATCGGGATTGGGCTTGAAGAGTAGATCCATCCGTAATCGCCCAAGCCCTGTGTCATAGATGCGTTCTTCTCGGGTAACTTTGCCACCCATTCCAGCAAAAAGGAGAGCGAGTTCAACCTGGAGCCAGCCCTCCCATCCACCTTTTTGCTTGTAGATATCGACGATTCTCTTGTCTCGTGCCCAATTGGCGATTTTGTCCAGGAGCTTGAGGACCATTTTGTCGTGCTCGGAGGTGACACTGTTCAGCACCTTGTCAGAGCCAATCTCTCATTGGGCGAGACAGGTGAGAAATATTAAGGACTTACTTGTTTGTCAGGGCGAGCTGGTAGGGGATAGCATGGCAAATAGTGCCAAGTTCCTTTGATGGCTGGCTGAAGCAGACTTCGGTGACTGAATGATTGGCATCATCTTAGTCACGTCCACAAGAGATTCCTAGAACGATATAACTCACTTGCACTGTCCATTGTTGATTGCGCAGAGGTGAAGAAGTGTTGCGCGTTCGGCGTCTCTTATATGAGCGATGGTGCGAAAGCCTCGATGAGAGTAACGTACATCCCTTTGTTTCCAATCTTATTGTCGACAGCTCGCATGGCGATGAGCGGCGAGAAAGAATCTCCGTCCTCCCAGCTGACCACCAATCCGTAAGTAGTCGGACACTTTTCTTGCTCCCATTCCAGGTCTCAGCGAGCCTGTCAGTGGTATGATGGCAGTGACAGGTGGACGTTGGAACATAGGGCTTGACAACTGAACGCTGAGAAACGAGCCCCGGTATTCATTAATCAAGAGCGCTCCGTTGTGTCACATAAGTGCCTAGAATGTGCACACCAGACTGCTTGATTGGCAGAACGGCGCTGGCAAGCTAAGTTTCGAGTGCAAGCGCTCCGTAATGGGGCCTATCAGAGCTCCAATATCAATTGTGGACAAAGTTCAACACTTGGGTCACTAAACTTTTTGACATGGCCTAGCCATAGCATACTTAAGTTGCTGCCAGCCTGATCCCTGACCGATGTAAGCCATGTAGGCGACGATATCGTGCTCGCTACCAACTTTTGGCTCGAACTTCAGGTGAGCAGCATAAAATTGGTGTGCTGGAACCCTGCTGTACTTAGACATGGGTGTACTCGACTTGAAGGCTTGCCCTACAATGCCCCTCGCATCGGATCTTTGTCCTCTGCCAGCGCCGTTCTGCCAATCAAGCAGTCTGGTGTGCACATTCTAGGCACTTATGTGACACAACGGAGCGCTCTTGATTAATGAATACCGGGGCTCGTTTCTCAGCGTTCAGTTGTCAAGCCCTATGTTCCAACGTCCACCTGTCACTGCCATCATACCACTGACAGGCTCGCTGAGACCTGGAATGGGAGCAAGAAAAGTGTCCGACTACTTACGGATTGGTGGTCAGCTGGGAGGACGGAGATTCTTTCTCGCCGCTCATCGCCATGCGAGCTGTCGACAATAAGATTGGAAACAAAGGGATGTACGTTACTCTCATCGAGGCTTTCGCACTATCGCTCATATAAGAGACGCCGAACGCGCAACACTTCTTCACCTCTGCGCAATCAACAATGGACAGTGCAAGTGAGTTATATCGTTCTAGGAATCTCTTGTGGACGTGACTAAGATGATGCCAATCATTCAGTCACCGAAGTCTACACCAACGAGTCTAAATGGGGTGAAGATCCAGCTTACAAGAAGATGACCTACCAAGAAGCTTTGACATCTAAGTGAGTTACTGATAATCCTCGCCTTTCTGTCTCGGCCAATGAAGGGCTGGCTCTTACAAAGTCGTGAATAGTCTCATCGATGGAACTGTGCTACAAATGCTGGAAAAAATCGCCGGATGGGCGCCAAGCAAAAAAAATCGCCGATATCTACAAACAGAAGGGTGGATGGGAGGCCTGGCTTCAAGTCGAACTGGCCTTATCAATTCCCGATCTGTTGGGTGGAACAGTCACTCGAGAAGAGCACATCTACAGCAACGAGCTTGGCGATCAGCGTGTGGATCTCCTCTGGAACCGAGCTCGTCAAGTGCGATACGGCATCGAACTGAAATGCCAGTCGTCGGGACAAACCGTCGACAAAGGCGGCTTTTACTCAGCATTCGTGACGGACCTGAAGAAGATTTGCATTAGTCGTCTCAAAACTGCATACCAGCTGAATACCGTTCTTGTAATGCTCGGGTTTGGGGTGGGCGGAGTCGCTGTAGAAGAAGCTAAGGCTGTCTTTTCGAGCTCGAAGATAGGCGCAGGTGAACATGATGTGCCTTGTCGAGTTTACTGGGCTGAGACTTTGGGGGGTCATACGCTCTTCTGGGCCGTTGTGGATGAGAGGCACCTCTACCGCGCTGCGCGCTGAGTCTAAATTCCAATAGTGCAAACATTGTATAGTGTCAATATACAAATGATCCACACTGGTCAAATGTGATACCAAGCCAGTTTTGCCCTTTTCTCCGGAATGCTAGATCATTTCCGAAGAGGAAGAGGGTGGGGAGGACTCGGGCACCAGCTTTAGACGCCTTTGGAAAGTTCACAAGCAGCTCCAGATGAGAACAGAGATATCCTTCATCTTAAATCGACAGGAACTGTTCTGTTTTTCAGCAAGAAAACCCCCGAAAGCTGAAGAGCGATCGCGAGTCAAGCCCGCCGCTGACACGTTCCAAGACTTGGTTCAAACTATGGCGTGAAGTCCAAAGGAGTCATCCATGAGATTGTCGCTACCTACATCGTCCAAGTCAGCGTGAATAATGGATACACAGAGAGTGGAAGTTCCTCCTGGCAGTTGCGTCAAGCATCGATTCCTGAGTAACACGCCAAATATCTCGAAATGGCTGGCCGCCTGGCCTAAAGCCTGAGTGCTGCTAGCCGCGATGGGATCCGGTGATAGGCGATAACCAGAGCTGGGATGACCGAGCCCCAGGGTTGAGGCAAGCAAGCAGCCGAACACAGCGCACTGCCAGTGCAGGTCGTGTCAACAGAGTACTGCACAATAGAATACGGTTGGGAATTTGTAAGCCGTTTGCAAAAGCACTCCCAATATTCTTGCGCGGTGCAGAACCGTTCATGATAGCAAGCCTCATTTGGCTGTGAGCCACTCTCGCGTGTACACGAGCGAAGTGATCCACAGTGCACCACCGGCGGTTCGGGAATCTGAAGCGGAGTGGAAGCCACAAGTGAGAGCAGCTCGAACTCGGAAGAGGGATGGATTTCGGCCTGCCAGCAGCTATAGATAGGGATGCCACAAAGATCAAGGTCGTTTGGGCCATCCGAAGGCATCAAGCACCATAAAGGTGTGCCCTGGTGGTTTGCAAGGGTGCCGTCGCTGTTGCAAAACAAAATGAAGTGGTAAGATACAGACAAAGTTTTAATTTGAGGGCGAACGTAAGCGTGGAAACGGCAGAGTCGGCATGATGGCGCGGCAAGTGACGTTTTTGATGCGGACGCCTGGACCATGTGGCGGGAGTCTGGAGGCTAGCTGCGGGGAAGATAGGGGCCTCGTAGCCTAGACTCTTCCTGTTCGTGTTGAGTTGAGCTGTACACCCTTCACTTGAAAGAACCTAGAACTAGCTGGTAAAACGCAGAGTGCAGAGCAAGGCCAGTGCAAGGCAGAGCTGATATGGCAATGATCCACGCCGCCTCCGTGCGGAAAAGATAAGGAAGGGGGGCGGTGCTTCTGTTATGAGGTCAATCAGTTGCAGGGTTATGACTCGACGACGGTGCTCCAGTCTCCTTTTCCTCGTGTCTTACACGCTTCTCGACTCTTTATAAACCTCGAAACGAACCTATTCCTTCTTCTTTGTCCCTGCTCTTCCATCCAATTCAATTTGGATTCCTTCCTAAAGCGCGGTGATAATCAAGGCTGGAGCAGGAGCAGCAGTTTCCGAATCCAGCAACTGGGGACTTTTCACACAATCTGATTACACCCACGACTCTTGTAACCAAACCACGACCACCTCGTTCCAACTCTTGACCTGCAACCACCACTTGCTCAAATCACGAAGACCGGAATTTACCTCAACCTCTAAATCTATACAACCCTCGCAGTCTTCACTAGAAACCCGACATTCAACTTAACCTAAACACCCTAAACACCACTTTCCACACCAACAACAACCATGTCCACTGCATCCAACTCATACTACTTTCGCCGCCGCCGCCTCGGTCGTGCAGCCTCCCCTCCCACATGGGCATGCTACGAGCAAATCCAGCAATACGACGAAGACTCTTACGACTCGGATGACGATTCAGACGACTCTGACTTTTCGTCTGAAGACGAAGCAAGCCGTCGTACCAGTGCTGCAGGCTCAAGCAAGCCCCCACCTCCTCCGAAGGATTCGTGCTCAGAGGACGAAGAGGATTACCGTGTCACCGCAACCACGACAGCTGGTGCTGCGGCTGTCAAGCCTCCAGGCGATGGCAACAGCTCGGATTGTACCTCGCCTTCGTCAACACCTCGAAAGGGCGTTCCAGGTATTGGAGCAGAAGATATTGATATGGACATGGGCGGCGAGTCTGATACGTCGTCCAACCGGGGCAGACCCATCACGAGAGATGTGAAGGGAAAGGGCAAAGCTGTTGAGCCAGTGGTGGAAGTACCTACTACCGATGGGGGAGCAGCGGAACGGAGAGAGAGGAGGGAGAAGGAGAGAGAAAGGAGGAGAAAGGCCAAGTCGAGGCGCGAGCCGGTGTATTCGCTCCGACCCATCTTGACAATTCACAAGAGTCAAGGATTTGTATGGAACCAGGTGTGTAGTATTCTCCCTCGACTTTGCTTAACCTCGTTGCTTGCCTGCTGCACTTTCACTGGCTTTACTTGATGCCTTGACAAGCTCATTAATGAGCTTTACGTTTTCGGACGCGGTTCCGAGCGGTCGATCGCTTCTTCATGTTGTCACATTATCCCCGGTTCCCTAATCACCTGCCTGCATTCGTTCGCTCTAGTCTTCACCACTGCCCTACTAGACTCTTCCCTCCTTCTGCCTAGTTTATCTAGACCACCGAACTAACACGTCCATTCTCTAGGACCTCTTCGTGCCTCCGTATATCAAGGACCGATGTACGTTCTTCTCTTCTTTCATATCGTCTCCAAGAGCGCTCGCTGATCATAATCATCCTTCTTTCTTCCTTCCTTTGCTTCGTTGCTTGCTTCTTCCCTGTCATCGCAACCCCTATCACTCCACCCTGGCCTTCGGACGTTCGGCTATCGTGTCCCGTGGTCATTCATTTTCATTCATTCACCATACACACACGCACACGAAATACGCCATCCTACTGCGCAACAACACGCATGCACACACGTCTACACACATAGACATCGCCTCGACCTCCCCGCCCAACTCCAAAGGATTCATCTCCACCTCTGCTTCATCTACCAACACGACGATGTCCTCATCCGAGTATGAAGCTGTCGAGGTTGTAGAGATTCGGATTAGGGAGGGCGAGTTTAGGGAGATCATCCCTTCCTGATCGTCGCTTTCCTTTCTGCGGTTTGGAGAGTTTGCACCTCCCTTGCTGAGGGGTGGGTGGCTCCTCGCACTCCTTGCTACGGTCATTCCCTCCTGGTCTTCTTCGTCCGATCCGCTGCCTTTTTTTTCGAAACCATGGTAAATTTATTGGGACAATGTACACTAATTATGTTTCTTCCACTTTCTTGTTTCCTCGCCTTTCCTGTTCTCTGTCAAGGGTAGAGTAGATTCTTTCTATATACACTTCTGATCTCTTCATCCCTTTCAGAAGCTTATTTTGTCCTGTTCTCCTTCTCGTACGCTACCACCCCAGCTCATTCTGTTTCGCATCAATCATCGTTGTTTTTATACAAGAAAGCCTGGTAAATATCCAACATGTATTTATATTAGTATGTTGTTCGAGATGCATGTCCTCGCTTCTGTTACGCTATCCTCCCTTGCAGGATGGTGCAAATTTTGAGGGGAATCACCACGTCGGCAAGGGTGGGACCAAAGGACACCCTGATGCCTATTGAAATCACGATCTGAATGCGGGTTGGAGATCTGAAGCACGCCTGAGCTTGGAATCGTGTCTTCTCTGAAGGGCTGAGCATGCATGGCGGCAAGGTGTAGCCGCTCGCAGAGTCGGACTTTGAATCGGACAGTAGGCGCTAGGCGTTAACTAAAATCAAGTTCGGTGCACTTGCCTTGCCCTGGCCGGATTGAGCCGCTGAATAGTCTTGGTGCAGAACACAAGGCCTTGGTATTGCAAGGCACTATTTAACACTACGGAGCACCTATTTCACCGTTCTTTGTTTACTAGTCATTTATGCACACAGGCAGTACTGGCAGTCCTATTTCTTCTACAGGAGAAAGGCGCTCCGTATCCGACAGTTCATTCAACTGCAAAAGGTTCTCTTGTTGAGAGGTTGCTTAAGCTACATAAAGCCGGTCAAACGCCAGAGAATGCTTTGCGAGTTACCCCAGACGAGAACGTCCTGGGTTTGCCAAATCCCGCCAAAACCTGCTACTAAACTAGGCTCATTTGATGAAAAATGAAACCTTGCCCTTCATTCATTCTCTTCATCTAGTCCTACTGCGCTGCGGCGCACGATCTGGGAGAACTTTGGAAGGCCATTGATGGCTGTCTCGACGGACTTTCTCCACTTGACAACCGCTCTTCTGCAACAATTCCGAGTCACTTCTCGAGGAGGTGATGAGAAGAGTTTGTCAAGATCCAGAAACGGATTTTGGCCCGCTTGGAGACCTCCCCGGAGCCTTGTTATGATGGGGAAAGTGATGCTTGCCCAAGCAGAAATGCAATCTTTGCTTTCGACTGGGCTGGACCGAATGTTTTGGTGATCGCTGTCATCTGGGTCCTGGTAGTACAGAAAGACATCCTTCACCTTTTCCCAATTTGACTGATACTCAGCCTATCACAGTAGCCACTTAGACATCGTTGCTTGAAGGTGCATATCAAATTTACGCACCCAGGAAAGTATGAGATGATCGGGTAGGACTTTCAAGGCTTTGAATAATGGAAGAGATATCGTCCATGGCGCGGCTTGGTCGAGGATGACCGTATGGCCGTGTCTCTCAGCCCATAGGCCGACTTGGACCGGCTGATCTTTCATGAACCCTCTGAGAAAGCGTCAGAAAATGGTTCCCGTTCCCTATCCATTCGGACGTTCTGTGTAGCCAAGCAGTCGATTTCGACTCACTTCATCTTTGGCTTACAAACGTGCATCGCAGGAAAAACTTGGTACTTCTCGATAGCTTCAGCAAGTGGTGCCAACTCTTCAAAGGGCATATCCTCTAGGTCCGGATGGTGTCGAGGGTACATGAACGCAAAGAGGACCTCTAGCACCCTCGCTGACTCGGATAGTTTGACGGGCTCGTCGACTGTGAGTCCAACTATGCCTCCTGCACTGTAACCCATGGTGAGGGGAGGGAAGGCCCCAGTCGACACCTTGAGGTTGATGGAATGGATGTGAAATCGGACGGGTTCTGGTTCATCGCTCGACAGAAAGACAATATCTGCGCCTTTGTCGTTGACTGTATGGAGTCCAAGTTAGGATGACCTTCGAGGCGAGCTGATGCTACAAGACCTCACAAGTTGGAGAATCGGTGCCTGCCATTGTGCTCTTGGTAAGGATAGCAAAGTATGAAGAGTGAAAGATGGTAAGTAGGTGTGGAATGGGGGCTTGTTGAACATCTATGATAAGGATCTCAATCAGAGCTTTCCTTTGTTTTCAAAGGCCCACGAGGCCGACGAGAATAGGCACCCGTGGCACGATGCTTGATCTCGCGTGTGGCACTGGGGGCCCAAGAATCAATCCCTCGCAGAAGTCTTTGTTTCAATGCATCCGTCTATGTACTTGAGGCTGCCGAAATTGAATTTTATTTGCTTCTAGTTCGTCTCATGGCTCTTAAACCGCCAAGTGGGCAAGCTACATATCACGTTGATAGATGGACCGGCATTCATGAGCTCGAAGCGCGTTATTCCAAGTTCGCCCTGTTGATGCCTATATGGGAAAGTGTATTGGCGCAACCCCTCCAAGTGGCTAGCCCCCGCTTGCAACATCGTCTATCAGTCGCGACAGGTGATTCTGACAGTTTACCCAGATCCAGGAAATAATTCTCGCCCGCCTCCTAAGCTTTTCGGAATCTGTCAAGAATAGCGAAAGAAAGCGCCAGCCGTACAGAGCCACTTGTCGAGTTTCCAGCCTGGCTAGACCGAATATTGCTGTGGTCACTGTCCTGTGGGCCTTTATGGAATAGAAACCCAACTTTTACCTTTTACCAGCTGGCATAGTCCTCGACCTTTCGTAAATCCTTCAGTTCAGACTGTATTGAAAGAGACACGGAGGACGAACCAAGGTTAAAGTGAGATTGCCAGGAAGGACTCCTACTAGGGATTTCACAAGAGATAAAGGCGTCATCCAGGGTGCGGCTTCATCGAGGATCGTGGCATGCCCATGTCTCGCTGTCCAATTGCCATTGTCAAAGCGGTCAAAAGTTGAAATCAACGTGTTCAGATGAATGGGCGCCTGTTGCGACAAGGATCTAATCACGGATTTGATCGAATTCCATCGTTGCCATTGGACACAAGGTCAACTTGGTTAAGCGCCAGCGCCACGCCTGACGGACCTAACCTTGCACGAGGCAAGAGCCTTGCCAAAAATCAATTTCTTGCTAAGCCCTTTGATACCATGTATCCGTTCATATCCCAGATATTCTCTTACTTTGTCTTAGGATCTCGTAGTAGAGCCAAAGGGAGAGGTTTATGAACATCATATCAAAACACGAACGAGCATTCCTAAGCTTCACGAATTCACTGGTTGTCCTTTTCGTGATAGCCACGCAAAAAGCTCTTCTACTTCTCCGCATGACGCGCTAATATCTGAGACAGCTTCGGGAGACTATCAATTGCTTCCTCTACGCACTTCCTCCATCGAGCTACTCCGCTCATACAGCACTCTCTCTTACCGCCCTGGGATAAGAAAAGCGCGTCGAGATCAAGGAATGGATTTCGACCTGCCTCGAAACCTTCCCGGAACCTTTCAATGATGGGGAAAGCGATAGCTACCCAGCTTATCATGCAGGCGTTATTCGGGAGTATACTTGAGCGTATGTTCTGATGTTCGTTGTCCTCTGGATCCCGGAAGTAAAGGAGTGCGTTTTTCACCTTTTCCCAGCTTGTGTAATACTCGATCTGAGAGATAGTGTCCAGTTATGTGAATAGGCCGAAATTGTGCGTCAGAAAAGTAAAAACGGACCCAGGGGAGCATGAGATGACCCGAAAAGATTCCCAAGGCATCCACGAGTGGTAGACAGGTCATCCAAGGCGCTGCTTCATTGAGAATAGTGGTATGACCGTGTCTCGCGGCCCATGCTCCGACTCGTACTGGGTGGTCCCTGAGGAATCCTCTGCAAATTTATCAAAGCGGAAGTGATATTTAGTGAAAGGTTGCACCTAATAGCCGGCAAGTTTGGACTCACTTCATCCTTGCCTTGCAAGTAGTCAACGCCGGGTATACCTGGTACTTCTCAACAGCCTCAGCAAGCGGCTCTAGCTCTTCAAAGGGCGTGTCCTCAAGCTCTGGATGTTGCCGTGGATACATGAAAGCGAAAAGCACCTCCAACACAGTCGCTGGCTCAGGCAGCTGGACTGGTTCATCAACTGTGAGTCCAACTAGATCTCCCGTGACCTGAGTTCCACGAATAGAGACGGGCGGGAAGGCACCAGTTGACACCTCCAGGTTCTTGGAATGGATATAGAAACGGACGGGGTTTAGCTTATCGCTCGAGAGGAAGATGATATCTGCGTTCTTATCGTGAACTGTACGCAAGTTACCAGTGGGTCAGTCATGTTCCAGGTGAGCTTGCGCTAAAATTGTGAGCTCACAAGTTGGAGAATCTGTCCCTGCCATTGGCGGTTCAAGAGGGGTGAGGGTCGAAAGCAAAGCGACCGGAATGGAAATCGGCCAAGGTGTGAGTTGGGCGCCTACTGCCGATAAGGGATCTGATCGTGGATTACATGTGACCGAATAGGATAAGCGCTCACATGCACCACTCAACCCTACCCACCTATTTCCAACCAAGAAAGAGGGAACGCGAGAAACAAGAGAAACGAGAAAGGGAAGATGCGCGACGAGGCGATGAAAGAGAGGCGGGAGAGGAGGATGGGGAACGAGGAGGTAGATCATGCTCGGGGTGGGATACGCACGCTCGTGATCGCCTGTCAGCGTTACCAGTCTCGAATTGGACAGAAAGGCGAATGCGAGGATGGTGAAAGAAGGTCATGGGGTGCTTGAACAAGCCATGTCGATGGTCGAGGAACACCAACAGCTTTTGGCGAAGGATGCGACGTATTGGAAGCTGAGGATTGACAAGTACGTGCCTTCTATCTTATGCTCAAGTGGGTGCTAATGAATGGCATAGACTGAAGAAACCACGTCCACTCAATATTGGAAAGCTCTCCAAAAATAAAAAGACCAATCCAGAGTTTGGCAGTGATTGTAACACGCTGCTATCTGAAGTCCATGGAAGCTCTCCACTTCCCCCTTCATTCCCTACCATGACTCACCTGCTCTTCCGCGCAGAAAGCAGTCCAGGACTGTCTCTCCTCCGCACCCTCACCACACGCACGTATCCTATATCGAACCTTGGACCGAAATACATCGGGGACGTAGGTTTCTCCTGTTAACAATGCGCGTGGTGAATGAGCTCTTCAAATTCCCTGCGCGACAGATAGGTAATTTAGAAGTGCCACGCTATGCATCTAGGCTCGAAACCCGCCGTTACAGAAAATGCAATGGTTTACCTCCTCTCCCTCCTGCCCTCCCTCCCCTCTCTGTCTTAACTAAACATCAATTCCCCTCAGTACACATTAACTACCGACTGTTCTGGATGGGACGAGGAGCCAGGGCCGAGTCTACCATGCATCACTTTCTCTCGTATATACTCCGTTATGGTACGGGAGGTCCGGGATAGAGTGCTGAATGTTCGTCCTTCTTGGATCGACGGCCTGCAACGTCAGAGAATTTTGGGAGTTCCTCAATTGCCCCCTTGACACTTTCCCTCCATCTGACAAAAGCACCCCTCCAGCAGCCTCTTTCAATGGTTGGTGAGAAGAAGAGCTTGTCAAGATCCAAGAAAGGATTCTGACCCGCCTCGAAGCTTTGCCGGAACCGTGTGATCATAGGAGATGTAGTAGCTCCCCAATTGGAAACACAGGACGCATGTCTGACGGTGCTTGTCCGAATATTTTGGTGGTCGTCGTCCAATGGGTCTTGGAAGTGAATAAACGCATCCGTAACCCTTTCCCAGCTTGTGTGATACTCGATCTGTCATAGAACATTCAGTCAATTCAAATGGGCAACCCTGATAGGAAGGCGCAAGACAAACCCAAGAAAGTGTGAGGCGTCCGGGTAGGGCTTCCAGAGCTTTCGCAAGAGGCGAAGACGTCATCCAAGGCGCTGCTTCGTCGAGGATAAAGGTATGCCCGTGTCTCGCTGCCCATGGTCCTACGTCTACGGCTCGATCCTTAACGAACCCACTACAGGGCACCAGAGAAAAGCGATCAAGAGTCAGTGAACCTTATGTTAGGATACTGAATGCGACTCGCTTCATTCGCGTCTTGCAGACGTAGATCGCTGGAAATACTTGATATTTCTCAACAGCCTCAGCGACCGCCGCCAGCTCTTCGAAGGGCGTGTGTCCTTGAGGTCTGGATGGAGCCTCGGGTACATGTAAGCAAAGAGGACCTCTAGCACACTAGCTGGCTCGGAGAGCGTCACAGGCTCGTCGACTGAGTCCAACTGTACCCCTTGCATCCATGGTGAGGGGAGGGAAGGCGCCAGTCGACACTTTGAGGTTCTTGGAATGGATGTGAAATGGGACGGGTTGCGGTTCGTCGCTCGACAGAAAGACGATATCTGCGTCTTTATCGTTGACTGCAAGCAGTATGATATGTCAGATGTCATGATTAGGATGAGCTTGCGCTACAGGTGTCAGCTCACAGGTCGGAGAATCAATGCCCGACATTGTGCAGATCAGTGAAAGGCGAAAGAAAGTACCAGTATTGAAGGGTGGCAAGTGGGCTTGGAGTAGGCGCCTATTGACGATAAGGATCTAATCTTAGATTGCATCGTGTTCTTTTGTTGTTGTCAGTGGGCTAAGCGCACCCAGGATAAGCGCCCGTAGTAAGATGCCTGGCCCAGTCTAATTCCGTGCTCTCATCCATGTCCTCGATATGTCCAACAAGAAAAGATCCTCACTTCCGGCTTGTCTCGCGGTTCTCCAAGCGCCAAACGGGTAAGGTATGGATGATAATGGACGAGCATTCACGACACAAGTTGTTTGGGGTTTCTCTTATTGATACTTATTCATGCGAAAAGTGTCATCTACTTCTCCAAACGGCGCCATATAAACTGAGAGACTTTTGGGAGGTTGTTGACTGCTACCTGGGTGCAGCTTTTCCATGTGGCTAGCCCCCGCTTGCAACACGTTCTCTCACACATAGGTGAATCGAAGAGTTTGTCAAGATCCAGGAACGGGTTCTGTCCTTCCTCCCAGCCCTCCCGTAATCTGCCAAGTATAGTAAAGGACGCCGCCAACCAGCTTGAGCTACGACTTCCGTTGCTAGCTTGGGTGGACCGAATATTGCAGTGATTCAAGTTGGCGTCGTGGGGGATCTTTGTAAAACAAGGAATCGATTTTACCTTCTCCCAGCTTGTGTAATACTCGGCCTGTCATAGAGCATCAGTCCTTAGTTCGCAGAACTGGCATCAAAGGCTACTTATGAACTGACCCAAGCGAGCGTGATATGGCCAGGAAATACTCCCAAGGCCTTCACAAGAGGTAGTGATGTCATCCAAGGCGCCGCTTCGTCGAGAATGGAGGTATGGCCGTGCCGAGCCGCCCACGAACCGACTCTTTGTCGTTGACTGTAAACAAGGGTCAGGCTTTTCTGCGGAGTGAGCTTGCGCCATGACAATGAGCTCACTAACATGTTGAAGAATCGGAGGTTGCCATTGTTAAAGTTCGTGAGAGCCAGCAGAGGATGACAAGAAGATGAATATTCGGCGCCTACATAATAAGGATCCGATCGTAGATCAGAGTGTCCCATTTGCTGGGGTACATTATCATACCGACTAGGATAGACGTCCATGAGGGCACCGAACGTTAATACAGTCAAGATCTTATCTCCTAAGCAACCCCATCCTCGTCGGGTTATCTTTACTTCCTCCTCGTCTTGCCTTCGGGTTTCTCTCACTGATAGCCATGCGAAAGCATCTCCTACTTTCCCGACCGACCCCGGACGATCTGAGAGAACTTTGGAAGATCTTCAATCGCTTCCTCGACGCAGCTTCTCCACCTGATTGCCCCGTTCATACAACACTCTCTGTCAGCACTCTGGAATAAGAAGAGCGCGTTAAGATCGAGGAACGGATTTTTGCCAGCCTCAATGTCTGTCCGAAACCTTGTGATAATGGGGAAGGAAAGAGACATCCATCCTGCATTGCATTCCAATCCGTGCGGGGTTGTCACTGGGCCGCTCCGTATGTTTTGGTGGTCAGCGTCGTCTGGGTCTGTATAGTAAAGGAAGGCGCTTTTTACCCTTTCCCAGCTTGTGTAATATTCAACCTGCGATGTATTATCCAATCGTGTCGTATTTAGTCAGGATAGTCAGTGTATATGAAATGAGAACACACCCAGGCGAAAGTGAGATGACCAGGCAAAACTTCCAACGTTTTCAAGAGAGGCATGGACGTTATCCAAGGCGCTGCCTCGTCAAGGATAGAGGCATGACCATGTCTCGCTGCCCAAAGTCCGACTTGCACTGGTTGGTCTTTCAGGAATGCTCTGTCAATCGAATCTCAGACGTTTCACCCAACGAAGAAATTTTGACGCACTTCATTCGTGTCTTGCATGTAGTCAAAGCTGGGTATACCTGATACTTCTCGACAGCCTCAGCAATTTCAGCCAGCTCCTCAAAGGTAATGTCCTCGAGCTCTGGGTGCTGCCGTGCATACATGAAAGCAAACAGAAGCTCCAACACAGTTGCAGGCTCCGGCAGCTGGACAGGCTCGTCTGCGTCAACCAAGAGTCCGATTGCATCTCCTGTGGACCGAGCTCCGTGGATGGCGACGGGCGGAAAAGCGCCTGAAGACACCTCGAGGTTTTTGGAGTGGATGTAGAATCGGACGGGGTTTGGTTTATCGCTTGAGAGGAAGATGACATCTGCGTTCTTGTCATTAACTATATGCGGGTTGGGTCAGTCGCCTTCCAGGCGAACTTGCGTCAAAAGTATGAACTCACAAGTTGGAGAATCAGTACTAGTCCCCGTCATTGTCGGTCTAGGTGAGGGTTGAAAGCGAAGCTACTGGGATGGGGATCAGCCAAAGTTGTGAGTTAGGCGCCTATCGACGATAAAGGATCTGATCACGGGTTACATGAGAGCGAATAGGATCAGCGGTCGTCCCACGACTGGTGATCTCGTGGGTTATATTTGCCTTCAGAAGACCTTGATTTATGGACACAGTAAATGCTTACTTCCGTGTCGTGTCCTAGCAATCTCTGTCGATCTACATGTCCCCGTTCAAGCTGACGCCTTCTGAACAGCTCTTCAGGATTATGCCCTCGAGGCACCACATCTTTTGCTAAAAAGGCCAGGCAGAACTTTTAATTGAGTCTATGAGACCATATCGGATGTAAGCTCAGGAGATTAGGATTCAAGGCTCACTCTGGACCCCCAGGAAGCAGTGGAACGACCATCTCGACTATATCAACCTTATGGCTCACTATTTCGTCTATAAAATGATACACGGGAGTGAGAGTTGCCTAGTCGGGTAACTCAAAGAAGTTCAGCATGACGTTGCAATCCATGGGTTGAATGAAGTCTTGCATCGTGTTGGCAACACCGAGTTCGAAGGCGATGCGCTTCATAACCGTTGGTGGCAATGTTCAGGCCACCTTGAATCCTTTCAAGTTGAAGGGTAAACATTCAAGGGCTCAGTCTAAGTCCGTCACCTGTTCAAAACGTCTCGGGATTAACCTCAAAATACAGGAGGATACCAGAAGGCGGATATATGCAGCTGCTGCTGAACCGATGCCATCCCAACACGCACCCGGCACCAAACTGGCAACAATAACCCAGGCGGCGGCATACCGAACAATCATAGACCGAAAGCAAGCAAAAGTAAGAGAAAGAAAAGCGACAAAAGAGAACATCGAAAAGGTCAAAAGACACCTGGAATGGAAGACCGGGAGAGAGGTAAGGAGTGAGCAAATATGGAAATCGCTCCGCACGAAAGCCATACACTCACCGAAGACCAAAGCTTTCCTATGGAAACTGATGCACGAGGCTCTCCCATGCGGGAACACGTGGAAACACAACAAAAACGAAGAACAAGCGAAGAAAGCGGAATGTAAGCTATGCGGCTGCATAGAGACCCCTGAACACATCCTCACCGAATGTGAGGGAACAGGACAGAAAACGATCTGGGATGAAGTGAAGACCCTGCTGGCAAAAAAAGGAATAATACTCACAGGAGAGAAAATGTCCAAGACAGAAATCCTAAGCTACACGGTCCCACACCAAGAGAGAGACACATCTACCAGACGAAAGAGCAGGAAAAGTAAAAGACAGAAAGAGCCAAAAGAAAAGATGGAGGGACAGGACAGACTACGGGCAAAAATCATAGGAGAATCAGCGTACCTAATATGGATCCTCCGCTGCGAATGGCAGATAGGCGGAGAAGGAAAAGCCCAGAAGAAGAAAACGAGCACGGAAGCAAAAAATAGATGGAGTGCGATGATACAAAAGATTTTCCAAACAGACATCATTGCAACAAACCGAAAGAAATACAAAGGAAAGGCAATGTGCGAGAAGCAGGTATACGAAACATGGAGTGGAATAGTAGGACCAGAAGAACTAACAAAAAGCATACAATGTCACTGGAGCAACGGGGTTGTAGTGGGTAGCTAACCAGGGAGAAGGGAACGGCAGGGCCACGACAGGCACCACCCTCCCCTCCTCTCCCTGGCTCGAGTCCCACACTACCTTAACAGGTGTGCGTAAAGGCATTCCCCGTGGTGGCGGACGGAAGGTCCGCGCTCCAGTGTCGCTGGCCCAAGCGGCCAAGACACTCGCCTGACTCGAGGGGGCGCATAGCGTTGCCCTCGAGTCATACAGGCGCCACCAAAAAAAAAAAAAAAAAAAAAAAAAAAAAAAAGATATATGCAGCTGCTAGGCTACGCTCCAATTCATTTCATCGAGTCTTCAGCACCCATTGCAAGGCCAGGGACACCGTGACTGAGCGCTGAGCCCCTATTGGAGGACGCGTTTGATGGATGTGCTCACTCTTCTCACGCTCTTAGCCAGAGGAATTCACCGTAGCTTCCTTTCTCCTCCCACAAGCTTTAATTCGAAACTGGAAGCGTCCATTACAATCTGGCTTAGGCTTTTGACTATGTTCTCCTTGTTCTCTTCCTGCTTCCGCTCTTCTCACCTCTCGGAAGCACCCACTGCGAAGATGCTTGTAGACCCCGAAGCCCAGACGCCTGGCATTGCACAGCTGGCGACGGTGACCACCAAGCCTGGCTGCAAGTTCTGTAGCATCGATGAACGCCATGGCCAGTTCGACCTTGTCTACGAAGATGACCTGCTTGTGGCCTTCAATGATCGAAAACCTGCGGCGAAACATCATTTATTGGTGTGCCCAAAAACCCATGTAGGTATATAGGTTTCATGGGTTCCTCCTGTTCAAAACGATGGCTAACATTGCCTTTAAGAAAGTGTGAAGACCTTGACGAAGCAAGATGTTCCATTACGTACGCTTACTATCCTCTCTCGTCTCGCTCGCTCATGGACAGACGTTCGTAGTGCAAGCAATGCGTACTGTGGGCTCAGACATTCTCGACGGCTTTCAGATACCTGCAGGTGACAGAAAGTGAGGTCCACTACCCTTGCGTGACTACCGACAACTCATTAGCATATAGGATGGGCTTCCACATCCCCCCATTCAATTCGGTCGACCACCTGCACCTGCACGTCCAGGCGCTGCCCTATCGCTCTCGTCTCCGAGCCGCCAAATACCCCATCTCCAAACCGTCGTCTTCAGCCACAGGCGGAAGGTGTCACAAGGGCTTTGGATGGTTCGCGGAGATTGATCAAACAATCGCCATCCTGGAGAAAGGGGGAAGAGTAGGAGTCTGGAGATGTTGACGTGCAGGCGATAGTCAAAATGCTACCTGTGGCGAAGGGATGTGACCGCGTCTTGCTTGACGGTGAGTGTTTGCTGGACACCTTGAGTAAATCTCAAACTGGGTGAAGCTCAGCGTGTCGACTGCGCAGTTGCGTATAGAGATAATATACCACAATTAATGTCATTCCGGCTGTGCCTCCGGTTCCCCACTTCACTCGTTCGCTTGGCCTGAATGAGGTGCATCAAGCTCAAGCATTTTGCTGACTGTCTGATAACACACAGACCGAGGGCTCACTTCCAGCTTGACCTGCGGCGTTTACAACGCCCCCTGGATGTAGGGGGTGTGTCGGCGTCGGCGTCGCGTGAATTTGATGGCGCATCAAGTAAGGATCCATCAACGGTCGCTGCTGACCGCGCCTTCTGGTTACAACTTTCTTCCTTCCACCACTCACCACGTTCCTTTGGATCACATTCTTTTGTCCACAACAGTCCAGCGCCCATCTCAAGCTCTTTAACGTTGCAATCATGTCGCTCGCCATTCCCTCCTCAAACCTACACCGCCATGTCACGTCCCACCATCCTGTCACTCTCTCCAAACGATACCGCGAAGGCTCACCTATCAAAGAGATTCAAGATTGGATCAACGCCAACGGCCTCAACTGGTGGCGCGTCCCCAGCTGCATTTACCTGCCTCTCAAGATCAACGAAATCATGCCCGAATGTCAGGCCTCCGAAGACGGCCAGATTCTTCACCGAGAATGCGAATACAAGCCATACGAATACGAGGAAGGAAAGTGTTGGTGCGACAGTGGGTCGTTGAGCCGGAAGAAGGAGAGCTACGAATGGGAGACTCAGTGTGTGGATGCGAGGTGTGGGGAGAAGGATGGGTGGTGGCTCAAGTGTACACATCTGCGCCGCCAGAAGGATTTGCAAGAGGCGTGTGGGATCGTTTTGCCAAAGGCTCGGGAGAAGGCTGTTGATGACTACGGAGAGAAAGTGGCAGCGGAGATCGATGCGAAATACCCATACGACGAGGAGCAGGAGCGGATTGAGATACCCAGTGTATGCGACCAGTTTCCAACGACGGCGCCTAGCGAGACGGAATCAGCGGGGCCCAGAACGACGATCAAGATTAATTCGGATGGAACAACAACGACGGTGGAGATTTCCAGCTCAACAAGGACGAGTAGGCTACAGCAAACAGCTGTTTTGACTATTCTCGTCTCAAGTCTCCTGGCATTTACAACGGCGTAATGCAATTTGTCAATATGTATATTCTACGATATCCACTACCTCTCTCATCAACGATAGGACGGCAGGTCGTACACCACAACGCATCCAACTCGGAAGTCACTGGGCTTGATATCAGTTGCCTTCATCAACTTCCAAGAACGCAAATGGATGGGAAGGAAGCCGCCAGTGCACCTATTATTGCACCGGGTCTCAGGGTGGCACTTTCCATCACCCCCGCCATTAACGGCAGACTCTCCAATACATTCAGCCTTAATCCCACTCCCCCGCGTATCGTTTCCTCGAACCATACTTTGCGATTCTCTCCACGCGGAATCCTTGCTCAAAGCCGCAGCCTGCATGAGGCCCATACATTCGCCTCCTCCCCCTCAGTAGCTCACGCCCCTAATGGAAACCGTTCACGAAAGCCAAACTCCTTCCCATCGGAGGCGCCTCTCATCGCCACCCGAGTCCATCTCTGGCCGAACGGCTCATCGAGACTGGGAAAAGGATCAAACAGCGTTGGATGGCTTCGAGGTTCACCATAGACCAAGCACTGACAGTAGCTTTGGGGAGATTCGAGAGATACTTATCCACAACGGGGATGTTTTTGCAAGCAAATCAGCATTTCTTGACTCGTTGCTGGTCTTCGTAAGTGTCAAATTCCATCAACGGAGAGATGTTTTCCACTAATGAAAGTGAATCTTCAAGGCTGGTCTCTTCTCAGCGGTACTCGCCGCTTTCCTGATCGAGGTGTACAAAGGGCTTCAGGAAGACCTTCTCACTCAAATCCTCCAACAAATCAGCGACAGACCTGACCCGTCACTCCCCACCAACATTACGATATGTATCAGCGCGCTATGGTGGACGAGTCTCACCGTTGCTCTGTCCGCCTCCCTCTTCGTGATCGTCGCTAAAGGCATGGGTAGCCGTGTGATCGACAGGTCAGAGGCCAGGGCGCTGGCAGAGGCACGTAGCGTGAAAGAGTTCAATGCGCTTCTGGCCAGACCATCAGGCCAGCCTCTGAACCTCACCAAAGCCGACCTATCCTTTGTGCGAGTTTTCGAGCTGTTGGTCCGGGCTTCGACGTTTTCTCTGGCGCTATCTCTACTCTTATTCTATCCGGGTCTGGTGCTTCTCGTGTACACTGCTAACAAGGGAATCGGATTAGGGATTGCAAGTATTGCTACGCTCACAACTGTCACCGCAATCCCTTGCCTTGTATATTATAGTCGCATCTGGGCTGGATCCGACATTGTACGAGTAGCAGAAAGTAATCATGACCGCTAGTTATAGATTGCCGTCTACCCGCCACGCCCTCCGCTGCTTTGTCTCTTACCGGTTGCCTTGTGGTGTCCAGCATTTGACAATCGGCCGTCAATGTGCATCGGGCTTGCCTTCCTCGAGTGGTCACTGTGAACCCAGAGTCAGCCAGCGATATTTCAGGTGACAATCGGAGGTGTGCTTGCTTGCCTAAGTGTTCGTTATCTCAAGCCTTACGTTTTGTGAATCATGCCAGTCATGCATAAGCTAAATACAGGTGGCCTCAAGACTTTGTCTGCGACATCACCCCCTCGTTCTGATCGTCGTGCGCAAGCGATCAAAACAATGGGCCATACTAGTCTCCACCGAACTCAATTGACGATCTAGGTTGCGCCTACGGCGATCTGCACACAAGCGCTTACCTTGTACACTCTGATGTGAGCCATTTGCAGCGTTATCCATTCTGCAGTGCTTGAAGTCTTGGGAATGGTACTCCCAATCATAGGAAGGCACTCGGCTTGGTATAGGTTTCCTTCATCAGCTTCCAAGAGCAAACGGGCAAGAAGGTCTGCGAGAAAGCAGGGCGCCTTAGCTGAGTATGCGACGCATTCGACGCCCTCCGAGATCACCTACCATCACGTAGGATGATTTTTGAATCTGCCGTACTACCGTGAAGTTTATAAATTAGCGCCTCAGCAAGGCGCCGACTAATACTCTTTCCGTCACCTCCAGCACTAGCGGTACACTCCCCAATACCCGCGTATTGCACCTTCAAACAGTGCTTCGTGGTTCTATACACGCGAATCCAACCCTCCATGGAGACTCTCCACAAAAACCAAACTCCTACCCACCGTAGGCGCCTCTCGTCGCCGCCTGAGTCCATCTCTGATCCAATGGCTTATCCGAGTCAAGGGTGGGAAAAGGAACGGACATCTTTGGATGGATTCGAGGTTCACCATAGCGCTCCCAACACTGGTAGTAGCTTTCGTGAGATTCGAGAGATACTCATCCACAACGGAGATACTTTTGCGAGTAAATCAGCTTTTCTCGACTCGTTACTCGTTTTTGTAAGTGGCACGTTCCCCCAATGAGATGCATTCCCCACTAAGAAAAGCATTGTTCAAGGCTGGCCTGTTCTCAGCAGTGCTCGCCGCTTTCTTGATCGAGGTGCACAAGGGTCTTCAGGAAGACCTTCTCACCCAGATCCTTCAACAGATCAGCGACAAACCTGACCCCTCTCTCCCCACCAACATCACAATATCTGTTGGCGCGCTATGGTGGACGAGCATCACTGTTGCTCTATCCTCTGCCCTCTTTGTGATTGTCGCCAAAGGCATGGGTAGTCGTGTGATCGATCGGTCGGAGGCAAGAGCGCTGGCAGAGGCGGGCAACGTGCAAGAGTTCAACACGCTGCTGGCCAGACCAGCGGGGCAACCTCTGAACCTTACCAAGGCCGACCTATCGTTTGTGCGAGTTTTCGAGTTGTTGGTCCGAGCTTCGACTGTTTCCCTGGCGCTATCTCTACTCTTGTTTTATCCGGGTTTGGTGCTTCTTGTGTACACCGCTAACAAAGGGATTGGATTAGCGATAGCAAGTATTGCTACTTTCACAACAGTTACTGCGATCCCGTGCTTGGTGTATTACAGTCGCCTCTGGGCTGGGTCAGTCATCGTACGAGTCGCAGAGAGTAACTATGATTGCGAGGTATAGACTGCCTTGCGTCATCTCTGGGCTGTATCTACTATTGTAAGAGTAGCAGTAAATGGTAATCGCCATGAGATATGGATAAAGCTCTCTTAGTTTATCTTCACGACCAAGTCCAGCATTTGGTGTTGCCATTCGAAGTGAATGTTATTTCACTATGGCCCATTGCCTTGACTTGGAAATCCTTAGATGGTATAACAGATATGCAGCGAGACCCTGTATAAATATCTTCCCGTCAAATTCAAAGTCGAAGATATGGACTCCACCAGTCAACGCTCTCGCCGCACTCCTCGGAGCTACTGACCGCCCACCTCGCATCTTCCGCCGGCGGGCGCTAATCAAGAAGCCCCTATCACGCACCCAACTCTCAGTGCGCATAGAGTCTGTACATAGAGCTAGCCTAGCAGACCTTCCATTGTAACAGGATTTTCCTAGTAGCGTAGCTTGGTACGATTCAAAGTCATTTCTATTATCGTGTTGATATGCAACCTTCTTGCGAATGGAGCTACAAGACTGCTGAGCAGCTACCGGGCGAGATCTAAGGGTTCTCGTCACTATTTCCACCAGCTCCGAAATTCGTTACAGGGCTATTTTTGTTTTGATATCGTTTTGTATGACCTTCTTCGATTAGCTCCAGCGCCGAAGGCAGTTTCTCCAACCCTTGACGTCCTCGCCCAAGTCTCGGGATCTGCCTCGTGGCCTCAATGACTGGCCACGACCACCTACCCTCACCAAGGCGGACTCATGTTCCACCGACAAAGATCTGGAGTCAATAATTCATACTGTTTTTCCACCTCCATGGCTGAAAGGTGCTGTTCTGTGGTGGCTACCTTTTCCATCGGGCTGGAGCGTTGTCCAACATTCATTTGGAGGTCTACACAACTAAGGCATTGTGTGCGTCAGGGATTACGTTCAGCTATGGCCAATATAAAAAACGACAGTTGGAGATCTCGAGTTAACCTCAAGCCCATCCTTTTGGTGCTTAAAACTATCGGTCTCTGCCCAGTCTGAATCATCGAGACGTCAAAAATCTCGTATAAACGCTCAGCGACCATGGAGAACCACAAAGAGAATGTTCCTATGCAACCTCTTGCCCACCAACCGCAACACTCGGTGTCGCACCAGTCAAACTCGACTCAAACTGCTCATGGAAAGGGTCACAATTCCTTGCAGAGATTGGAGGCGCACCCTAGCCAATATGACATATTCTGCGAGATTCGAGATATACTCATTCGAAACGCAGACACATTTGCAAGCAAATCAGCATTCCTTGACGCTCTGCTTGTTTTCGTGAGTAGCATTTACTTCTTAAAGATATCCATAATCTAACACGAGCGGTGCGAAGGCGGGACTTTTCTCTGCGATACTCGCCGCATTTCTCATTGAAGTGCACATGAATCTTCAAGAAAACGTATATCACAGGATTCTACGAAAGAACCAACCCGAGGCGACCAGCGACCTTGAGCTCCCAACCTCTACCTCGGTTGCAATCAGTACGCTTTGGTGGGCGAGCATCACTATCTCTGTGTCCGCATCCCTCTTCGTAATCGTTGCCAAAGGTATGGGTAGTCGTGTCATTGACAGATCAGAGGCGAGGGCCTTGGGTGAAGCACGGAGTGTGCGAGAGTTCAACGTGCTCTTGGCCAGGCCACCAGGAGAGCCCTTGAGGCTTTCCAAAGCAGATCTTTCGTTTGCAAGGGTCTTTGAGGTGCTAGTCAGGACGGCGACGGCAACGATTACACTTGCCCTGGTGCTGTTTTACCTAGGGTTGGTGGTATTGGTATATTCTGCGAACAAGGGCATTGGACTGGGGATAGCTAGTATCGCCGCTGTCACAACGATCACCGCGCTCCCGTGCCTTGTGTATTACAGCCGCCTTTGGGCTGGCTCGCAGTTTGTACAAGTATTAGAAAGTAGCTGAAGTGGTTAATCGTACTCTCATCAACCATATGAAGTCGCTAATATCACCGATGTCGCTCCACTGCGTGCTGTGGACCTTTGTCAAAGTCGTCTCAAGAGGGTAAGGCAGGTTATTAAGTGGCCGACATAAACCTCAGTTGCTCTCCCACTCAGTCAGCAATGCGTTGTTTATAGTCACGATTTATTCACGCATAAGTATCGCTATAGCTCTCCAACCTTCTTGACGCCAATGACTACCCTCTCGTTCCTCTTCCAAAAGTCTACCAAAATCTCAGCCAGGCGAGTCGGTTCGTCCTATGGATATGTAAGCGGCCACATCCAAGAAAGTTCAATTCCAAAAAATGGGTACCTCATGCAACATATGGCCCACGCTGGGGACAACAACTTGTTGGAACTTTCCCTGCATCTGACCTATCATGAGCTCTTTATCCAGGCGGTCCGTACCAGCCAAGATAAGGACACGGGCTGTCCGAGCGGCCAGAAACTTGGATGAGAGACCGGTAAACCAACCTGGAAAAACTCAAATCAGCAGAACACAGAGAGGGCACACGAAGAGGACGCACTGGGCCAGTACGGTGCCGTGCTCCTTAGAGGTGTACGCCATTGCCATGGGGGCAGAACAGTGGCATTTGGCTCATGTTTGAGGATAGATGGTATTGAAACGCGGGCCGAATGAGAGTTGCGAATGGTGTTGGTATTAAAGCTGAGGTCACCGGCTCAGCTCTGAGTAATGGAGGACAAAGAAGACACCTACTGCCATTCAATCCCTTCTTCAACACTGTCGAACCCATCTGGTCTGGCATTCAGCAGACTATGCATGTGCGGCAGGGCATCCATCGCGGATCCCTCGACGACATCTAGCACTGCAACCCCCGAAACACGGTATTTCAGGTCCTGTAGCAGTGGACAAGCTTGAACAACGACCGAGCCGCCCATGCTATGTCCAACAAATACAAAGCTTGGTGCACGAGCAGGGTCGGGAAATATCGTCTGAACGATAGCAACGAGGTCGTCGACTAGGACAGTGATAGACAAATCCTCGTCGTGACCGTCCAAGGATATGGTCTTGCCTGCCTCAACATGAGTACGAGGTAGTGAGAGAGGATAGGTCAACGCACCGTGCCGCCTCGCATCAAACGCAAGTACGCCACACTCGCCCTTGGTCATCGCCGCAACTTCTTTGGCAAAGCAAGCAAAGCTCAGACCACTGTAGCCTGCACCGTGGTGGCAGATCATCAGCCCCCCTCCTCCGACACCTGTTGTGATTCCAGGCGTATGATACACCCTGAAATCCAGTTTTCGAGATGGCGCGACAACTTGCAGAGCCTCTTGAAAGAACCCCGCGGCAGATATGGGCGCAAACTCGGGATTCGGGGGTTTAGGTTTGCGCTGGCGGTTCAATCGACGCTGTGCCATGTTGTTCAGGGAACGAGGCCTGCCTTCGTACCCTAATGTCAGAATACTGAAATATACCCCTATACAAGATCAATTTTACGTGCATAGCTGGAGGGCCCATCCCACTGCCTGCTGGTAGCAGTCCCAATGCATCTGCTGCTTCACGTTCTTCCTGTTCTTCCTCGTCCTCATCGTTCAGATCGGGCACTGGCACAGCTCCAGGCATGGAAGTGTGCCATTCAGAGTCGGGAGGTAGTGGCGGAAGATCTGGAAGCTTTGATATACGCGCATGCATCGCTGACTTGTACAGGTTCGACATGGTGGTAGTAAAGGCGAAGGACAAGGATAGGGGCACTGATGGACACGACAAGGGCTTATCACTTCACTTTAATCTAATCTAATCTCGAGGTCATGAATTCACTGTTTACCGACAACAAAACACCGTTTAACCTGTACGAATAGACATACCAGCGTCTTCAAAGCCCTGATACTTCCACTAGTCGCTGTATTATCTTCTCGTATTTCATTTCCCCGTTCCACTGTCTTTCGATCCCCAACCTCGCTTTCGCCAGTGCAGAACGTCCCTTGAAATCAATGCAATGAACATCGACGCCAGGAAACCCAAGTATCGCGTCCACTACTTGATCATATCCATGCTCTGAGCCGTACATCAGCGCCGTGCAGCCATGTTTGCTAGTCGCGTTGACGTTGGTCGAAGGGAGCTTGAGGAGGGCAGCGACGATGTTGTGATTCCCAGTTTTCGACGCCCAGATCAATGCCGTCCAACCATTCACGTCCGCTGCGTTGGCGTTAAGAGTGGGAGTCCGAATGATTATGTCGACTATCTCAGGATGGTACAAAGGGTGTGAATTGCTTCGTCCGAGCGACCGGATGAGAACCGTCTGACCAGTCTTATCCATCGCGTTGACGTCCGAGTTGTGGGATTGGATAAGCGCTGTGAGAATACTGGCACAGCCGAAGTGTGAGGCCCAAAACAATGCAGTCCAACCGTCATTGTCTGCCGCTTCGATGTTGAGGTTTGGGACCCTTAAGAGTTCGTCGACAATCTCAAGGCAATCTCCATGCGACAGCGCCCAAATAAGCGTTGTTCTCCCCATTTTGTCGCTCAGGTTGACGTCCACGAGCGGATTGCGAAGCAAGACACCCAAAACATCCAGGTGCTTGAATTGAGCAGCTGCTATTAGTGCGGTTTGGCCAGAATGTTGACGCTGATTTCGTGCGTTTGCAAAAGCATCTCTACGACAGCGAGATCTCCCTGCTGTGCAGCAGCTATGAGTGCAGTTGTGCCCTTCAGATCCTGGGAGTTGACATTGACCCCGGTACACTGAAGCAGATAGCGGACAGCTTGATCGCATCCGTTCTGGGCTGCGATGATGAGGGGCGATTGTTGCAGCGTTGTGGTGGGAAGATTCACGCCAAGGCCCTTCGTCACCAAAACCTTGAGCACGGCGGAAAGGTTGTGCTGTGCAGCAAGATGCAGGGCCGAAAGGCAATCCCGAAGAGGATGATGCAAACTTCCGTGACTCGAGTCGTCCCCCAAGGGGAACCTGACGCAGGCTCCGATGAAGTCTTGCACTGCCAGATCGGCAGTGGCAGGCGACAGGCACATGCGGTAGTGCTCGTGCCAATTCAAATATGCGTACTTGAGCAGAGGATTCTGTTGGAAAGCTTCGTACAACTGCCCAAGCTGCCGGAAGTTAACGTTGCCAAAGTTGCACCGCCTGAGATGAGTGATGCAAGCCTCTAGCAGTAGGAGGTGGGGTTCACCACCGAGCTTGAGGAGCAATGTGGCCAGAGTATCTTTGGCCGTGTAATCTTTATAGGCAATCAGTTAAACCGTGGCCGATGCAAAAATGGGTACGCACGAATCAGGCGAACGTTCCTGCTTGCGTCGGTGTGAGCGAGTCCGTGGCACAATTCCATGAGCACCTCTTCAGAAACAAGGTCGTCTGGGTCAAATGTCCGAGAGCGGGGGCACGTCGCCAGTGCATACCGTAGATCATCAATTGAGAGGATCTCCCTCGCAAACACAATCCATATGATGAGCCTTTTGCCTAGGGTAGCTCGGGGCTCGGGTGCATCCAGGATCCTCTGCATGGTTTGGGCGTAAATGTCCTCGATCTTTGCAGGAAAGGATTTCAGAGCAAGCTTGAGGCCAGCGACGCTCAAGCATGGTTGTAGTGTCTCGAGTTGCAAAGTAGCATGCAAGAACCTATAAATGTACGATGAGCACTTCCTGCGGATTCCTAGGACTGGCAGAACGACTCACATGCCCCCCGAGCTCTCCTGAACCGTGCTCACTACCTGATCCTTCAGAGTGTCATCCGCCAGGAGCTGTTTAAGGGCGGGATATTTCGCCACTCGTTCCAAAATAAAACTCCGAATGTCGTCAGGGTGTGCCGCAATCTGGAAGTGTTGTGCCATGGGGAATTCGGATTCCAAGGACCGCAGTGGTCGGGAGGTAATACAAAAACGAGCGTCCAAAGACGTCAGAACGGTGAGGAGGTCAAACCTAACTTCATCAAGCGCCTCGTCGAGGCCATCCAAAACGAAGAAGGCGAAGTCAAAGGTCGCGACCATGGCCACAAGAATACCAACCAGCTCGTTCTGGTCTGGCCACGTTCCTTCAAGCTCGTGACGGGTCCTCATGGGATGTACCAAGGTAACCAGACGTGGATGTCGTTCCAGGATTTGCCTGACCATGGCGGCTAAGATGGCTTGCACGGACAGCCTTTCTGTGTACCGACAGAAGGCAAAGCAGATGCAAATATCAGCCTCTGGGACGCGGCGTTCCAATGCGTGCAGGTAGCTAATAACGGCAGACCTGGAAGGAACGTTCAGAAGCTTCACTCATATCCGACAGCACAGCACTTACGCTAGGATCGTTTTGCCAGCACCCGCTATGGGATGGAAGTCAACTTCATTCCTGATCTTGAAGGGGCTCAAGACTCACGTATTCCAGTTCCCCATATGACACCGCCGGCTGTTGTAGCCCACTTCTGGAAGACTTCGCTCTGAATGAACCATAAGACTGTTCCAGGGGAACATTTGGCCAGGTTGTCCATCAAGATTACCCGAAAGTTGATTGCCGAAAGCCAGCAGAGGAGCTGCAGCATGTTGGGTTCTACGAAAGAAGTCGATCAGCGAAGCCTTTTACCACCACACTCTCGCCGTACCACGGGGCGCAGCAGGGGCAACGATATAGGTGTGGTTGACCACGCTATGATGTATGGCCAAGTCTCTTCCCGCGATGGCAAGAGAACCATCATGAACGGAGGTGTTAGACACAGATTGAACGACACTTGGTCCTGAGATTGGGAGGCAGATGAGACAATACTTCACAGCCAAAGCTTTTCTGCTTCGTACCTGTACCTAACAATCGGTTCGCGCCGTTTGCTGATGCATCCTGACTGGCATTGTCACTCCACGAGAAAGAGTTCCCCATCTGGGGATGGGGTTGCAGCAGTAAAGGAGCTGCCTGAACTTAGCTGAAGAACAGGGTCAAAAGATGGCTGCGGCCGCGGTGGCCCAAAGGCTTTTCGGATTCCCGGAGCACATGATGTCTCGTGAAGGCCGATATTGCCATCAGGTCACTAGATCTGGCTCCCTCGGAGATTGACCGCTATGGCATTGAGCCGCTAAATCCTGGCATGATTGCATACGATTCTTGTCAGCTCAAAAGACGTTACAGCCAAACAAATAGAAGAATCAATGTCCACTCCTCCTCAAAGGAACCTGGAAAGAGAAGGCAAGGTAGAAAGAAGCCATTATTGCAATCCTTCACCAGTGTATTGACGAGGGAGGTCTAAGAAAGATCCGAGTGAAGCAATACAGCAGCGAACATTGTCGAGTGCATTCATGCACTATTCGTCGAGGAGCCCTGGTCGTTCGTTCCAGAATTCCTCCCGGATGAGATCGCAGTGTAGCAAGGCCACCTTCGTCCACTGCTTCGATTTGGAAGCCTTCTTTGTTGCTTTCTTTGGCTCCTTCTCAGAATTCAAGGGAGCATCAAGAGGGGCGGCTGCGCCAACCGCGTTCCCCAGTGGCTCTACCTGAAGCGTCTCGGGTGGAATTTGGGACGGCTCGTCTGATGGACCAGGTGTATGACCTTCATCGGACGGAGGGGCGGCTGGAGAAGGTGCGACCTTGCCAGCAACCATCAGAAAGCTTTTTCCATCCTACGCTTTCGAATTGCGTACCTCAGCTTCGGGTTTTGCTTCAAAGTCAGGCTGCCGAACGAGAATGCTGCCCTTCCTGTACCGAGGGTCAAGAGTGTTGTAGTTGATGCCAAATCGAGAGTGAAGAATTTCGTGCTTGTCTTTAGAAAACGTACCCTACACCAGTTGTTGTGAGCCACGCCTCCCATCCACGACCAAGCAACTCACCCGCAGTGTGGCATGGGCCTCCTTCGTTGTCTGTCCCCCTTTGAGGACCAGAGCCCAGAACGTTGTGTTGTACAAATTGTTGATGTGAGTATCTGCTTGCCTCCAAGCAAAATAATCCTTCACCACTTTCTCTGTAGGATAACAGACGATACGTCCGTCGAATGAGGGTGGATATGCGAGAGGGGTGTCTGGGAAGTATTGTCCCCAGTGCAAGACGTATGAAGAGGTGAAATACGAGGTCAACGTCGAGTTAATCTTTGACGACCGTCTGTTGTACAATGATGTTGATTTCTTGAGCAAGAAGCTGGGGTGCGCTTGATTCCATGGCCCAGAGACGATAACAGCCGAGCAGACCGTACCTGTACTCATCACTCTCTCCGAAAGCTAGAACGATGTCTGGATATTCTTCCATCACATCCCGAGCTGCATGGTCCATTAGCTGCAAGGCTCGCAGATCGTTGGGCTTTTCGAAGGCATGTGTATCGGAAAACCTAGCTTGGTCCACGGGCTCAGTAAGTCTCCTTGATACACTTCAATCGTTCCGTAGAACCTACCGGTGGAATGAATGGCCGTCGAGCCGAAACAGGAGGAACGTGCCAGGTAGAAGAGGATCTGGAAGCTCGTAGTTCCTTACATAGGCGTACTTCGAATTGGCCATGAATGAGATGCACACGCCAGGAGGATGATGGTATGGGAAGAGTTATGCCAGATAAGATTTGGTTTCGGGATCTACTGCCATCAAATCCCACTGATTTAGCCGCCCACTCGCGCCTTTCTGCTACATTAGATTAGAAGCTTGCTAATTATAAAAGGCTGCAGTTATTGTCCCAGCCCACGATGGGATTCGCCAGACATTGAAATCTACGGCCGAGAAATTACTTCTTTCTAGTTGGTTTCACAGCCTTCAAACGAGGAACCCAAGCCTTGCCTTCCCCATCCTTGAGCTTGACGTTCCATTTTTCAACCATCGCTTCCGCCAACTTGACCCACAGAGACTTGTCGATGTCGCGCCTGCCGATGATCAGGGCGAGTCACGGGCAAAAGAAACCGAGGTTGGACGTACTGGCTTTTAGGCCATTCCAGATGAGTGATATGAACCGTCGTGAGCTTCGTCAGCCGTGAGAGGTCGGTATTGAGCAAAGCTTCAGCTTCAGGAACCCTGTATTATTGTTAAATTAAGACCTTTAAGTGATCAGCTGGACGCAATGGGACATACCCAAAGATAAACGATGGCTCTGAAATCGTGATGGTATCTAGAGCATACTCAACACATGGATTTGGTTTGAGCTTGGAAGCAGCAAGAGAATCGAAATCGTATCCAGGCAAGGCAGACTGTAAACATATTATGAGGTTTTCTGTGTTAAGCGATGAAGCTACTTCCTTCACTCACATCAATGCTCCCGCTACACCTAGCATGCCAATTCTTGACGTTGGAGCAGTGCGCAAACAGTGTCCCGATCCGAGCCGAGCTTTGCAGGGAGGTCAACTTGCGACCGTGAACTTCCAGGAACGTTCTCATCAGAGGATCGAGGTACACTTTCGATGCTACGCCATCAATGAGCAGCCAGCGTAAAGCAGGTAACCTAAACTCGTTAGAGTGATATCAGCGATACAGACAGTTCACTTACTTTACACGACAGAGTGCACTGATGGAGACTGTGTGCAAAAGGCTTCCCCGACCAGTCGCCAGCCTTTCCAAATGAGGGAACGCGTCAGGCTGGAAACGGAAACGAGACACTTGCGCCTTGTCCTTGAGGTCACATAGACGTTCAGCCCGCGACGTCCCCGTCATTGCCAAAGAGCGAAGCTCCTGCAGCTGACCTAACGCTTGCATCAACTCAGTGATGTGATCTTCATCCACATCGTCTGCGAGATCAACGTTCAGGTGCAGATGCTGAAGGGTACGAGCGCAGGTTTTTGACAGGGCGACGATAGTGGTCGATGGTAATCGTATTGCAGGTTGAAACTGTGACCACAAGTAGGGAGTCGTCGTGGATTCATGCTGGACGTTGAGAGCACGTTCCAGAGCAGGTCGGTACCTGACTTCGGACACAAGAGCGAGGTTTTCACAGCTTTGGATAAGTGCAGCTGTTAAGACTTCCCTCTGATGGTCATGGTTGCGGTAGTCCAGCCAAAGAGACTTGATATAACGGACGTTTGGGGATGAAACCAATTGCGCTAGCCCTTGGGTTTTCACCAACATCGGTGCTTCAAAGAGAAACGGCGTGGCCAGTTCCTGAGGTCACGCAATCAGTCGAACAAACAAGGGAAGGGAGGTAGATGAAAGGCATACATTATACTCCCGCGAAACCAATCTCAGCCCAGCACGAAAATGCTGCAGCGTCTTCTTTCCTGCGGAAGTCGTTATCATTGAAGTGCCTAGCGACGACAATGACATGGCATAGCGAAGAATGTCGACAAGGATCCGCTTCCTGCTTTGATCAGAAAGCTGCGAGAGAGGGCGCCAGTTTGGATTCATGGGGGCAGGGATTATCGCCTCCTCGGTCCGACCTTGCGTCTTGTTATTCTGCCCAGAATTGGGGAAAATCACGGCCAAGGGGGATTTGCTATCATCCTCCGGGGGTCTTTTGTCCAGCTGCAAGTGAGAAACGTACATGGCAAAGGGTATTTAACATCAACACACCTTTCGTATACGACCTTGTCGTACAACTCCCGATTGCTCCTCATAAAGGATTGGAGCTGGTCTCTATAAGAGGGAGGTTCTTGCAGCCCCTCAAATGGAGGCTTCGCCACCTTCGTAATATAGCGGATTTGTTTCAAGGAGGGAATGGTGGCGAGTTTGACTTCTGCGGTGAAGAGGTCACGGTGCAGGCACAGATATTTCAACCGCGACGCCCCCAGCAAGCTATCGAGAAGCGGCGCCACCCTGTCGGATGCGTAGACGGTGTCGTAGGACTCGAACGATATCTACCGGAAAGTAGTATATAAGCTCTGATGAATTGATAAAGAAATGGGCACGAACGAGAGATGTCCATGGGTGGCGTACGGCTTCGGCCAAAGCCTCGTATATCTTTTTCCTGATGGCAGAGGTTTTGCCGTCGCTGTCGACGACGATCAACCGGCGAGGGTTGACCAGTTGAAAGCCCTTGAGGTATCCCGCAATGCTTTCGTTTGACCAGAGCCCAGTTGACAACCAGAGGTCGGTCAAGGAAGAACTGCGTCGCAAAACCTCGTAGACAAAGGTCCCGTAGCCTCCCTCGACGCGAAGCTTTCTAATAAACCGGCCCAGTTGCTCGTTCTGCTTCAGAGCGGAAGCTAGAGCTTGTGCCTGAGCCTTCGATCGAAGCACCACGGTTTCATAGAGCATTGGCGTGGCAACCCTCAGCCAACTCTTGCAGACGACCAGGATGGTGGACGTGGACAATTCGTAGTTTGCAAAGGGATTTGACTTTGCACATGTGCTGGAGAACGCTTCGTCTGAGACATAGAGTGCCGGCGCGAGGATTTCCTTGATGATTTCGTCTGGCAGCTGGCAGGAAGCAGGGAACGTCATCGTCGCTGCAGAAAACTGGACGTGCAATTTAGACGCGACCAACTCGCGTCGGCAGGACCTGACTCCCGTGCGAAAGTTCCGGAGCAGTGGTCTACCGGCGCTTCTGCAATGTTCTGCCCCTGGAAGGAAGTTCCACCCACTATTGTTCTTGGACATTTCTTGGGGCCTTTGTTTAAACATACAAATGTTACAGAGAAATGAGTGAATTTTCTAAAGGAAAACACCAAAACAAGCCAAAGACCACATCAAGATCAAGGACCGCAATATCTCAGGCTGGACCCTGAAAAGGACAGGATTTGGCCCCTCGCGGTAACACGGAAAGTAACGCGTAAGGAGCCATTGACAGGGGCGGAAATTACTTCTTGCGAGAAGGCTTCAAACGAGGAACCCAAGCGGTACCTTTCCGATCTGCGAACTTGACATTCCATTCCTCTACCATTGCTTCTGCCACTTTGACCCATGGTGATTTTTCAATGTCGCGCCTAACATTGATCAGTACGATTCAAAAAGGAGGAGAAGGGAAAAAGGCCCACTGGCTGGTCGGCCATTGCAACTGATTGACGTGTATTTCCTTGAGCTTCGTCAGACGATGAAGGTCCGTATCCAGCAGCACTTCTGCCTCGACGGGGCTATTGCGGTGGGTGGTCACGTTAACGAGGCAATGGTTTCGAGAGAAAAGATCAAGGTCCGTACCTAAATCCGTGGGATTGAACAAATATACTGCTTAATGCATATTCGAAATCTGGAGCCAATTTGAGGTTGGACGCATCGAGGCAGCCGAAGACGGACTGCGCGTGCATTAGCAAGGTGTCAGATCGCCGCAGACGACGGGCAGGGAGGAAATAATACCACTCACGATATTCTCCCACCATACTGCGTGCCAAGTCTCAACATTGCAACAGTAGGAGAACAGACTTCCGAGGGAAGCAGTGGTCTTCAAGTAGGTCAGCTTGTCGCCATGAGTTGACAGGAATGCATCCATCGAGGTATCCAGGCGGATCACGCACGATTCATCCTCAATCTGCAGCCAGTTCAAAGCAGGAAGCCTGAAGCACAAATCAGAACGCGAGAAGCTCCAGGGAGAGCCGACTCACTTGGAAGAGCAGAGGGCATAGAGGAAGAAGCGAGCTACGGTGTTGCTGGGATCAACGACCATTCGCTCCAAGTAAGGGAACGCATCAGCGGGGAATTTTGCGGCGGAGGCGTCGACAATATCAAGATCGCCTTCACCGTCCTCTCCACACACTATGATTGACCGCAACTCTTGGAGTTGCCCTAGTACGTGCAGCGCTCTGGTGAAGTCCCTTTGGCTCTCGAATGAAGTGAATTTAACACTCAGATGGAGATGCCGCAGAGTGCTGGCGCAATTCCTGGACAGAGCTGCGAGGGTGGAAGGACGAATTGACATTTTGGACTCGAAGCGAGACCACTGGTAGGCCATCAACTCAAGGCCCTTCGTGTCCTTGGATAGCGCGTCCAGTGTGAAACGTGGTTGGGCCTCGGAGACAAGAACCAGATTACTGCAGCGCGAGAGTAAGACCAAGGTCAAGGCCTCACGGTCGATATCAGGATCACTACTCCCAAAAGCCCCGTATCGTAGCCAAAGGTACTTGATGTGGTGGGAGTGGCGGGTTCGAGACAACTCCTTTAGAGAGTTATGACTGAGCAGCGTTGGCGCTTCGTAAAGGAATGGTGTAGCCAGTTCCTGCACCCCCAGAATGAGAACCATACTTCGATGAGCTAAGAATCAGAAAAGGCATACATTATACTCGCGCGATACAAGCGTGAGCCCTGCGCGGAATTGCTGCAAACTTTCCGCTGTGGAGGTCAGAACCGTTGATGTGCCATGCTCAGAGAGTGAGGCTGCGTGACAAAGAATGGCGGAAATGATCTTCCTCCTGTCTTCGTCAGAGAGAGCTGCCAGTGGTTTCCAGTTTGGGTCCAGGGGAGCGGCGACAATGTCGGTATCCTCGGTTTGCATTGTTTTCTGCGGCCCTGGCCCCCAGCGGCTGGTGTCTTCATCGTCTTCATCTTCGAACCAGGCGCCAAAGTCACGGTAGAAACCACCATCTTTTTGTTCGTTGGGCCTGTTTTTCTGGTTAGAAAGGGCAACATAAAAAATTGAAATGATAAACTTTTCGTAGACCACCTTATCATAGACCTTTCGGTCATTACGCATCAACATCTCGAGCCCATTCAAGTAGCGTGCCTCTTTTAGGCTTTCAAAGGAAGGCTTCTTCCCATACGAGTTCTTAAGGCGAATGAGTTTGAGCGAAGGGGTATATACGACCCTGGCTATTGGCTCGTTGAGAGGGCAGTCGGAATGGAAGCACAGAGACTGCAAGTGGGATGCCTCTCGCAGGCCATCGACCAAGGGCACAACCCTGTCCGCCCAGTCGCGGCCACCGCTCACCTCAAACAGTATCTAACAAAATACCATTAATCAAAATGTCATGAATAAAGCAGCGCGTACAGACCAGGTTTGTCCACGTGTGTCGGATGGCTTCTCCCAGAGCCTCATATGCTTTCTTCCTGATTGCTGAAGTTTTGAGACGATCGTCCACAACAATCAAGCGGCGCGGGTTGACAGATTTAAAGCCCTTCAGGTACCCGGCAACACTTTCGTTCGAGTAAAGAGCAGTTGAGATCCATAGCTCGGTCAAAGAGGGGCTACGCCGTAGAATCTCGCCAACAAAGGTACCGTAGCCTCCTTCGACACGGAGCTTCCTGACAAACCGACCAAGCTGTTCATTTCGCTTCAAGGCACTAGCAAGTGCTTGTGCCTGGGCTTTCGAGCGAAGTACCACAGTCTCGTAGAGCAGAGGGGTCGCGACTCTCAGCCAGCTCTTGCAGACCACGAGGATGGTTGAGGTTGACAGTTCGTATTTCGCAAAGGGATTGGCATGGAGAGAAGTATTAGAGAACGCCTCGTCTGAGACATAGAGTGCTGGGGCGAGGATTTCCTTGATGATTTCGTCGGGCACCTGCGATGAAGCCGGCAACGCCATCGTCCGTAGCCAAGGGGGCACATGCAATTAATGACGGGACGCAAATCGCGTCTGGTACACATGGGAATTCGTTTCGGCAAACCCCTTCCCTTTGTCCTGTTGACATGCATGGTCAGCACCTTGTATGCCTACTCTTTCAGTAAATTATCAATTTATATTGAATGTACCTATAATTATGAAGTTGATTACAGTAAAAGAAACCAGCCAAGCAACAAAGGACCAAGGAGCGCAACACTCAGGTGGAAAGGTTGGAATTCGCCGGCCTTTTCTTAGGGCACAGGATGCAAAGAAGCAATCGCCGAGCCAGAATCATTTCTTGCGAGCAGGCTTCACTGGTTTCAAACGAGGAACCCAAGCTATCCCTTGCCGATCTACGAGCTTGACGTTCCATCTCTCAACCATTGCTTCGGCCACTTTGACCCACGTTGACTTTTCAATATCGCGTCTAGGGTTTATCAGTAAGGCATTCAGGGGAATAAATTCAAAACTCACTGGCTTTTCGGCCATTCTAGACGATTGATATGGATTTTATCGAGCTTCGCCAAACGAGAGAGGTCCATGTTAAGTATAGCCTCCGCCTCTGGGGGTCTGTGACAATGGGTTAGTAAGACCCTTTCAGGAGGAAAGAGAAGATTCCGCACCCAAATTGATACGACGGTATCACAATGCTGTTTAGTGCATATTGGACATCCTGATCCGGGTCAAGGTTGTCTGCATCAAGGCATTGGAAGTCAGATCTGGAGTCCTGTTGAAGAGTTTTTCAGACCGTCAGACGCCGATCATCCTTGGTGCCATCCGGAGTGCTGTCACTCACGAAACCACCACCGCACACCGTATGCCAAGTCGAGACGTTGACACAGGAAAGGAATAAACTTTGGAGCCTGGCTGGACTCTTCAGGTAAATCAACTTGCTGCCATGAGTTGAGAGGAAGTTTTCGATGGAGGGATCCAGATAGAAATTGAAAGGGTCATCTTCGATCTGCAACCAACTTAAGGCAGGTAGCCTGGAGTTTCGGTCAGAGAACTGCTCGGTATGGGATGAAATCGACTCACTTGGCATAGCAGAGGGCATAGAGGAAGAACTGGTTCACAATGCGCCTTGGATCAACAATCAATCGCTCCAAGTGGGAGAACGCGTCGGCAGGAAACCTTTCCGCAGAAACATCGAGTTTTGTGTGATCACCAACACTTTCAATGTTTCCGCACATTGTTATTGACCGTAGCTCTCGAAGTTGTCCCAGTGCATTCAGCACCTTCGTGAAATCCTCCTGGCCCTTGAACGAAGCTAGCCCAATGTTGAGGTGGAGATGCCGAAGGGTCCCAGCGCAATTCTTCGAGAGCGCTATAAGCGTTGTTGAGCCGATTGGGATTTTCAAATCAAATTGGGACCATTGATAGGGCATAGGCTCGGGATCACTACGCCGCTTGTCGTCCACATCCAAGGTGAAACGATGTTTAGCTTCGGAGACGAGAACAAGGTTATTGCAGCGCAAGAGCAGTACCAAAACCAAACTCAAAGCGTCAACAGTGTTCCATGTTGAATGAACCGATTGCAACCAAAGGAATCTGATGTGGTGGGCATGGCGGGATCGAGACAAAGCCCGCAGCCCCTTCTGACCAGTCAGCATTGGTGCTTCATAGAGAAACGGTGTAGCCAATTCCTAGACACTGATATCAGCCCAACCTATCAAACGTAGAACGCAAGAAACGAAAAGACAGACATGAAATTCATGTGATACAAGTGTTAGACCTGCACGGAACTGCTGCAGAGTCTGTGGACCCATTGCCATGGACGTGCCATGTATAGAAAGCGACGCCGCATGACGAAGGATGCTTGAGAGAATCTTCCTCCTGTCTTCGTTCGAGGCCCCCGCCAAGGGTCTCCAGTTGGGATCCAGAGGTGCCGCAAGAATATTTTCGTCCTTCTCCTGCAAATTTGTCTGTACTCCAGGAACGTCTTCGTCTTCTGCGAAAAAGGCTGCAAAATCGAGGTCAAAACGACCGTCTTTGTTTGGGCTGTATGTACATTGAGTAGGGATGTATCGGAGACGTTCCAACGCACCTTTCGTAAAGCACTTTATTATAAAGTCCTTGATCAAAACGCATGAGCATTTCAAACCCACTGAGGTACCTAGAGTCCTTCAATTTCTGAAAGGAGGGCTTTCCCCCAAAGCGCGTGATAACTCGAACTTGTTTCAAGGAAGGGATCTTGCTGAGCCTCTGAATAGACTCGGTGATGGAGCATTCTAGATGGAAGGACAAGTATTCCAGCCGGGATGCTTTGTGAAGACCAGCCACCAGAGGCTCAACCCTTTCGGCTCTATGACCAGCGCCATTGATCTCGAAGGACGTCTAATATATGCGCGTTAGCCCAGAGCAGATGATAATTGTGGAAAGCCCATACCAGTTTCGTCCACAAACGTATGGCTTCTCCTAAAGCCTCATACACCTTCTTCCTGATCGCTGAGGTTTTGAGGCGATCGTCCACAACGATCAAGCGACGTGGATTGACGGACCGAAACCCCTTCGTATATCCAGCAACACTTTCATTCGACCAAAGGGCCGTCGAGACCCAAAGATCAGTCAAAGTAGGGCTATGCCGCAGAATTTCACCAACGAAGGTCCCATAGCCTCCTTCGATGCGAAGCTTCTTGATGAAGCGACCCAACTGTTCATTTCGCTTCAAGGCACCGGAGAGGGCTTGTGCCTGAGCTTTCGACCGGAGGACCACAGTCTCGTAGAGCAGAGGGGTGGCTACCCTCAGCCAGCTTTTGCAGACGACGAGGATGGTCGACGTAGACAACTCGTAGCTCGCAAAAGGATTGGACTTCTGAGACGTGTCGGAGAAAGCCTCGTCGGATACAAAGAGCACTGGTGCGAGAATTTCCTTGATAATCTCGTCGGGCAGCTGCGACGAAGCTGATAGTGCCATCGTCGATGGCTAGGTTGAATCTGCTGGCCATTAACGGCGCGACGAAATCGCGTCGGCAGCGTCCGACATGCGTGGGAACGGGTGCAGTCCCGACGGCTGCCTCTTTGGGCCTCCCCCTGTGAACCGCTGGACTCCTGGAGATTATCTGGAAGGCGCAGAGGCGAGCCTTAAACTGTAATCAAATGTATCAGCCATATATTTTTCAGTCTGAGTAGCATAGTGTAATGGTGGACGGCGATCGAAGAGGCTGGCCATGATCCTGGGCTGGTTTCGTACTACGCGCAAGGACTGCTTGAGTATCAAGGCACGCCTTGTCTGAGACTTGGCTCCCTTGATTATATCTTTGGTACCTGTGATAGAGCTGGCACCTCTATTGTTGATGAACAAATTGTTGCCGATGAGGCAATGCAAATCTCTTTGGCAAATGCCTTGATAATAGGGCAGCTGCATACAAAATAGCGCCATTCTGGCCTGATGTTGGCAGTGACTGTGAATTTATATTGCATATACAGGGTATTATAAAGTTGATTTAGTAAACAAGCAGCAATGCGCTCAGGAGTACGACATCCAGATGGAAGGGTCGGGATCTGCCTGCCATTAATAGAAGAGTAGCGGATGCACCGATATCCAAGGGAAGAGCCGTGAGGCGAGACTCATTTCTTGTGATTAGGTTTCACGGGCTTCAAACGAGGAACCCAGGCAGTTCCCCTGTGTCTGCAAACTTGATGTTCCATCGCTCGACCATCGCTTCTGCTACAGGGACCCAAGTTGACTTGTCGATGCCGCGTCTAGCATCAATTAGCGTGGCTTCAATAATCAAACATTCGGAAACTTACTGGCTCTTTGGCCATTCCAGATGGTCGTCGTGGATCTTCTCGAGGTTCGTTAGACGAGAAAGGTCCATATTTAGTAGGGCTTCTGCCTCAGATAGCCTGTCAAAAGACGAGGGTATCGCGTACCCAAAGCGATAGGACGATATCATGATTGGGGACAGGCAACGTCCCGCCATTTCAAACTCCGACAGGCCCTGCCAAACGGTGTCCGTCAAACTTCGTCCTCAACGCTCAACTTTCGCAAGTACTTTGTATGAGAGATAATGTAGAGCCATATGCATGAATTAGAGCCTGCGTTTTTTATTTTTGAATATTTCATCTTGTCAAGAGATAGCTCCCCCTTGTGGCGATGTTCAGCATGAAGGAAACAACTTCTTTGAGATTTCGCAACGTACGTCTTCTTGAAAGTATCTCCTGACTTATATTGCAGTTTTGTAGAGATATTGAATCATGGGGAGAGGCCAGGGAGTGCGAGTTGTGAACGCGGGCGGAACGACTACTCTGAAAAGCAATTGATAGAAAATAGGGGCTAATTGATCGTTGAGCGTGAAGCAGATTTGCCTTCTCTAGCAGAGACAGGCCTTTGAACCGGGCCCCCTACAGCCTGCATAGTCCATATATGTAAATTACCTTCCATTCACGCTGTTTAATCCCCAAGCTTCGCTTGTACCGAACCTCTTTGGCCAAATATCTCCAGCTTCAAACGGGTGCGTGGGAAAACTCATTCCAAAAAGGGCAAGGACACTTTTCCTGTAACGCGGATTTCGGTGAGAGTGCCGGACCCCATCATGATGCTGTTCAGAGCATATGTGACGTCGGGATCGGGGTTGAGATTGTCTGCGTCGAGACAAAGAAAGTCATCATCGGAGCCCTGATGAGAGATGGACTAGTGTAGGAAGTGTAGAGAAACCCAACTCACCCGGCCATCACTGTATATCGCAAGCCAAACCCTGACGTTGGTACAGTAAGCGAATGAACCTCCAAGTCTTGCTGTACTCTCCAAGTAAGTCAGCTTGCTGCCATGGACTGACAGGAATTTTTCGATTGAAGGATCCCGTCCGAGCATGGGGAAGTCACCTCCAATCCGTAACCAATTCAATGTGGGTAGCCTAGAATGCAGGTCAGAGTTTGTGCACAACAAGACAGAACCAACGCACTTGGCAGAGCAAAGGGCATAGAGAAAGACCTTGTTGATGGTGCAATCAGGATCAACGACCAATCGCTCTAGGTGAGGGAACGCGTCGCGAGGAAATCGTCCTGCTGAAACATCAAGTTTTGTAAGGTCGCCAACACTCTCAAACTTTCCGCACATCATAACAGACCGCAGCTCTCGAAGTTGCTCCAGTGCGTTTAACACCCTCGTGAATTGATTCTGACTCTTGAGCGAAGCTAGTCCCGTGTTGAGGTGAAGATGCCGAAGGGTACCAGCGCAGCTCTTTGAAAGTGCGATGAGAGCATTGGGGCCGAGGCTGATATCTGAGTCCTGACTCAAAGTTCGACCATTGGTAGGGTATGGGCATGGTATCATTTTGGATCTCGTCGCCCTTCTCTAGAGCATGAAGGTGCCTGGCTTCAGAGACAAGAACCAGGTTGCTACAGCGGGAGAAGCCCTTGGGGCCGGTCAAGATGGGGGCTTGATAGAGAAATGGTGTAGCCAGTTCCTGTCCTTTGGATTAGCCAAATACAAAGAATACGAAAGGGGCAATGCTCATGTTAAACTCGTGCGATACGAGTGTTAGCTTTGCGCGGAAGTGAGCGCTGGAGAGTCTGCCCACGCCTTATCGAGGACGTGCCCTGTTCAGAAAGCGACGCTGCGTGACGAAGAATGCAAGAAAGGATTTCCTTCCTCCCCATGTCCGAAGCCCCCACCAAAGGCCTCCAATTTGGGTCTAGAGGTGCCGGTAGGACATCTTCATCCTTCTTATGAACATTTGTCTGTGTTTCAGGGAGCGAATCGTCCGAGTCCGAGTCTGAGAGGAAGACGGCGAAATCAAATCCGAAACTACCATCTTTTTTGGCGCTATGTGTACCTTGAGTTATCGAGCGGCAAAAGGTAGCAGTGTTTGTAACATACCTTTCATAGACTACTTTATCATAGAGCCCTCGATCATCACGCATAAGCTTTTCCAGCTCGGAGACATAGTGAGCGTTCTGCAGTTTCTGAATGGTCGGCTTTCCCCCGTGGCGACTGATGACACGAATTTGCTTCAGGTTTGGGATTGTGGCAAGTCTGATAACGGGTTCAGCGATTTCGCAGGTAGGGTGGAAGGTCAAGTATTCCAGTTGGGATGCCTCGGAAAGACTATTAACAAGGGGTACAAGCCTCTCGCTTCTCCAGTCTGCGCCGTTGATCTCAAAGTATGTCTGACATAAATTAGTTTGCTTTCAATGGCTGAAGACTAGTGAAATGGCATACCAGGTTTGTCCACGCGTGACGGACGGCTTCTCCCTCGTACACTTTCTTCCTGATCGCTGAGGTTTTGAGATGATTGTCAACGACGATCAGCCGACGCAAGTTGACAGCTTGGAATCCCTTCAGGTAACCAGCAACACTTTCGTTTGAGTAAAGGGTAGTTGAGATCCATAGCTCGCTCAAAAAGGGGCTACGCCGCAGAATTTCGCCAACAAAGGTGCCGTAGCCTCCCTCAATGCGAAGCTTCTCGATGAATTGGCCAAACTGCTCATTTCGCTTCAAAGCACCCGACAGAGCTTGGGCCTGGGCTTTTGAGCGAAGAACCACGGTCTCGTAGAGCAGAGGGGTCGCGACTCTCAGCCAGCTCTTGCAGACTACGAGAATGGTCGACGTAGACAAGTCGTATTTCGCAAAGGGATTGGAGTTGGCAGACATGTCGGAGAACGCCTCGTCGGAGACATAAAGCACTGGTGCGAGAATTTCCTTGATGATCTCGTCTGGCAGCTGTGACGAAGCTGGCAGCGCCATCGTCGAGTGAATTGAACCTGCTGGCAAGTGTAACAATTAATGACGCGACCAAATCGCGTCGGCAGCGTTCCGACATACAGTCCGTGGGAACTGTGGTCGGGTGCAGTTACTGTTGATTCTGACGGGCGCCTCTTTCCTCCCTCCCTCACCGGCACCACTGAAAGTTATCTGGAAAGGACCCTCAAATCAGACGTAGCTGTGACATTCTGAACAGCCTAGAGTAATGGCAGACGTCACCAGTGATGGAACCTTGCCACGATCCTGGGCTTGCTATTCGGGCGGTGAAAACTCAGAACCGCCTCTGAGCTGATACGTGCTTCTGGTTTGTAATTTCCACCTCTAGTGACTATTTTGTACTGATAGAAGCTTATCTGCTCCTTTATCGTCTTCAGGTCTGCATCGTGGTCTCGGTGAATTCAACGTGTTTCAGATTCGAGAGGCCGAGACGTCAATTCTCTAATCTCTCGATGAGCCGAGAAACTCCAGTCTTCGCGCCTCATGTCGTGCATGACGTCGTAAAGTTACTCTCGTCGAAGCGTTTCTGAGATTTCGTCACCCAAGGAAGCAGCGCTTCTTAAAAACAAGGAACCCGACATTACGGCTCACAGCGTAGAGCTCCCTCGACTCTCGGCCACGATGCGTCTAACCAGTTTTTGTGGCGTGATCGATAAACCGAGCGACTGGTGCTTTTGCATTCCTCATAGATGTCGAAGAGGAATGCAGATAGATTCGACTAACGACCCCCCACCCGCCTCTCACACTTCTCACCTCCCCTTCCCCTCCCCTTCCGACTTCATATCGCTAAGGTCTAAGATTGCTCTGTTATCAGTACTCAAAGGATAAGCTATCACTACTCCTCGGCGCTAATCGAAGTGGAACGTGCCATCTTGTCACATTCACACCCCCTAATGGCAAGAGTCTCCCCACAAACTGCAACCAGGGCAGGTGCCCGTCTTTGGGCGCCCTTTCCAGTTCGACCATTTGTAGGCATTCTCTCCCGTCTTATGGGTAACCTCACTGAAGATCTGAAACCCTGCAGCTGTCCACCTACTCAACAGAACAGCTAGCCCGCTTTGTCCGGACGCACGTCGATGACCCTTTTGCATCCAAGTTTGCGAGATTCGTGGAAATCGTCGGAATGAATGGAGCTGCCTTTGTGGGCCTCGAGGACGATGCGCTAGAGAGGTACAGTTCATTATCTCAACGGAAGTCAGTTCTGTGCTAATGAGGCCCTAGATTATGCCGGAATGAGTTGCCTGGGCTCTACGAGCTCCAAAACTGGAAGACGTGCTTCAAAAAGCCCACAACGCCTCACATTCGAGATGTATTTGGGCTACCCCCCATATCTCCCCTGCTCCCCGAATCATCGTGTCCTTCCTCACCACGCTCTCAGCTTAGGGTATGCTCCGCCTCGGTGTCAGACGCCGACACTCCTGAGTGGGCACCCGATGAGGATTCTCTGCTGTCCACCCCGGAATCTAGTCGGTTCTCCTTTGACGATCCCTCTCACTGGACGCCGGACGTCGAAGGTGAACAGGTGGAGATCGCTGAGGCTTACTACTCGTATGGGGAAAGTCCGTATGCCACCTACCGACCCATCGCCGAAAACATGGTTCCGTCGTACCATACGAAAAACGCTTCAAGTGCATTGGATACAGACAACAGCACACCTCGCTTGTCCCGGAGATCAAGCGCGGTATCGTTGAGGTCGATCCGGATTCTCAACTTTGACGAGGCCGACCCAGAGCAGTTCTCACCCACTATGCTGCACCAGGATCTCGAGCAGGACTTTGAGATCCGCACCAGCAGCCATATTTGCGACAAATCACCTCCTGTCCATCGTCCGCCAGACCCTCGATATACGGATTCACCACCTCTTGCACCGAGGCTCAATGTAGAGTCTTGGGACGCATCCCCCGATTCCAACCCCTACGCACCTGCGACGCAGAGCGCGGAGCTCAGCCTGCTCCAATTGTTCTTCTTTTGCGACCTTGATCCATCAGATTCTAGGGGCGCGTCTCTGGAGAAAGAAGACTCAAGATCTTCTCTCCAGGACGGGTATCTCCCAACATCGCTCCTACTGGGACACATTTACGGGGACCTCGACGAGAACCCCTCGTCCGAAACCACTTCCATGTTTCCGTCCCAGAACAACAAAAGCCTTTCGCCACCCCCGATAACCTCCGACTCCGATCCCTCTAACAACGCGACCAGCGACGACTCGAGCTTCTTCGAGGATCCTTGGAACCTTGATCTGTCAGACGACGATTCCGGCGTTGGGGAGGATGCGCCAGCTGCCAGCTCGCGCACAATAGTGACATTCCCTGCTATCGTCGTTGGCGAAGCACCGTTATCCCAGGGCATGGTCATTGTTGAGGTTGATGAGGAATTACAGCGGCTACTCAACGACTCGCGTCACCCGGTCGACGCCTTTGTCGACGCTGAGGACCGCTTGGTCATCACGTCCACTGCCAAGGACCTTTCCTCACCGCTCTTTACGTCGTATTCCGGATCGCACCCTGCACACGAAGACGACCAATGGTCCGAATGTGTATCATCTGATCTCGAAGATGATGCGTTCGCGTCACCAGTTGCGAGCCACCTGTCTGTGACCCCGCTGATAGAGGCTTCGGGTGAGTTACATCGTACACCGTATGTCGATCGACGACTAATGACTTGTCACGCAGCCCTTGAAAGGGACCTCACGATGGGACTATGTTCGCTAGAGGCGGATCTACATCTGGTACCGACACTCTCGACAATGGAAGGTCTCAGAAACTTCCATGCAACCTCTGCATTCGATGACCTATGCGACGACCGACGACCAGAACAAAAACTGAGCCCTGGCTTACATTCCTCCCTCATATCATCTCCTGCGACATCCGATCACCTTCCATTCCCCTCATGCGATCTGTCGTGTCCTCCGATGCCACCTCCACCCACTGCGCTATCTCCCTTTCCACAGCAACAATACCTCTCGTCGCCCTCCGTCTTCGCCCGACGACTGTCAGAGGTGCTGATCAGGAACCAGGTCATCACAGGAGGGTGCCTTGGGTTGACTATCACCCCTGATCTTACTGTCATTCAAACACCCATCAGTCCAATATTCATCACTCCACCTTTCGCTCACTTCCAAACCACATTGGACGACGGCGAACACAGCGATGCGTTTAAGAGGGTAGTTCCCTTTGCCAACGCTCCGGCATCCAAACCAAAATTGGAAATCGACATCAACTACGACTCTTTGTGGCACGACAGCCAACTTTCGAGTCTCATATCGTCGGTTGGTTGTGGAGCTCATCATCATCGGCATCTGTACCCCACGCCGATTTCGACTCGGAGGACGCTCTCGCATAGCCCCTCGTTTTCAGACATCTCGTCAAGCGACTTGGCCTCGAGATCAAGTGTATCATCCAAGGACGCAGCTACCATGCCGGGGCAGGTTGGACGCCAGGAGGTGGAGTCCATCCAGCAGATCCTACCCTTCGAGGGGCACGACATCAATCTGGAGGGGTCGAACATTTTTCCGTCCCCTTCAGCACATGAACAGCACTACCAGTCTTATGGTCGCTGTCCCTCTGAGCCTCTGAGCGACGTGGTGTCTGATAGCGAACAGGCAGCCTCAAGCAACGACTCCATGCCAGCTACTCCCTCTCCGATTCTCACCAGAGCCATTGGTTTATTGAAGTCACTCATGACACCAGGTGATCCAACTGTCGAAGAATCACGCCTCCCTATGCGGATTCCTGGAACCTACGACTCGAACCTTGGCTCATAACTCTACAGCATCACTTTTACCCTTCCATTTACCTATCTTGGGCTCTAATTCGCGTCTTGCCTATGGACCCTGTATTATCATTCCGTCCGTTTTATATCGAAGATTGTCATTCTGCTTCATGTTGTACCATCCGCTTTCTATGCTGCTTTCCTGTTTCTTGTGCCTCTGTACTCTTAGAGTTGACTGTCTTGTATTTCTAGTTGTTTGCTTTGCTCGCCTGCTCCAAAGCAGCACTTGTACCGGTTACCAACACTCGTGTGTGCCTCTTCGATGTCTAGAGCGTGTGGTAGCAGTAAAGGTCTAAGTAAAAGTATGCTTAAAAGCCTAGAAGTGCTTCACTAATAATACCCGGATACCAGACTCCCCCGTAAGATGTTGGGGGTATTTAGAACGCTTGTTTTCTAGGTCCACTCAAGCGAATACCTTCTGTGTTTACGCATCCATCTCTAAGTTGTCCCGCTCCTCGTACAGATGTTACCCAACCGGGCCGCGCTGCATGGTATAGTTCTGATCTAGGCCTTGGAACAGAGATCAAGCTGCAAAACGCCGATTCGACGAATTAGGTGGCCCTAATGTTACAAAGTACATATATTATACACAATGGGTTTCGTTGAGTATGAAAAAGAGGGCTGCGCGGGCTTGCATGGCAGAGCTATGGGTCGGGGTTCACTTCTTTCGCGAACGCGAGGCAGTAGCGGGTTTCAATCTTGGAATCCATGCCTTTCCAGTGCGATCCAAGACCTTGATATTCCACTTTTGCATCCGCTCCGCGGTCTTCACCCACATTGATTTGTCAATGTCACGTCTGCAACAGAGTCTCTGTCGTAGGAAAGTTTAGGAACCTAGGAACCACTCACTGATTAGTGGGCCACACCAGGCCTTTTGTAATTTGTACAGTCTCGAGCGCTCTGAAGGGGGTCAAATCTACAGAGAACAAGAGCTCTGATAGAGGATCCCTAACGATGACATTATCATGTCAAGAATAGACGGGATACAGGAGGCAGGAAACTTACAGTCCATAAGATGTGAATTTAATCGATTTCATGGCGTAGCGGACTTTCGGAAACTTGTCCAAGAAATTAAAGTTGTACTTCTATCACCGACGGCAAGGATCAGTTATACATCTAGATAGCACAGCAGACACATATACCGTACCCCAGACATGTCGTTGACAATCTCCCATTCGGTGAGATTTGGAAGCACGCAGAACATGTACCCCGTAACTGACGGGCTGTTGAGGTATCTGACCTTGTGCCCGTGAGCTTGGAAGAACGGTAGCACAGTCTGGATCATGTCGAATCCCCCATTGTCCACAGCTCGTAAAATAGCATGTTTCAAAGATGGAAGCCTGAGATGCGGTACGTGAGTCATTTTGCAAAGAGCAACGTTGAATATGAAGGCGCACTCAACGTCCACGAGTGATCCGATAAACGACGAATTCAAGAGACTGTTGTTCGACATTCGCAGTCGCTCAACCTTCGGGAATGCATCACGAGGAAGCATGATACGTGTATCACTCCCCGGTTTATGTGTATGTCCACCCGAGCACAGGGTTAACGACCGTAGCTCTCGAAAGCGTCCCAGAATTCCCGTTATGCGTGATAGTTCCATATCTGAATCTTCATCGTCTTCGTCGAGATCAATACCAAGGTTGAGATGCTGCAGGGTCTCTGCAGAGTGCTCCGAAAGCGAGGCGAGGGCCCGCACCGGAAGCTTGATGTCTGGGCGCTCTTCATTCCACAAGTAAGGCATCGGTTCAGGTCCTGCATCGCGGTCCTCGAGGCCCCAAGGTTTGGCCTGGGAGACAACAACCAAGTTTCTGCAGCTTTCAACGAGGTCTGCGATAGCGTTGGTGTCGAGAGCGATGGCCTCAGTGATACCCTCGTACTGCTGCAACCATATCTCCTTTATGTGTCGCTTGTAAGGCGACGCTGTTAGCTTGACTATCGCATTCGACTTTGCCAGCATGACGACTTGGTAAAGGAGGCGCGTTCCAATCCTCTACAGACTCGGTATTGAAAAATTGTCCGGGATGAGAAGAAAAAGGGTGGCCTACATTAAACTCCTTACAAACCCGGACGAGGCCTGCTCGAATACCCTGCTGTGACAGTTGGCTCGGAGCGCGAATTCCTGGGGTCAGAGGCGACATGGCGAACGTGAGTATGTTTGCCCAGACAACGTCTCTTTCTTCGAGAGACGCATTGGCCAATGGCGTCCAGTTTGGGTCCAATGGCGCCGCTATTATGTGGGCATCTTCCGCTATCGGAGCGTCGGTTTGGGTGATATTCGAAGGTAGAGGTTTCTTCACCCCGCTGCGTTGGAGTTTATAGTTAGCGTTTCGAATCTCGGAAAACCTATGCCACTGGGTTCCGTACCTATCGTAAACAACTTTATCGTAAAGTGCACGATCTTTCCTCAAGGCGTCTTCGAGAGATCCTGAGGGTGGAGTATCGTGAGTGGTGTCGATATCAGGTTTCTTTTTCCATGTGACAAAACGGATTGACTTGACCGAAGCCCGCGTTATTAGGCGCACCCACTGCCTAAAGATCCCATGCAGCTCCAAATGCTCAATCTGAGCCGGGCTTTGGGCGAGAGTATTAACGAGGTTTGACGTTCTTGAGAAGTCTGGCCTTGGGGTATCCAACACGACAGTATTCTAAAGGGGTGTTAATACAGTCCAAGTCCCTTAAGCGCAAGTTTGGATACCAAATTCTTCCACTTCTGCTTTATCGCTTCGTCCAAAGCTTCGTGAACGCGTTCACGAATGACAGAGGTCTTGAGACGGTCATCGACAACAATGAGGCGACGAGGATCCACGAGAAGGAGTCCCTTCGCATAGCCCGCCACGCTTTCGTTGGACCATAGCGCGGTCGAGATCCAGATGTCGGTGAGGTGAGGGCTTCGTTTCAGTATCTCGAATATGGCGTTACCGTACCCTCCCTCGATTCGGAGCTTCTTTACGAACGTTCCAAGCTGATTGTCCTTCTTCAAGACAACCGCCAAAGCTTGTGCCTGTGCCTTTGATCGTAGCACTACCGTATCATACAGCAGTGGTGTCGCAACGCGCAGCCAGCTTTTGCACACCACCAAAATGGTCGAGCTGGAGAGGCCGTACGTCGCGAAAGGGCTCGCCTTGAGAGCGGTGTCGGCGAAGGTCTCGTCGGGAACATACAAGGCTGGAGCCAGGATCTCCTTGATAATCTCGTCCGGAAATTGGGAGGAGGCTGGAAATGCCATGGGGGACGCGACGCGTCGATAATGGACGCGGGAGAGAGAAGGCCAAGCACCACATGGCCTCCAAAATGGACAGCGGCCGCGATCAATCGATCACGTGTACCGCTATCATTCCGAGTCTTGTCACTGTCAGTGTCAAGACCCCGGATATCTCTGCTCTGTACCCAATTGTAGGCGCCTCATATTCCAGCACGGCCCATGGCTCTGCCAACTTCCTCTCAGCTCCCAGACGAGATAATCAAGGAGATCCTGTATCCAGGATTACATGTTCCGGACGCGCTATTTGCTGACTGCACGTTCCGTGAAGACCCTTTTGCAAAGTACGACCTCTCCAGTTCAACCGTCTTGGTTGTCTGTAAGAGCTGGTTGCGAGTTGCCACTCCACTACTTTATGAAACTGTAGTACTGAGGTCCAAAGCCCAGGCACAACGCCTCGCTTGGGTGCTAAAGAACAACAACCAGCTTGGCCCGTTTATCAAGAAGCTTCGGGTCGAGGGCGGTTATGGCAACTCAATGTTTGAAATCCTCAAACGGAGCCCCCATACAACGGATTTGTCTCTCTCGACAGCCCTTTTCTCTAATGAGAGCGTTACGGGTTACTTGAAAGGATTCCGGCTTGTGAATCCCAAACGGTTAATTGTGCGGGACGACGGTCAATTTACGGGCTCTAAGGTTCGCCAGCAGGTTTATGAAGCCTTAGCAGAAGCTGCAAAGGATACGTGGAATGCTATGGTATTCATTATCCTCTCCTCGCATTCCTGCCACCTGACACCATTCACAGAAGGCTGTTTATCTCCTTTTGCCAGAAGGCAATAGCACCACTCGAGCTTCTGTCCTTGCTGAAGGATTGACGCGAGGGTCTTCCCCTATTGAATACATTCGCATCTATGGATGTACCAGTGCCAGCCTTCATCTCAGTTTTGTACAACTCCTTCGACTCAGCACGATGAGGGAAATGCGTATCTTTACCTGGAAGAGAAAACCACCATTCGACTCCAACAATGTGCAATCCATTCCAGGGTTGGTACAGTTCGAGCGAGCCCTGCTTGCAGATCGCAAGCTGTATGAGATGGTGTCATACGAGCAGTAAGGCCCTCGTACTTTCAGCCCCTAAGCTTATCCAGGCTAACGCGACCGACGGGGCAGTCCCCTACTGGCTCTTCCACCTGCCAGTTCAGTTCCAGCAGCCAACGTCGCTGCCCATACCCTGCCTGCCCCGTTGAACCCGCACTGGCGGCCGCTGTTGAATGCATCTCCAGAGATACGAGACCTGATTTGGACAAAAATCCTTTGCTATGCTATGTCACTCTCGTCGCCAGGGACTTCATCAATATCTCTTCGACATCGAACGAGTTGGCAGAAGTTCAGAGCGGAACTCGCGTTAGTCTGCAAGGAGTTCGCAGTAAGTTGCTTTCTTTCATTGACCCTCCGGGCGTACTTCATGGTCCTCACATCCGTGTTCTTGGCCAGAGACTTGCGACACCATTGATGTACAAGATTATCATTGTAACACGCCTAGAGACCATCGACCATCTCAGGTTTTCCCCTCACAAGCACCTGATCCGAGAAGTATGGCTCCAGATCGACTACTGGAAGGCACAGCACACATTCTTTTGGATGCCATCCTCTCTTTCCAGCTTGCTTGCAGGGTGCACTAACCTGGTTGCCCTTTCTGGCTGTCGAACGTGGTTGTCCCACGAGAGCGACGCTGGTCCCGAGCCAAGGCACTTTCGATGGAATTCCACAACACCATCACACATCCCCATCCCATGGCGCACTCTGAACGACCTTTCGGCCCACTCCTCCGTTACCCTTCAGCATTTGAACATTGCTTTCAAGATGGACAAGGAAGAGGCCACTTTCGAAGAACTTGACCAGATCATTGTAGCCTTGAGCTGTCTCCGGCAACTCCGCTCCCTTGGACTTTGCGGGCGTAAACCCGTCTCCCTCGTGTCTGGCACTACCACCTCAAGGTTTCCCTCGGACTGCTTCCCTCTTCTCGAACGTCTGGCCGTTGCGTTCCCCAGTCCTGCCAATTTGCCGCTGATGGAAGCACTTGCTGGAGTGGAGTGAGCTGTCTTCTCTTGATCCCCCCATCCTCGGATACTAACGGTTGAGTTCAGATTGCCCTCCCTGACATGGCTTGAGCTCAGGCCCGAAGACACGCGAGGAAATCGGCTCCTACACGCTGTCACCCCCATTTCTAAAATCCCATGGCCGGAAGATAACTACCCTAACTAGCGCTTCTTTCATGGAAGACACACTCTCGGAGCTTCCATGTCTCGAAACGTGGAGGATTATTTGGGCCAGCTCTGAGGTGCGCTAGACGGTATTTTGCTCTACCTTTTACTGCCCGGATGCTAATAAATTTTGTAACAGTTCTACAACCTCGACTGCCTCGCAACTGTCCCTGCAGAAGGCCCAGACTTTGCAATGACCAGGATCGAGTTTATACAGTCTTGCGGCAGCGATGGGTAGGCTCTTTTTTTGGCCAGTGACCAGCCATTTTTAACTATAAGCCCAACTCCTGCTCTTAGATCGTGTCCGCCACAATGTCTGTTGTCCGCCAACTTTTCTAGCTTGAAGAAACTCGAGTCCATTCGTCTTTCGCACCTGGAATGGCCCACAAGCCAGTGAGTTTGCTTTTGCAAGACGATGACCATTGGCGGAGGCTAATCAAGTCTCTGTAGGCGAGATATTGACCGCTCAGTCTGGGTCAGCGTAGCAGAAGCACTACTCAAGAAGTGGAACATCAAGCTATTGAATAAACACGGAAAAGGGTGGATTCCGCGGCTTAAGCCGACAACGAATCGGCGAAGGAACCAGTAGAAGGGCCAGGGATTGCATACATCTCAGGTCTGCCTTCTCAACGCTTCCGGGTTCATACATGTCTTTGGACTGCTCAACGTGCTGTGCCGTACCCTATGGGATGGTAGTGACTCGGGTGATATTACATGTATGGTACATATTATACACGATGCATTTGGTTAAGGAAGAAAAACTGAGAGGACTGTATAACAGAGCTGTGATTACGGGCTCATTTCTTCCGCGAACGCGAAGTTGTTGCGGGTTTCAACCTTGGAACCCAAGCCTTGCCAGTGCGATCCAAGACCTTGACATTCCATTTCTCCAGCGCACGCTCTGCAATCTTTACCCACATTGATTTGTCAATATCGCGTCTACATGGTTCGAACGACGTCAGAATTTCTGCCATGGAAGGGACATTGGACCCGGAAGCTGCTCACTGGTTCGTGGGCCACACAAGGGTTTTGGTGATTTGTACTGTCTCGAGCCCTTTGAAAAGGGCTAGGTCTAAAGGGTACAAGAACTCTGCTAGAGGACCCCTAGACGTGAAATTATGTCAGTGTTACCAAGGTTGAACGGCAGCCTGGGTGAGGGGAACATACAGTCCGTATAGCGTAAATTTCATCGTCTTCAAGGAATAGATAACCTCTGGAAACTCGTCCAAGAAGTCAAAATTGTACTTCTATAGTCGACGTCAAGTTCAGTTGCATTGCTGCAGTGATGGTGGAATAACGCACCCCAGACCTATCAGTGGTTACCTCCCACTCAGCCAGATTCAGAAGTACACAGAACATGTACCCCGCAACTGACGGACTGTTGAGGTAGCTCATCTTGTGTCCATGAGCATGGAAGAACGCTAGGACAGTCTGGACCAATTTGAATCCCCCATGATCTGCAGCTCGGAGGGTAACGTGCTTCAACGAGGGAAGCCTGTAAAGCGATGCGTGAGTCGTTGCAACGCAAAGGTAAGACATCCAAAACACACTCGACGTCCACGAGCGCTCCTAGAAGGGATGAATTCAAAAGGCTGTTGTTCGACATTCGCACTCGCTCAACTTTCGAAAAGGCGTCACGAGGAAGCTCGACGCCAATCTCACTTCTTGTAATCGGCGCATCGCCACCGGAGCACAGGGTTAATGACCGTAGCTCTCGAAAGCGTCCCAGAATTTCAATTATGCGCGATAGTTCCATATCCGAGTCTCCATCGTCTTCGTCGAGATCGATACCAAGGTTGAGATGTTGCAGGGTCTCTGCAGAGTGTCCCGAAAGCGAGGCGAGGGCCCGCACTGGGAAGTTGATGTCTGGGCGCTCCTCATTCCACAAGTAAGGCATCGGTTCAGGTCCTGCATCGCGGTCCTGCAGGCCCCAAACTTTGGCCTGGGAGACAACGACCAAACTCCTACAGCTTTCAACGAGGTCCGCGATGGCGTTTGTATTGAGGGCGATGCCCTCAGGAACGCTTTCGTACTGCTGCAGCCAGATCTCCTTGATGTGTTGCTTGTGAGGCGACGCTGTAAGCCCGGTTATCGCAGTCGACGTTGGCAGCATGACGACTTCGTAGAGGAGGGGCGTTCCAATTCTCTGTAAACGCTGGGTTGGCAAAAGTACTGGACCTAGAGGGAGAAGAGATACCTACATTGAACTCTTTACAAACCCGAGCCAGGCCTGCTCGAATGCGCTGCCAAGTAAACATTTGGCTCGGACTACGCGTACCTGGGGACAAAGGCGACATGGCAAATGCAAGTATTTTGCCCCAGATGATATCTCTTTCCTGTCGAGCCGCATTAGCCAACGGCTTCCAGTTTGGGTCCAATGGAGTCGCCATTATGCGTGCGTCTTCGGCTGGCTTAGGATCGGCTCTGGCGTTCTTAGAAAAAAGAGACTCCTTCACGCCGCTACGGTAGGCTTTACGGTTAGCGTTTCAAACCTTACAAGTCTGCGCACTCGACGACATACCTATCGTAAACGGTTTTATCGTAGAGTGCGCGATCACTTCGAAGAGCAATTTCGAAAGCCCCTGGCGGTGTAGTATCAGATGCACTGCTGAAAGCAGGTTTTTTTCTCCATGTAATAATGCGAATTGACTTGATCGAAGGGCGCATCATGAGTTTTACCCACTTCACATGCGGCCCCAGCAACTCCAGACGCTCAACTTCAGCCGGGCTTTGGGCGAGAGCATCAACGAGGCCCGATATTCTCAGGAGTTCTGGCCTTGGAATCTCCAGAATGACAGTATTCTAGGGCAATGTCAGAGCATCCCGAGGCCTGAGGGATACAGAAATGCATACCAAATTACTCCACCTTTCTTTGACCGCTTCTTTCAAAGCTTCGAAGATACGTTCACGAATGGCGGAGGTCTTGAGACGGTCATCGACCACAATAAGGCGACGAGGATCCACGAGAAGGAATCCTTTTGCATATCCCGCCACGCTTTCGTTCGACCATACCGCAGTCGAGATCCAGATGTCGGTGATGTGGGGGCTCCGTTTCAACGTCTCGAAAATGGCGTTACCGTATCCTCCCTCGATTCGGAGCTTCCTTATGAACGTTCCAAGCTGGTTATCCCTTTTCAAGACCGCCGCCAGAGCTTGTGCCTGTGCCTTCGATCGCAGTACCACTGTATCATACAGCAGTGGTGTTGCAACGCGAAGCCAGCTCTTACATACCACCAAGATGGTCGAGCTTGAGAGGCCGTACGTCGCGAAAGGGCTCGCCTTGAGAACGGTGTCGGCGAAGGTCTCGTCGGGAACATACAAGGCTGGAGCCAGAATCTCTTTAATAATCTCGTCCGGAAGCTGGGAGGAGGCTGGAAACGCCATGGGAGACGCGACGCGTCGATAATGGGCGCGGGAGACAGAGCGCCGCATGGGCAATATTCCGAATGGACAGCGGCCAGCACGATCACGTGTACCACCATCACCGTGCCATATTTGGGTAGTTTGGCCCCTGAATCCTAAGCGTTCCGGATTAACAGAGATGTCATTGAACCATCGGCCAGCCCTTACACTGTGCTATGCGTTGTAGTGAGTCCAAAGTTTATAGCCATCGGACTGCAAAACACCATCGCGTCGCGACGAATTAGTCGATCTAGGGTAATCATTATACACAATCCATGTAGTTACTATGGAGGAGAAAGAGGGAGAGAAAGAGGGCATTGCGTGACATAGAAATCCCATGTATTTACTTCCTTCGCGAACGCGAAACCGCAGTAGGCTTCAGCCTCGGCACCCAGGCCTTGCCAGTGTGATCCAAGACCTTGATATTCTGCTTTGCTCGCAATCGCTCCGCGATCTTCACCCAGACGGATTTATCAATGTCCCGTCTGAAAGATTCACACAGGCTTAGACCATATCCTTGTAAACGCCATAAGCTACTCACTGGTTCGTGGGCCACTCAAGGCCGCCTGCGATTTGGACTGTCTCGAGTGCTTTGAATGGCGTCAAGTCCAGATCATTCAAAGCCTCTGCTAGATTTGAGCTAGGGATACCGTTGAAGCGCGCAGTTCTAAGAGCTTGGGCGGGTGACTTACAGTCCATACGACGTGAACGTTATCGACTTCAGTGTAGAAATGTGCTCGTCTTCTTCGAGGTCGTCGAGGAAATCGAAATTGTTATGGTGCTACCGAAACAATCAGTACCAGTGCACTGAGTCTGGTGACAGGCAAGTAGTAGTACGCACCCCCGCTACCATGTCGGGAGTAATCTCCCATTCGAGGAGATTCTGTAACACATCAAACATGTGGCCTGCCGATGAAGGACTGCCGAGGAAGGCAATCTTGTGCCCATGGACAGAGAAGAATGGGTAGACAGTGTGGATCAGGCTAAAGCCACCAAATTCCATGGCTCGAATGGTGGCGTGTGTGATGGAGGGAAGTCTGTCAAACGATGCACACTTTCAGGAGACAAAGACCAGGTCATAAGCTTCAAGACTCACTCGACGTCTGTGGCAAGTGTTCCCATGATCGACGAATTCAACACGCTGTTGTTAAACATCCGCAGCCGCTCGACTTTCGCAAATGCGTCACGAGGCAGCTTGACATTTATTTTTCGCCCCGGGACAGCATAGTTTCCGCCTGTGCAAAGCGTCAGCGAGCGCAGTTCTCGAAAATGCCCAAGTGCCTGAACAATCAGGGCTAGCTGCTGGGTTTTATCTTCGTCTTCGTCGAGCTGCACACCAAGGTTGAAATGTTGCAGGGTTCCTGCGGAGCGTTCTGAGAGGGAGACAAGGGTCTGGACTGGGAGCTCGATATCTGGCTTTTCTTCATTCCACAAGTAGGGCATCGGTACAGGTCCCGCGTCCCGATCTTCGAGGCGACATGCTCTAGCCTGTGAGACGATGACAAGATTGTTGCAGCTTCCGATGAGGTCTGCAAGAGCACCTGTGTCAAGCTCGTTCTTGACGATGCCACGGCGGTAAATGAATGAATGGTACTGCTGCAGCCAGATCTCTTTGATGTGTCCCTTGTGGGGGGACGCGTTAAGCTTGACAATCATGCGGGTATTCCCAAGTATGACAACCTCGTAGAGGAATGGTGTTCCAAGCCTCTGGACATGAACGACCTATTAGTTAAGCGAATGGGAGAAGAGAGAGCCCCGACGTACATGGAACTCCCTACATACGCGAACGAGACCCGCTCGGTTACCATGCCAGGTGAAGCGGGACAATGTGGGATGGGAGGGGCCGGTCCCTGGGCTTAAAGGCGACATCGCGAGCCCGAGTATTTTGGTCCAGATTGTATCTCTTGACTCTTGGGACGCATATTCCAACGGCTTCCAATTAGGGTCCAACGGAGCGGCCGTTATATACGCATCCGCTTGTGAGATGCCCTTTGGAGCAACTCGGGAAGTAGGCGCCCGGGGCTTTTGCTCACTAAACCGAAACGTCCAGTAAGCGCTGGAATTCGCTCAGAGTTCATTTACATACCTTTGATGGTAGGTAGTCTTGTCGTAGAGTGCCCGATCTTGCTGAAGGGCGCTGTCAAAGACTGGTGAAGACGAAGCATATTGTTCTGGTCGACTGCCCCAGTCAAATTTCTTGGCCACAGTACAGACACGAATGGACTTGACTGAGGGAAGAGTCATGAGCTTCACCCAGTTTGCATGGGTGCTAAGCAGTCCCAAGTGCTCAATTTGAGCCGGGCTTTGGGCAAGAGCATCAACGAGATCCGACGTTCTCTGGAGCTCTGGCCTCGGAATTTCCAGTACGACGGTATTCTAAGACAAGATCAGAGAATTCCAAGGCCCGGATGGTCACAAATGCATACCAAGTTCTTCCATCTTTTTTTGATCGCTTCTTCCAAAGCCTCGTAGACACGTTCACGGATAGCGGAGGTCTTCAGACGGTCATCAACGACAATGAGACGGCGAGGGTCCACAAGAAGGAGTCCCTTCGCATAGCCCACCACGCTCTCATTTGACCATAGTGCGGTGGAGATCCAGATGTCGGTGATATAAGGGCTTCGTTTGAGTATCTCGAAAATTGCGTTACCGTAGCCTCCTTCGACTCGTAGCTTCTTTATGAATGTTCCAAGCTGGCTGTCCTTCTTCAAGACCACCGCCAAAGATTGCGCCTGTGCCTTTGATCGCAGTACCACCGTGTCATACAGTAGCGGTGTTGCAACGCGTAGCCAACTTTTGCACACCACCAGAATGGTTGAGCTTGAGAGGCCATACGTTGCGAAAGGGCTTGCCTTGAGAGCGGTGTCAGCGAAGGTCTCGTCGGGAACATATAGGACTGGAGCCAGGATCTCCTTGGTGATCTCGTCTGGAAGCTGGGAGGAGGCTGGAAACGCCATGGGGGACGCGACGCGTCGATAATGAGCGCGGGAGACAGAAGAAGAACCTTGGCAAGCGAGGGAACGTCACGATCACGTGTGCTGGCATCACCCTGCCCTAAAGTCTCTGTGATCGAGGATTTTATTTTCTATCTTCTCTTGACCATCGACCTTGTCGTGCTTCGTCTCATGCAGGTCTACGATGTAGACGTTCTGCAGGTAAAATGTGAGTTTCCTTCTTTTTTCTCTTCGAGACGATGAAAAATTCCACGCGCGAGTGCTCTGCCTTACCTAGGCGGGGTGCAGATGAATCGTATTTTTGTCATAGTTACACTGATCGGTTTTGCCTCGAATATGTTTTTGAGGCCCTTTTATTGACATCCATTCCAGGTACTTTTCGATATTGTTTCTTTGGGCATACACCATGCATTGGCAGATATAGAATGTGAGCAACTTCCTTCAATGTTTGGCGCGACCGGAGTGTCGCTTTCAAGCGATGATTTTAGTCAAATTTCAAACTAGAGTATCTGAGCGTCAACGACGCCATGCTTTGATCATGCTCCTAACTGATCACCATCCCAACTTTGTTATCGTGTTTCTGACATTGTTTCTCTAGATCCTATCTGCCGTTCATTTGTCCATGGCAATAGCAAGAGGTGTTCCGCTAATGGTAAGTCCTCACCCATTACCTTCTTCGGATGATACAAAGGAATTACCGCCTGTCTTGCCTTCGGGTGAGGTTGATGAAAATTCCACGGCTGTTTTTTTAAAACACTGATCCTTTCTGTCTCTGGTCGTTGAACGTCTCGCTCATCCCATCTCCAGATCTTTCTTGTCCTTAGGCAATACTCTGACGATGCGTGGCTGCAATGTGTCCATGGTGAGCATAGGTTTCTTCTTCGACTCGGATGATGTTTTATCACGACGGTCTTCGTATTATCACTGCCGAAAGTGCCCGCCACAGCTCAATTTTCGGGCAACCCCATCTGATCCTTTGTTCGCCATTGTCGAACTGTCCATTGACAATAATTCTTCTTCCAGACGCTGCACCCTGGCTGCTCACCCATCGCACTCCGTAAGAACAACCGCCACCTCTGTTGTGAGTGTCTCATTCATTCGTATTTCGGGCGATGAGCCTAAGTAAAAATTATCAACTAGAAGCTGTTGCTTAGTGATTCATTGACGATGTATACCTACTGTCTGACCTCTTCATTACTTTCACTTTGCATGAGCCTATGCTGACGCTTTCCTTTCAGGTCGAGGTGGCCATGTCCGCTGTCTGCTTTATCTCAATGAACGACTCGAAGGTGCGTTGTCATTCTTTAGTTAGAACTACAGCGCCAGTGTATTCGTGGTAGAAGGAAATACACATCTGATTGTACGCTCTATCAACATATGTGACCGTTGTCGCCGTTGTCGCCCACCTTTCGGCGAAACCTCCCCACCTTATCAATAACAATGAAAGATCTTGAAAGATGCGAATACGATCGGGGGCATAAGCATGATCATTGACCCACCTCCTATGCAGCCGGGGAATCCGCCGTTTGCCAAGTTGCGTTAATTGACCCACCGCTGTTGGACTTGCCGTTGCAGGAATTTGCGTAACTGCTTGCTCTGACGACTGGGCCTGGGTTGAGCAGTGAGCGCCCTCCACGGGTTACACTTCCGTCTTGCCCCGAATTGCTTACTGATATCGCTACTTTGCAGTCTCCGAATACAGTCAAGGCTCTGTGGCTACATGCTCTCTCACCCCTGGCAAACGACGGACGTCTGGATTGCTGTTTACGTTGAGGCATGAGCGATAGAACCAGGCTCTGTTCACCGAGATGAGCACTTTCTGAGCACTCTCTAGGCACTTGCAGGCGTTGAATCGAGGGAGCAGGAGGCTCTTGGATCGTCACGTCATTGGCTATCTGACCTCATGGGCAATATCATGCCGCTCAGTCCGCAGGTTCTTTGCCGCGGAAAGTTTGACAGGCACCCGCATGGAACTTTAGCCTCACCTAATTATAGCCCAGACACAGAAGGATGCCCAGGAATAGAAAGTATCACTTGGGTTGAAAAGTATAAAGCCTGCGTGCTCCAGTCCTTCCAGAATACCAACTGCTGGGATCCTTTCTTCCCTTGTCATGATTCGCCTTTCATCGTGCTTCCTCACTCTCCTCCTCGCGACGCTCACCGTCGGGGTTCCTCAAGCCTATGTCATTCATAGTGGAATCCGCAGCGAGGAGGAAACATCTCCTCAGCTAGGGTTGGCAGCCGTTGAGGCATCGTCTTCCTCCACCGCTCCTGCAGCGAGCGAGACTGTTGCTCCCATTAGCTTGGACCCCAACGATCCCGTCTGGGACGAATCCTCCAATGGTCCTTTCGAATCCATTCGAGGCAAACTAGGCGCTTCGATCATCGGTCCCAACAACCCCAACATCGCTGTGCAGAATCCCGATCTCTTTGCACCCCCTTCAACCGATGCTGGTAGCGTGTACGCCAAATCTCTTCGATTCTTGATTTGTCCTGGTCCTCACTTTGCCTCGCAGCCCAAATATCAAGTGGCCCATGAGCTTGAGCCACAATCGCCTGCAGACGGGTGGATGGGCTCGCCAACAGAATCGTACGCCTTTTCTTCTCCCTCGTACAGCCGCCTTTTGCTCATGCGACAATTCTCGTTCTAGTCGATGTCATGCCCATCGCCAAAGGTTCGCTATATCGGCCCCCGTTCTATAATTGACTCGCAGAAGCTGATCACGCTTCTTGAAGCGATGGCTGGTGTGAACATGAGGTTGAAGCCTGGAGCAGTCCGGTACGCATCAGCTTTCTCCTAGTTTACGAGCCACGGCAGACTGAGACCGCCTTCTAGTGAGCTGCATTGGCACAGTACGGCCGAGTGGGCCTATGTGATCAAGGGTTACACTCAGGTGACTGCCGTCGACTCCGACGGCAAGAACTTCATCTCCACTGTCGTAAGCACGCATCGTACCCAAATAGAACCGCACATTAGAGTGTACTCAATCGCCCGGTTCTCTAGGGCCCTGGTGATCTTTGGTACTTCCCTCCCGGAATCCCCCACTCTCTTCAAGCTACTGGAGATGATCCTGATGGTACCGAGTTCCTCCTTGTATTCGACGATGGCGCCTTCAGCGAAGATAGTACATTTATGGTACGCCTTCCCATACATTCTTCTGACGCGGAACGAACCGCTTACCCGCCTCTGTCTTCTTCTCCAGCTGACTGATTGGCTTGCACACGTCCCAGCCGGAGGTGAGAGCCTTCTGTGCTTCGAAAGCTATTTTTACTGACAAAGGCCTTATTATAGTTCTCGAAAAGAACTTCCAACTGTCAGTGTTCTTCCGTATCCGCGACTCGATGTGTCTTATCCTTCATTGGCTTACGCATTATTTCTGGAATATAGCGGCGCTTCGGCTTTTGCAGAAGTACCCTCGAAGGAGCTGTACATCTTCCCTGCAGGTGGGTTGGGATTGCCTTGAGCGGTCAGATCGTTACTGATAACGTCTTTACTACTCCCAGGTGTACCATCAGCCGACCAGAAGAACCCTGTCAGTCCTTATGGCACCGTTCCAGACTCGTTCGCTTTCGAGTTGTCGAAGGTCAAGCCTCTCGAGACCAGTGGAGGATCGGTTAAGATTGTGGATTCGACCACCTTCAAGGTCTCGACAACAATTGCGGCCGCTGAAGTCACTGTGGAGCCTGGTGCAATGAGGTGTGTTCTGACTAGCTAGTCCTCCCACAGAACCTTATGACTGACGGACTGCTTCTCTAGGGAACTTCACGTACGTTTTCCAATCAATGAGCGCTAGAATGATGCCAGTACATGCATACTGAACCTTCTTCTCAGTGGCACCCCACGCAGGACGAGTGGGACTTCTTCCTGTGAGCTTCTTTGTTCCTTCTCAAACCTTGATTCAATATTCATCTACGGAACTTTCAGGGAAGGAGAAGGTCGCATCACAGTCTTTGCTGGTTCCAGTAACGCAAGGACCTTTGACTTCCAGGCTGGTGATGTCGGTGCGTGTCTTCTCTAAACTTTAAGTTGTCTGTGAAATGCTCAGATGATGACTTTTTAGCCTATGTCCCTGCTTCCAATGGTCATTATGTTGAGAACACTGGAAACACCACACTCAAATTCCTCGAGATCTTCAATACCGCCAAGTACCAAGACATCAGCTTGGCTCAGGTACGTCTGGCTTTCTGAATCTACGACAAATAGCGACGCTTACATTCGATTCACAGTGGCTCGCTGTCATCCCTCCTCCCCTCGTCCAAGCGCATCTCGGCTTCAGCGACGATGTTATCGCCCAGTTGCCCAAAGAGAAGCCCATCGTCGTTGGCCCCAAGAAGGCATCGGAATCGAACTAAGCAACCCTCCCCAATCGCTTGCTTAACTTGTAACCTCGGACGAGACTATGTATGTATGTATTTATACTGTCGTTTTCAACTCTTTCAATATAAGATCAAGTCATTCCCAGTCTCCTTCCATCGCGGTCCAGCTCTGCAATCTCCACTTCTTCTTGCATCCATTCCCATGAGTCCGCGTTTCCCTTGAGACTGCCATCTAAGAACAGTTTTGATAATAGCAAGCCAACGCTTTGCTTTGGTTCGATGAACTTGTGCAAGTGGCGGGGGTTTGTTGAAGCGTTCCCATCCAACGTCAGCTTCTGAAAATCTTCTGTCCCTCCGATCGTGACGAGTTTCAGGAGGTGCTGGAAGATAGGATTGGCATGGGTGCCGACTATGGATAGGTGGTGAAGCCGAGGGAAAGCATCAGGGAGGGAAGCACCGACATCCGGGCATTTAAATGGCTCTGAGTAGGTACGAAGAGGAGCGCTCGGCGAGTCTTTGATGGTAAGCGAATGGAGAACTGGATGGTCCTCTACATTAGCTGCAGACATATCCAGCATCAAACTCCACTTGACTGAGAGGACGTTAGGGAGGATGGGCGATGTTAGGCCGCGAATTTCGAAAAGAGGGATGAAGGTGTCCAGTCGTTTAACGCGGCGCGACCATGGGTCTCCATGAACTTCGATCCTGAGCATGCGTAGAGAAGGTATGGCGAACCTTTCACGCTTCAGCTTCGGTGCCATGTAGTAAGATTCCGAATGAACACCCTTCAGTCTTCCGGATGTCAAGTTCAAGACCGAGATCTGGTATCCAAACGTTAACTCACAGACTGGATCCATCTCTCCACATGCGTTGGGCTTTTCGCACTGGGAAGCAGAGGAGACAATCAAATCAACCCTCACCATCTTGCAGTATCTCCTGAGCGCTCCTCAGATACAGCATCCAGGAGACGGACGAGTTCGCTGCTTGTGAATGGACACAGAGGTACGCTGGCGGCTGGAGCATCGCAGAAAGAGGACGGCTGGCTGCGTGCGTACCAAACCCTGGACCATGATACTAGAGTTATAAGCTGACCCTTCCTGAAGCTATCATGTGTACAACAAGAACTTGATCAACCGCTTCGTGAGCGGAGGCCTCGATATTTGCAACTGTGGTCTCCGGCGACTCTCCACGGTTGAATACGTCGGAGCTGAAAAGATGAACGGTGAAGATTACGAGCTAGAAGAAGCCTACGTAGGCAACATCCCAACACGGCTCTATGGAGTAATATAAACGAATTACTGCTCAGCCACTTCAAGTCAAGGGTACCCTCGACAGAAGGGGCCAAGCAGGAAATATTAAGAGAGCTGTATAGTAGCGAAAGCCATGCAAAGTCTATTTCTTGCCCCTCTTGACAGCCTGAAGGCGAGGCGTCCACGCCACACCTTCGTTGTTCTTCAACTGAATTCCCTGCTCTAGCAACCTCTCGGCCACGGGCACCCAACGCGATTTCTCGATGCCTCGCCTTTGGGGCATGTTCATAAGTCTTGAAATGAAGAAGGAAATGACTATCTCACTGGTCTATGGGCCATTCAAGACCGTTGATGACAATCTCCCGAAGATGTGGGAGGGGCGAGAAATCGAGGTCGAGGAGCTGAGGCGCATCTTTTGGACGCCGGCTGCCAGTATATGAGTGCTGGAGTTGGGGCTACTAGCACAAGCTTACCTGAAATATCTATCAAGAATGATAATTGTCTCCAGAAGGACATTCGCCGTCTGATTGCAGTTCAGTGCGCTGAATTCGTACCTCTGCGGAAGACCACGTAAGAAAGCAGGTAGCCTCGGAGTAATCAAGGACGCACGTCTTTCTTGGCCTCTGCCCCTGGCACAATCCAATGTTGAACATTAGGGCATTGCTCTGAAAAGAGACCGTTGTAACCAAAACCAGCCTGCAGGATCGAGAGCTTCTGGCCGTGGACCTTGAGAAAGGCTTTCGCACTCGAAGAGATATGAAACCCCTGCAGGTCGACCCGGCGCAGTGCAGGTAGTCTTCAAAGTGTTAGTTAGCCATATGCCTAATCTCAGATATAAACAGGAGTGCCCTTACTCGACAGTTTTCAGAGACTGCAGGAACCGCGCAGCGAAAGCGGAGCCTTGATGGGGAATAGCAAGACATTCCAGCTTGGAAAACGCTGTACCTGGTAGGCGGGGGTTCTTCTTTGCCTGACTCTGCGTCTTGGCGTCCATCCCGCTGATAACCAACGACTGCAGACTGTCGAGCTGTGCAAGAGATTGAAACGCCCCGTCAATCGTATTGATTCGTTCCCGACCTGTCAGCTGGAAATGAAGGTGCAAATGGCATAAGGTATGTGAGACATTGCGGAGGGCGAAGAGGCCATTCGAAGAAAGGAATACGGTCATGGCTGAATATAAAGGCTGGAAGAGGCCGCGAAATCCAAGGTCGATGCCTTTGACACCAGCTGCATACACTGAGAAAGGGCTGGAAATGGTGACGAGGTTGGGGCATGATGCGATGAAGTCACTAGGCAAGGCGAGAAAGCCTGAAACCCACAAGAACTTGATGAATTTCTTATGGGGAGACACGACCAGCGCTTCTGCTCCCTTATGAGAAGTGACAAGAACTCTCTCATAGAGGAGTGGTGTCACTAGAGCCTGCAGTCGCTGAACGTCAGTGGGCACTCAACAAACATTGGAGGGGACTTGCATTGAATTCTTTTGACACGACCGCGAGGTTTGCTACGTACTTCCTCCATGGAGCTGCGACCAAGTAATGCATTGGGCGATTGAAGGGAGTATTGGGCAATCCTAAATCATCGTCCAACAACATCGCATGACGAAGAATGAGGGTCCATAACCGGGCCTGGTCATCAGCGCTTGAGTTTGCAAAGGCCTTCCAAGAAGGGTCCGATGTTTGGGTAACGGCAGTGGCCTGTACGATGGCGGGTAACGCCACCCTTGCTAGTGGGGAGGGGTTGTCGGAACTGATGTCTGCGCCTCAGAGGGGTTTATAGCTCAAGGCGCGGGATATGGTACGTACGATCGGTATACAACCTTTTTGTAGACTGATTTGTTCTCTTTCATGACCGTCTCCAGTGACTTGGAGCCACTCCAAGACGTCGGGGTGACTCGCAGCGTTTCATAGGCCGGTTTTGGATTGCGCGAAGATATCCGTATTTCTTGTAAGGTGTCTTTCTGCATCAACTTAATGGTAGCGGGCGCGACATAGTTCTGATCGAGCTGGAGAACCTTTATCTTACTCAGGGTGCTGCACGCTTCCAAGACTGTGTCCAGTCCTGACCGACGATGCCAACTGGAGTACGACAGGCCTAAAAAGCTCTACAACGGCGAACACGCTTAGAATCGAAATAAAAGGGAGGAGCCATATGCACTCACCAGATCTTGTGAACTTTCCTTAATTGCTTCTGCAATCGCGTCATAGAGGTTGTCGTTGATCTTGCCAGTGGAACGTCCAGAACCGTCCACAACGATGAGTGCCTCAAGAGAGACCAACTTGAACGCCTTGGCATACCCAGAAATGCTCTCGTTAGAAGATAGGCCGCCCTTTTGCCAGAGATGGCGAATGTTCGGGCTATGCTTGAATATCTCGTGGACCGAGTTGCCATAGCCGCCCTCAAGCCTGACTTTCTTGATAAACTTGCCGAGCTGTGGGTCGTTCTTCACGGCAAGTGCCAAAGCCTGCGCCTGAGCTTTGGACCTCAAGATGATGGTCTCGTACAGCAAAGGTGTTGCGACGCGTAACCAGTCCTTGCATACGACAAGGATCGTTGAGCTTGTAAGCTGGTAATTTGCGAACGGCGACTTCCATGATGTACTGGCGAAGGCCTCGTTAGGAACTAGCAGCGCCGGGGACAAGATTTCCTTGACGATTTCGTCCGGAAGATGTGGCGCGCTGTACATTATGCGCAGCGGTTGTTAGGAGCGAGTAACAAGTCGCGGGCAAAGATGTGTGCAAGATGAAACACCCGACGCGTTCAACTTCAAGTTCGGCTCGGGCGTGATGGGATCAATCACGCAGTTAATTAGCCCCTATTCATGTGCAACCCTGGTCTCCGCTTTCAAGTAATACGTTGGCGTTGAGAAGAGGAATGATGAAGATTATGAGTTATGAAAGGCTTGTTTAGGTAGAATTATCGCTCGGCTCTATGGAGAATTATGGAACAATCACAGTACTGCTTGGCCGCTTCAACTCCATCCTCGATCCCAGGACTTGTCCATCATACCCTAGACAGAAGCGGCCAAGCGGGGAATATTAAGAGAGCTGTATACTTAGTACCGAAAGCCATGAAAAGTCTATTTCCTTCCCCTTTTGACAGCCTGCAGGCGAGGCGTCCACGCCACACCTTCGTTGTTCTTCAACTGAATCCCTTGCTCCAACAGCCTCTCGGCTACGGGTACCCACTGCGATTTCTCGATGCCTCGTCTTCAGTATGCTCATCAGCCTCGAGACAGAACTAGGTCAATGAATATCTTACTGATTGATGGGCCAGACAAGGCCGTTGACGACGATCTCTCGAAGGTGTGGGAGGGACGAGAAATCGAGGTCGAGGAGCCGAGGAGCCTCTTTTGTACGTCGGCTACCGGCATGTAAACATTTCAGTGCGAATCAACGAAAATACACACTGACCAGAAATATGCGTCAAGAATGACAATTGTTTCCAAAAGGACCTCTGACGATTGGCTCAAGTTGAGGGAGTGAAATTCGTATCTCTTTGGAAGGTCATGTAAGCAAGGAGGCCGTTTCGGGAGTAAACAAGGCTCACGTCTTTCTTGGCCACTGCAGCTGGCACGATCCAATGCCTCACATTGGGGCAATGTGCTGAAAAGAGACCGTCGTAACCGAATTGAGCTTGCAGGATAGAGAGTTTCTGGCCATGAACCTTCAAAAAGGCTTTGGCGTTGTCGCTGATTTGGAAGCCCCTCAAATCGACCCGGCGCAGGGCAGGTAGCCTTCATCAAGTCGGTTAGCTACGTAATGTAATTCAGACAAAGAGTTATCGTACTTACTCGACATCTTTTAAAGAAAGAAGGAATCTGGCAGCGAAAGCAGAGCCTTGGAGGGGGACAGCGAGACATTCCAATTTGGAAAATGCCCCATGAGGCAGACGCGGGTTCTTCGTTGCGTTACTTTGCGTCTTCCCATCCAGACCACTGACAACCAGCGATTGTAGACCGTCGAGTTGAGCGAGTGATTGAAACGCTTCGTTGATCAAGTTGAATCGTTCTCGGCCTGTCAACTGTACAGAAAGGTGCAGATGGCGTAGGGTCTGCGAGACGTTGCGAAGGGTGAAGAGACCACTGGAGGAAAGGGATACGCTCAAGTCTTGGTATACGTGTTGGAAAAGGCCTCGAAATCCTAGGTCAATCCCTTCTATGCCAGCTGCATAGAGCGAGAATGGGTTAGAAACAGTGACGAGGTTGGGGCACGAGGCAATGAGGTCGCTGGGCAAGACAATGATTCCAGAAACCCACAAAGACCTAATGAATTTCTTGTTCGGAGACAGAGCTAGCGCTCTCACCCCCCTTTGAGAAGTGACCAGAACTCTCTCGTAGAGGAGTGGAGTCACCAAAGCCTGTAGGTGCGGAGCATTAGCGAGGATGTACGAAGGGTTGAGAGTACTCACATTGAATGCTTTTGAGACGATCGGGAGGTTTGATATGTACTCCCTCCATGTTTCTGCAATGAAGTAAGTTACTGGACGGTCGAACGGAAGGTTGGGTAGTCCAAAGTCGTCATCCAACATCATTGCTTCGCGGAGAATGAGGGTCCATATCCGAGCCTGGTCATTGGCGTTTGAGTTTGCAAGAGGCTTCCAAGAAGGGTTTGCGGAAAGGGTGACGGCGGTGGCCTGTACGATGGCAGGTAACGCCACCCCTGCCGGCGGGGCAGGGGTATCGGGACTGATGTCTGGGTCTCAGCGGGAGTCTACGACACAAGGGGTAGGATGTGATACGCACAGTTGATATACAGCCTTTCTGTAGACAGATTTATTCTCTTTCATGACCGTTTCGAGCGTCTTGGTGCCGTTCCAAAATGTAGGGACGATTCGCAGCTTTTCAAAGGCAGGCTTTGGGAGGCGCGAGATTATTTGTATCTCTTGTACGTTGTCTTTCTGCATCATCTTGAGAGCTCCGGAAGACACTTGGTTCTGGTCAAACCTGACAACCTTGAGCTTGCTCAGAGTACTGCAAGCTTCCATGACTGCGTCCATTCCTGCCCGACGATACCAGCTGGAGTGGGACAAGCTTACGAAGCTCTAGAGAAGCGAACATGGTCCTTAAAAGCTGAAATCAAGGGGGATGTATATGTGTGCTTACCAGATCTCGCCAATTCCCTTTGATTGCTTGTGCAATCGCTTCATAAAGGCTGTCGTTGATCTTGCCAGTGGAACGTCCAGAACCATCCACAATGATGAGTGCCTCAAGAGAGACCGAATTGAACGCCTTGGCATATCCCGCGACACTCTCGCTTGAAGCTAGACCTCCCTTTTGCCAGAGATGGCGAATGTTCGGGCTACGCTTGAATATCTCGTAAACTGAGTTGCCATAGCCGCCCTCAAGCCTGACTTTCTTGATAAATGTGCCGAGCTGCGCGTCGTTCTTCACGGCAGCCGCCAGAGCTTGCGCCTGAGCTTTGGACCTCAAGATGACGGTTTCGTACAGCAAAGGTGTTGCGACGCGTAACCAATCTTTGCACACGACAAGGATCGTTGAACTTGTAAGCTGGTAGTTTGCGAACGGCGACTTCCATGATGTACTGGCGAAGGCCTCGTCAGGAACCAGCAGCGCTGGGGACAAGATTTCCTTGACGATTTCGTCTGGAAGATGTGGCGCACTGTACATTATGCGCGGCGGTTGGTAGAAGCGAGTAGCAAGTCGCGGGCAAAGAGGCGTGTGACGCTAAAACCAACGCGTTCAGGTCAGGCGTGATGGGATCAGTCACACTGTTAATTAGCCCCTGTTTTCTGAATCTTCGAAGTCCCAAGAACCGTGAGGGTGGCTCTCCAACTTCCAAGGGAATTTTTGGAACAATGAATCCCAGATAAACCATAATAGTGCTTTTGTTTCAATAAACTTGGATTGGAATTCAATCTCAACCTTCAGCCGTGGGAATGTGACTGCGTGAGCCGGATTGTTGGGGACACCTCCCACCTCCCCAAGCCCCGCCCTGACTTGAACGTTCTGTTCTCACGCCCTCGTTTCCCAGTGCCCCGGAAACTACTAGTTCGCTGTCCGTCGATTCTCCATGCACATGAAAACCGCTGGCACTTGATATCTCACTCAACGGTCTTCTTGTTGCAACGTCAAGCAGGGCCGTTGCCTGGCGAGTTTGAGCTGACGGAACGGCGCTCAGGAAATTTTTGCTAGACATGGCAGATGTCATTACTATTCAGATTCTAATCCTCACGGAACATAGCACAAGTTGAGACCCTTAATCGCCCGATGTTGCTAGGCTGACCTTTCCGCGAGCGGAGGAGCACGGCTTTGCTTGAGGTACCACCAAAACAGTGACTTTGCTGTCAGAGCCTTTCATGGCCAGGGAGCAGGAAAATCGAAGAGCTAAGTTACCGGAAAGGCCAGGCAGCCATTAGCTCCCTGACCGCGTCGCTAATGCTGCAGAGCAACTATAACCCCCCCGGAGCCGATCCGGCACCAGGAACAAGTAGGAGGTTTCAAGTTCAATAACGATCTAGGGCCACACAAAGACCCCAATGGTGCCTAAGCTTACAGCCGTGTCATAGGGCGCACTGCTTGCGACTCATTTTTTAAGGAGGTCCAATGCCGTTTTGGGCGGTCCAGGCCATACTGGATTGTGCCAAGCACACCCGAGGCCCTATCGCCAGCGGCTATATGAGCCCAATGTCCTACAGCGATACATAACAAAAAAATCAGCAGGCAATTCTCTACATGTTCTCGCAATTCCCCGCCCCCTCTCGTATCAACAACATGGACGGATGCCCAATGAGCAGCCAGCAACAGGCAGCCCCTTCATCGAATCCATGTCCAATCCCACGCAAGCGCTCACCTGGAGCTCGCTCCCTTCTCGGTCGCTCCTTGTCCAAGTCACCGGCGATTTCGTATCTTAGTGGAGGAGATATACACCCAGTAGGTCTGCCAGACGTCACTGGCGACCTGAATCCTCCCTACGACGAATTCGACGAGGATGCCATCTACAAGGACCTCCGCGAGCGCGTGCGGTACCTCACCCACTTTGTCAGCTTCACAGAGCAAGATGTGGAGGCTCTGAACGAATTCCAGCCAATCCTCCTTCCCCTCGTCGATCAGCTCGTTGATAACGTCTACCACCAACTATTCAAATTCGATGTCACGAAGCAGGTCTTCATGCCGAGGAAGGGTGGAGAGGAAGGGAGGATGATGAGCGACTTGCATGATTTGGCGTTGGATGCTCCCCAAATCGAGATGCGGAAGAAGACCTTCGCGGTGTATATGAGGAAGCTGGTGACGTCCGATTACAATGACTTTGCAACATGGCAGTACTTCGGTGCGTTCTATCCTTGGTGCGCTAATCTGTATACCGTCTCACTTGCTACACCAGACCAGATTGGCATCATGCACACCGGGCAGAATGAACTTAAACATAGGAGGCTCATGGGAAAGGCCCCTCTATATGTTGATCTTATGCATCTCTCTCTGCTTCTCGGTGCGCCCAGCCAGGCTATCTTCGCTGATAACCAACTAACCTGTGTCTAGCTTGGACGCTTGACGTCCTAACACCCGTCATTCTATCCTACGCCGAGTACCCTCTTTCAAGGCGGATAGACATCATGCGTGCATTCCAAAAGGTCGTCTGGATTCAGAACGACCTCTTCACTCGACATTACGCTGTCCGAAGCACGGAGGTAGCAGGTCTGAAGGCGTTACGGGAGAGCGTGAATCTGAGCAGCTCGGACGAGGTCAACACTGAGCTGAGAAACATCCAGACATACCAAGCTACCGTATCGACGATTTCGAGCGAGAGCGGTGGGTCTGGGTCTGGTGAGTACTCACCCCGGCGTCAAAGAAAACCATCGCAAGATTGGCCCAGTCCCTCTCCCGTCAAGGAAGAGAGCAAGGTGAAGAAGGGCTGGTTTGGAATTGGAAAGTAGGGCTTAGGATTGCCTTTGTACTTCTATTTTATTATTGGCTTAATTGTTGTCTTTAAACTATGTATAAATATTTAGTATCCATCTGTACCTCTAGTACAGGAGAGCAGCGCTCAACATTAATTATCATCGCCTGTGATCCGTCCCTGATTCCGTGTGGGAATTCTGCTTCAGCTTGTCGCGTCACAGAGCTTGCTGGTCTATTCCATTCCGTATCCTCGTCGTTCCTTTCCTTCTCGACTCAAGGCTCAACTATAGACTACCAAGACAAGTAGGCTATATAGAAGGAAAGAGCGAGGATGTTCGCAACTGCTGCTAGGTGCTCGAAAGCTTCGCGAGCCCCGTTGACGGGGAAGAAGGCCAACAAGGATTATTACAAGGGTGTGTTTGTTAAATACCTTTGGCCGTCATATGGTGTGCTCATTAGACGATGAAATGCCTCAAACTACAATTGTCCTTGAACCACTGTCCCAACCTGATCATGATCACCCATGGCAACTCCTTCCATGGACGTCTGATAACCAGGCACAAGACAAGCCTTCCTACCAGGTGGTCACCGTACTGGTGCACCCGGTAAACACGTCGTTGGTGGACGTGCAAAATACCGACTCGTAGACGAGAAAGTCAGGGTGTACGTCGCTCCGCCTATTGAGCAGATTGTCAGCTCACCGGTGAGTTTCCATCCTCCTTTGCTGCGAGTAGCGAAATTCTAACATGGGATGCTGTTGTGGTCTTTGGATAATGTAGCTCAAACCTTATGTTTCTGTCAAAGTGAATCTCACAAAGACAGAGGAGAGAATGCCGTTTGGTAGGTTTAGGTCGGCTGGAGGGTTGACGCCCGAGCATTTCTTGAAGGTGGGTTTCCTTCCCGTTCCCCCCCTCCCCTCTCCTTGCCCTTTCTTCTTTGCCTTCAATCCCACTCACGTCCCTTCCAGGTCTCCCGTTCCGCCGATGCCCACCAAACCCTCACCGAAGGAGCTCAATCTGGGTTAGGACGAGGCCGTACAACACCTTCGTGGCTCAACGCCCAACGACGCGTCTCTGAGAAGAGTGGGAAGCCTGTAGGTGTGGCGAATGTCGGGGATGCAGCCAAGGCGTCACCGTAGGCCTGAAGGGTGGATGGAAGTAATATGAGGGGCAGTGGCGTAGGAGGAGGGTGGTTTAGTGTGAGTCCCCTGCTGAACCTGAAGAACGCGGTTGTTGACCGATTGTTATATAGGTTTTATGGATACACCAGGGTCTACCTCACCGCTTCAGTTTCCCTGGATGCAGCCTTCCCTAACACTACGCATTAGGCATGGCTCAAGTTTACAAAAACCAAAACAGAGCTGCGCACAATAACAACATTTTGGTTTTAGGCTCCAGTCGTAGCTTTGACATCGGAGGCCGTACAAGGTCATACGTCCTAAAGATGTCTGTGGATATCTAGCCAGCATGTTCTAGATCATTCCTATACGCTATATTCTTTCTCCGAAGTATGCCCGCCTAGCTCAATCGGATAGAGCGTCAGACTTTTACGAGCTTTGAGCTCACGGGCATCTGAAGGCTGCGAGTTCGACCCTCGCGGTGGGCTACTTCGTTTTCTGGAGGAATGTTTTGCCCCAATCGCTGGGCTCCTTGACGTGAATACTTACAACACAAAACATGCAGCTCGAAAGCCAAGATCCCCATTGCACTTAGAAGTTCCTGAGGCCCAACAAGTACGTCAGAAGTCAGAGGAAACCTGTCTGATTCTAAACGCGACTCGGCCTTCGGCAGCTTGACTTCGTATTCTTCGCTGCCTAGGGCTTCGGTGATTACGATTCGAGCTCCCTATCTTACTCCGGATTTGGCTCTTCAGTGCACGGCGTTCACTACCCACTTCATTCAATAACCTTGTCTTTCACGAAGTTTGCTATGAACAACGGAACTTCGGGGATGGGAGACGGCGCGCAACTCCCTCTCAATGATATTGGGCCCAACACCACTGAGAAAAGGCGTCGTGGGCGTCCAAAGGGAAGTAGGAAGGCTGGGAAAGCTGGGAAGGCCGGGGCACCTGGGACGGCTGGGACGGCTATTGGGGATACCCCACCCAAGGTTAAGCGCCCTGTAGGGCGGCCGAGGAGGGAAGGCCCACCCGCTGGGGTATTTGGGCTGTCGACAACCAGCCAGCGAGGGAGGAGGAAGGTCAGTAGCCTCTTGCTACGTCTGTGTCGGCATCTGACGCAGCTCCAGTCATCAATGGTCCTCCCATCGGCCTCAAGCCTCAAGCCACGCTATCATAAGGGAGAAGACTGGCTGAATCTGAAGTACACGGATCCTAATAGCCTACTCGGTGCCCTTGTTGAAGCCCTGGACAAAGCCCTTGAAGATTCAGGGTCGGACTCAACAATAGGGGAAGTTACCCGTGAAGAGGCGTTCAAGGCTCATCTACGCACCCTGCCGCCAACAGCTCCTATTCCGGCCCTCTACAACGCGCTCCAAACATTCTGGATGCCTTCTGCTGCACCCTATATTTCCATGGTATCAAACGATCTGGTTCTCTCGGCGTGTAGATTCCTGTACTGGGATCCTTTGCCAATTGTCCCTGGCGGAATTCGATGCCCTTACTGCGCCGAGCCTCTACAAAGCACGGGTCCCATCGAATCTGGACCAGCGAAGATATTCGACCTTGAGCAGCCATACTATGTCATCGCTTGCCAATATGTCTGTAGGAGCGCTCTGTGTCGCCCGGCAACGATCTTCCCAAGCACCTCTCCTTACATCCTTGATGCTCTACCCACCAGCCTCAGAAACGACTTCCCTGCCAAGTTCTTACCCCACAACGATGCCTTACCTTCGCATTGGAATTGGGCCCCAATGGGAGTCTCGCTGCGGTTGTGGAATATGGCAACTGAAGCACTGGACTTTAGGGTCGGAAAAGAGGGCATCATTGAGTTGGTCAAGGCGAGTCAGGGACACACTGGCAGCTCTGTCGAAATGGCAGTCTTTAACGATGGCAATTCTTTGCCACCGAGTGCCGAGTTGACTCGGAATCACAGCGGCCCCGAAACGAGAGCCTTTCACGACGTCAATCCTTCGCCATCGAGGGCCCAATCGGCTGCAAGTCCGCCGTCCAGCAACCCAGAAGCTCCTCTGACTGCTCAACCATCGCCGCCCTTGGTTCCGACATCCACTCCGAGTCGAGCACGGTCGATTGCTCCCTGTGGGCCTCAGTTATTCTACCAGTACGGACTAGGAACCAGCACTGGCAGGAATTCGATGCCCGAGTCTGTGCGTCTGAGTCAACGCCCTACCTCTGTGACACCACTGGCGATTCCATGGGTTATAACCACATGAAGACTCACTGGCAGTGCTTCGGGCTGCAGAGGCAAGAAAGGCGGAAATCTCAGTGGCCTATCCATCCCAAGTGCAACGAAACACGAATCAAACGCGAATGCGAATCCTGTAAAATTAACAATTATCCGTCACCGCTTTCTGTACTTCTTGTGCCGATTTCAAACAATGGTAGACCGCATCTTGAACCGCACGCCGTCATACCGAGGATGGCTAGGTAGCCGTTAAACGCTCGTCCCTCTTCAATTCTCTTCACGAGGAGGAATATCTAGTGGATGCATCCGGAAAATACTCTCTCGTCTTCAGGATCATGTGCCCGCCTAGCTCAATCGGATAGAGCGTCAGACTCTTAACGTCTGGGTGGGATCGTCCCTCACAAGTTATAAATCTGAAGGCTGCGAGTTCGACCCTCGCGGTGGGCTATGAGGGATAGATCAATTTTCTTTTTCTCCTCTGCATGAGGATAAGTCAACGACACACCCGCAACGTTTTACCGGCAGCCATTACACCGATGAAGTGTAAAAGCTTTATCCATACTTTCACGAGTCAGTTTCAAGGGAGGCAGCTATTCGGTCTGCGAATGCTCCGAAGTTGAGCACTCGAGTCAAATGCCCTGCGGCGAGCGCTTGCACGTTAGACGCCCGCTGATGGTGAAAATTTTCGGTTGGTAACAAGCGTCACATAGTGGGCAAAGATACCTGGTTGTACATGCCCGCCTAGCTCAATCGGATAGAGCGTCAGACTTTTAAGAGCTTCGGCTCACGGGCATCTGAAGGCTGCGAGTTCGACCCTCGCGGTGGGCTACTTCGTTTTTGTCGAAATCAAACACGGCACTGGAATTACTCAATATCCACCACTATACAGTGTACACTTCCTCAACTCCTCTTCTTTTTGCCTCCCTTTCCTTTTGTCAGAAATCTCCAGCAGAGTATCGAACCAGCAGAAAGGATGCCTAGAGGAGGACAGAGCCAGCTGATTCGCCAGGTCCAACCAGCCTCTCGCTCGAGACGTTGAACGAATGCATTGACCTGAGACTCCATGTCTGAACGCGTTCCCGAATTGTCCAGCACAATGTCCGCATAGGCCACCTTCTCTCCGATAGGTATTTGAGAGCGTAACCTGGACATTGCATCGTCACGAGTTGAAGCATCGCGTTGCATGAGGCGTTGCAGCTGCAGCTCTTCAGAGCTAAAGAGCAGTCAGTATCCAGACGCAAGAGGGCTCTACTTTCGGGAGACGTACCAGTAAACCACTACTACCTTCCCAACCATCTTCCACATCGGTCCCTCGATGAGCAATGGTATGTCCATTACGCAGTACTTGTAGCCTCGTATCCAATATCCCACCACCTCCCAGAACATGGCCTTTCTCACAGCAGGGTGCATGATCCCATTAAGCTGTCTCCGCTTGGCTTCATCGTTGAAGATGATAGAGCCTAGCTTCTTCCGGTCTAGCGTGCCGTCGGGTTGGAGGACCTCTGAGCCAAAGACGGACGCGATCTTGGCGAGAGCTGGGGTACCAGGTTCGACAATCTGGCGAGCGATGATGTCTGCGTCGACAACAGGCACCTTATGTGCCTTTAGAAGGGTTGATACAGTGGATTTGCCTGTGGCTATTCCGCCGGTGAGGCCAATAACTGAGACGCAAGTGGGTGAATATATCAGTCACTCTGGAGGATTATGTGATTACCGAGCATTATGAGAGCCTTAGTGATAGATTGAGAGGCTTTGGGGAGCGTAGCACAGCGGCCGACAGCAAGATTCAGATCAGGGTTCGTGGTCGCGGTGAGAGCTGTGAATCGCGTGTTCGGCCAAGCTGCATGACGCAGAGTCTCAGGAGATAGGGGCTCGGTTGATGCGCCTTTTCTAAGAAACAAGCGGGAAAATGGATTTTATTTCAGTGAACGCGAAAGACCTACCTGGGCAATACTGCTGAACTATCTAAAAAGTACAGTACTACGAAAATGAATGTGCAAGAACGAATTTAGAGAATCCGATCCGAATACGAATGTGCTAGACTAGGGTAAAGTCGAAAGCCGAAAACACAGAAGGTATGTGCGAACGCAAGTTCAAGTGGCTAGAAGGAGTGGAGAGAAATGTTCTGAGCGGAGTGTATGTCCAAAGTGGTAGAAAAGACCGAACGACCAGAGGAAGCCCAGAAATAAGATTAGAATATACAAGTGGGGAAGTGGAAAACGTGAACGATCGTGAATGCATAGTTGGTTCGTGAAGGAGAAAGGAGTGTTGAAGATGCAAGGGAAAGCAATGACGATAGCATATGGGGTATTGGCAAGAACCGGTGAGAGAGAAATGGAGAAAAGATATGGAGCATAACGTTGGAGGTTGGTTGGGCCATTGTAGTCAAACGCAGAACGATCAACTAACCCAGAATTCCCTTCATGATCCCCTTCCTGAACTTTTTCACCCGGGCGAACATGCCAGAGCTAGACGCAGAGCTGGAAGGTGTCCCTTGGCGTTCAGGAGATGCAGGAGTATTGGTCGAGGGCCGTGGCTTGAAGCTATACTTCGGTGGCGGCTCAGGGACAGGGTTCACAACCCCATCCCTTTGCTGCTGCTCCCGTCTCTGAGCCCTCTCACGCTGCTCCATCGCTGCCAGACTCATCCTCAGTTCGATCTCCCCGCTCATCGAGATACCCATCATTGGGGGAGGAGGGTTCGAACTGTAGGCACCCTGGCTGTGCCTCCTCTTCGAGTCTTCACTTTTGGCGAAGAAGCTGGAAGGAGGTGGAGGAGGAGGGGTATCTTGGCTGCCCGACGACCACGTTCGCCTCTTTTTCCTGCCAAACGCCCTCGAGAGACTGCTCGATTTCCTTGCATTTTGCTTGGCCTTTGCAGCTTCCTCCTCGTCGCTGTCGAATTCAAAGTCGACATTGAAGACATCGATGCCCTGGCTCATGGTATGGGAACCAGCAATGACACTGCTAATAGCAGGAGCAGACATGGGGTAGGCGCCAAGGGAAAGAGGTCTTCGGTTGAACGCTGATGGGTTGGAGTCGGGCATTATGAAGGAGGATGGGGGAGGGCGGGAAGAAGTGGTCGAGACGGTGGGTATGTAGACGAGGTCAGGCGTGGCGGGTTTGTATGGGGTTGGTGCAGGAGCAGACATGCAATTCTTTCGAATGACACTGTAGTACGGTCGACTGGGTGTGCCAATACGAGGACCGGTGTAGGTCTGTGCTTTCGGCAAGGTTGTCAGAGGTACAGGCTGCGAAGGTGGCACCGTCGAGGAAGATGAATTGATGGAAGAAGTTGGAGAGGGGCGCTTCAAGATGCCAACGGGGGCAGGAGGTTGCTTCACTTCTTCTGTGCTTCGGTTATCAACTGAAGGCTTTGTAACATGGACAGCTGGGGCTGTTCGCATGGGCTGTTCAATCCTGTCTACACCTTTCCCTTTGTCGGGGGCGTCCTGTTTGGGGAGTGAAGAGCCTGAGTGTGACTCTGTTCCAAGCGCAAATTTGACGCCCATGGCCTTCAACTTCTCTGACTCTGTCGAAGCGAGCCGGACACTTGAGTCTGAGGATTCGGGTGCGGATTCAGGCGGGCTGAGCATGTCTTCGCCAAAGGTAGCATCGTAGGCTGGAGTGGCTGGAATTTGGGGGAGAGGAGGCCTATCGAGTCTCTTCTTTCGCCGAAGTGTGCGATTCTTTCCATCGTCCTCTCTATCAGATAAGCCAGAGAAGTGGTCGACAGCGTCTTCTTGACCGTGGAAGAGCGAAAGTTTGCTCGGTTTGGATTCGGAAAGCATTGGGGGTTGCTCTTTAGAAGCCCCAGAGGTGGGTTCGCCACAGCGAAGAGTGGCGAAAGAGAGCCGCTTTGTAAGTGCTCTTGCGGCTACGAACATGGTAGCAGTGGACGATGAATTTGTGCTGGAGATGGAGGTAGATGTACGGTTGACATCCGGCTGGGAAGGGGCAGTCGACGATCGGTGCTTGAGTGAAAACAGAGATTTTGAACGAAGTCGTAGCTGGCGTGAAGAGGAAGACATAGAAGAGCGTGACGAATGCGGTAGACAGGAGCCTGCTCCAGAGACGAGGGAGACCGCTGATGCGCTAGAATGCGCTTGGGTATATGCCAACACTACGGTTGAGGGGGCCTATTAAAGTGAATAAGCTGGTTGATCCCGTATTAGTAGTTTAAACGAGAACATACCATGACAACTGAGGGATTAAGCTCGTCGTCCTCGCGATGGGACGATTCAAGGTTAGACTGCAACGTTGACGCGCCCTGTAAGCTGTCGCGCCCCGAGTCTCGTTCAACCAACTTTGGCTCGTCCTGACTGGGCACCAAATCCGACCCTGTCGAGCGCTCACTGATCCAACTCAAAGGATCCACCAGAGGCTCGTCAAAGCTTGTTGAAAATCGCAAAGGGGCGATAAGGGGAGCCTCAAACTGGGATGTTGGCCCTTTTGAACCGTCGGCATGACCCAGTTGTTCAGCAACCGGCCTCGACCTTTGCTGCGATGCTGGGTTGTGGGATTCAACATACCCGTTTTCAGCGGCATTCTCTGAGAGAAGCTTCCAACTGAGGGGCTCTTTCCCAGCAGTGGGATCGTCGCCTTCGACGTCGTTGCGTTGATAGCACCGCGTACATACGACCATGAGGGAACTTGTCAGTCCGCATCTTGGACACGTAAAGCTAGTAGAGGGGTCGGCTGAAAGCTGAAGCGAAGGCAACGATTTGCACTTGGACAGTGACTACAGATAAGGAGGACTTTCAATCAGAGTTTACCTTGGATAGCAGAGAGTAAAACTCACTTCCTGCCGACGCTTGTGTCCCTTTGAGTTCCCAGCTGTGGGATTTGCCATTTCAGTCGTGCTTCGTTGGCTCCTGTGGCCCGGGGTATACTGGATATGATAGAGAGCACAAAAAGCGTCAAGAAGATCTTCTGAACCTCTGACTGGGTATAGGGCACGGATCCCGCCGTCCAGTGCCTTGGAGTGGTGGAAGTCAGAGGCAGACAAACGCCGCAAAAGGGAACCGCATTTTCCATGACATGTTCCGTTCGAATACAAAAGACTGGACCCAAAGGAGATTGATCCAAACGGAAGCATTTCATTTGATGGGCCGACAACGGACATGGTTGGCGTGCAATCTCTTCCTCCTCCTTCGACCATTTAGCCATAACTCATAGGCTCAACCGGAGGAATGAAATCGACAGCTGATTCATTTTGCTCATCCTCCTCTTCAATCGTGTCCCATGGACAATTCCTTGGAACTTGCAAGACCCGGTCAGCCTCCTTAAGGACGCTCGAATCTGGCAGCCTTTCGAGCTGGCTATGCCTGAGGCTGGCCATCTAGGTCTCTGGTCTCTTTCCTCATGCTACAATGCTTCAGTATATTTCTCTCTGGAAAGAGAGAGCTCTGGGCTTGTTACAGCGCCTCTGGGCCTTCATTCTCTCTTTGGCAATATTTACCAGTCGCAATCCAGGCCTCCCCGTCGCATCGCCTGCGGAGAAACGGGGGTCTAAAGGCGGCGCTCGAACCAACCACACCGTGAGTCAACGACTCCGTTTGGAAGAAGAGAAACTTGGCGTTACCAGTATGTTTCAACCTGACTCCTCGCATTGGCCAATATTCCAATGATTCATTTTCCACGGCAGATATCCATATCGTTCTACCCAACGAACGTAGCAGCTCCCTGTCTGCGGATCAGCGGAAGGAGCGACGTTTAGCCAAGGTTCCTGACTTTAATCCCCCTCCCGAAATCGCAGTGCGAGATTTCGCTAGTCAAGAGTAAGTTATGAATGTATCTCTTCTTCGCGATGTCTGACTTGGACAATCCAGGTCGATAACACATTCTTCACCACGACCAGACCTGCCCCGTCTTATCGTCACACCTTCGACACCGAGCCCCAATCGTCGAGCAAGTGTCTTCTCAGATCGAGATCCACAACCCACCGCTCTACCCGAAGAGCAGACCCTCCGCCCCCCTGTGACGGGCTCGCCGGCTCTCATAGGTGACTTTGTCGCACAGGTCGTTTGCTCAGCAGAGGATAGCCTTGAAAAGACGCCGCCTCTCGCCAGTCACGACACCTTTATTTTCACGGACTCACTTACAGAAATCACCTTTGGACGTCGGCGATTCTCTGCTACCTTGAGGAGCCTGCCCAATTCACCAAAGGCTTCTTCCTCTACTCAGTTTGACGGTGCTTCTCAGTCTTTCAGAGTGACCTGCTCCTCGCTGACTACTTGTGTACCAGGTGTATTCCGAGACAGCCATGGCTCCCTAGTTCTGAGCGATAAACCCCACTTCGGCATCGATTATCCACGTCATGCCTCGATTCCTTATGCAGAGCTATTCGACTTCGACATGTACCGCGATCTTCGTGAATCAGGGGCGTCACAGCGGTTGGCCTTTGGGATGGCGACGAGGAACGAGCATTCGAGCTGCTCAGTATCCTCAGATAGTGCTGCGGGTCATGTCCATTTATCCGTTACTCCTCCGCCTCCTTACCTCTTTATAGACCCCGCATTGGTGCCAGCCCGTGGCTTCGACCCGGACGTTCTTCCAAATGACCAAAGTCAAGACCCGACCAGCCAACGTGCTAATGCGAGTGATCATTTCGACTCGTCCATGGGCGAACATCCGTCGTTCCTAACGTTCGACCGTCCCAGTAATCCAGCAGTGCCAACGGCTCCCGATTCCGACGACATACCCTTGCGTCACCTTCTCGGCTCTGGAAGATCTTTGACCATGCAGGCGCCCATACTAGGATCAGATGAATTGAATCACGAACACTTGTCTTCGGTCTACCCACCTCGTCCAGACATTTCACATGCTCGCCAGGGCTCTTTGGAAAGTCATGAACAAGAACCCCTCGACGATCCAAGCTCAAGATCATCTTCCCCCACCTTACCCTCTCTCGACGAAGAGAGTCACAACGTCTTTGCAAATGGAATCGGCGGCGCTTCAATGTCAGGCCGGGGAGTCCTCCCAGGCAACACTCGATATACCTTGCTATGGTCGGGGATACAGGGTGGGACCACACCACCTACACCCACGCCAGTACGGCCACTTCGAATCAAGGGAACGAAAAGCAAATCGGAAGGTGGATTATCGATTCGGCGAGATGTCCTCCCCCTCGCCCAAGGCTCCGCGACGCCTTCGACTCCTGTGCGACTGTCAGACGGGCCTGCTGATCTCGATTCTCATCCGCCTGCCACGACGTCCTCTCCGTATTGGAACCCGATCGCACCTTTCAGCGCTTCACATACCCCAAAGGGAACGCCGCTACGGGTAACGAATGGCACGCCCGGAAGTGTGTCGTCATCTGAAGAGAAGCGTTCAGAGAAAGATATGGATAGCGTGTCTGTTGATGAGCAAGAGTCATCCTTTACTGCCTCATACTCTGCTTCGTCGAGCATCGTCGACCTTCAGTCGGCAATCTTTCACAGCGCCGTGACTCGAGGGCGCTCACGAACCCGTTCTGCTATGGGCTTGAGGCATACGCTACCAAGCATTGTTGAAGAGGCCGTGCTATCTGGTGGGGTGCTGAACGAGGGGCAGAGTAGTGACTATTTCCTGACCCATAGGCGGTCTACGTCTTCTGGTGCAACCATCCGAGGGCGAACGGCCGTTTTGCTGACCCACCTGAACCTTCAAGCAGAAAGACGACGGGCAGGGATCTATTCAAACTCGACCGTGAATACGAAAGAGGACATGACTATCCGTCTGCATAGCCTGGATGTAGAAGAGGATATGCAGAGGCCTGGTCTCGGATCCTCGGTCCTTGGAATGTAACATGGTTAACCCTATGTATTAATGAAATGATGTCATGGAACGCGTCGACGCGTCGCGTCGCGTTGGCCCAAAGACGGAATTGAATCTCACGCTTGAGTTTTGACCCTCTTTACCCGGTGCCTTTGACCTTTTGTAAACTGTTAGGCAGGTGCATTCTCTGCATTTCATGATCGCTTAGATTCCCTCTCGATGCCTCGCGACTAGCCCTTTCCAACAGCTTATCGTCCTCACAACGCACGAAACAAACGCGCTCGGCGAACATTGCCTGGCCCATATGCATTCAAGGGCCTCGTGCCTTGCATCGTGTATTTCCCAGAATGGCAGGGACGCGGTTGCCTCTTTGACAGGTACCGTCATGGAAGCCTCAAGAAGCACTTGCACTCGATTTCTTCGGTGTTGATGGGATGATCGCCTCTCTTTGACATCGGTTTCTGTGCCCTGTGATGTCCCAGTTGGGGCGCGCAAAGTGGTGTGCTGCGATGTGAAAAGGCCAAGTGGTACGCCTTTCAGGAAATTTGACAAAGAGACGCTTTGCGCTTGTCGCGTATACCGCGCTGCAGATCACCAAAGAAAGGTCGATCTACGAGTCTTTCTGCTGTCCGGGGAACTCTATATAAACGCAATGGAACGCCTCAATATCCTTCCTCATAACACCCCCCACTTTACTGCCTTGTCTCCTTTCGCTTTTGGCCAACTCCCAAGTCGCCATGTACTCCTTCGATGATGCTCCCTCTGATGCCTGGCTTTACGACTTGTATCCGCTCAACTTGAAGTCGCAGCTCAGTACCATGGACCCAGAAGCCGTAGCCCCTCTCCCAAACCCTGAACCTGCCTTCGACTTTGGCTTCCTTCAGAACCTCGACAACCCTATCCCTGTTACGCTCGGCAACGTCCCGTACGCAGCTGGACCCTCTGGTGACTTCAGCCTGAGCGGTAATCTGCTCGTAAACCTTCAACCCTCAAATGCCGGTTGCTCCAACTACGACGCGACCGTCTTTCTGGAGAGCTTCCCTTTCGACGGACTTGCTGGGTCATCAAACATCAATATGCTCTACACAGCGGAAGAGCTCAAGGCCACGACGGTGAAGCCTGAGGATGTCAGCCCCGTCAAGAACAATGGTGAATCTCTCCAACGCTTGGCGTCAGATTCGCAGTATGCCAATGCAGACGATGCCTTGCGGGCCAGAAGCTATCGGCTGTATGAGAGCCAGCGTGCTGCGGTCGAACTCGCTGCTTCAACCCAAGGCCAGAGTGCCTGGGCTCCTTCGAGTTCTCGCTCATCTCCCTTGAAGAGGTACGTTCCATTCACTCAATCAGGCTTTGGGGCCCGCACTAACAGGCTCTTCCCCAGATCGCGAATGACCGAGGCGCACCCCGTGAAAATCGAGGCCGTCGAGTCCATCTCCGCCTTTTCTCGTCGTGCCCGAGCAGTTGTCCCTCTTCCAGCACGCTCTCCTCCCATCACCCCCAACCACTTCACATATCCTCAAGAAACCTCCTACAACACCAGTGCTGGTACTTCCCCTGCTACATCGGTCTACGAGCTATACCGCATAGACGACTCGGCCTTCCAAGATGCCTCTGACGACGACTACAAGCCCATTTCTCGCAAGAGGCGAAGGCGCAACAACCAAAGCCACGAGCACAGGGGAAAGAAGACCCAGCTTCAGATCGTCCTCGAAGATCTCGGATTCACCCTCGATGATATCGACCGCCGCGATGGCCTCTTCTACTGCCCCTTTGACAACTGCCACCAGCGCACCAATAGCGAAGGAGACCTCGGCCGTCACCTCGAGTCAAGCCAGCACGCCACTCACAACTACCTTTGTCTCGACCCTCATTGCCTGAACGTGTTTGCTCGCGAGGACTCGATGAAGCGGCATCATGCCAACAATCGTGGCCGAGCCCATAGAGAACGCCACGATCGTGCCGTCAGGGAACTTGGAATGCCCTTCCGTGTTCGAAGAGGGGACGTGGAAGCAGCTCGGAGTGATATTCGTGCGTTGGCTGAGGCAGGTCGTCTTTAGGTACTTTACTTCTCAACTTATGTCCACTCTCGCCCACTATGGCAACCCGTCACTCTCTCTTCGTTCTATGCGCGCGTATTCTCGCTCCTTTCTTACTTATAGTATTTACAACCATCTTTTGTCACCCATTTAGACCAAGGCAGGCCCTTGTATCACAGTATATTTATCACTATATAATCCCCTAATCGAACTACATATTCCTGCATTCACGAAGTTGTACAATGAAAGATCCAGCGATAGCATCAGAGTCCGAAGCACAAAGAAAAGAGGCGGAATAATAATACATTGCTTGCGACCCCGTTCAAAATCATAATCTTAGGCCTTATTCGACGATCCAAGGAGGGGAAGGCCTTTTGATTTTAAATCTTCATTGATCGCGTCGACGTGCTCTGTGAAATGGCCCTTGAGGCCGTCCCACATCGCAGGCTCATGTTCTACAGCAGGTTCATCAACATACCGCTTTTCTGTGCAATAGAAGGTACTCACCATGAAGTTTGCCCGTTCGTTTGAGAGCCCAGTCCGAGATGGTAAGCATCATACTTGTTTCGAACATGAACGCTTTGCCGACAATCAGCCACGGAAGATCGCATCGGAAGAATAAAGCGAAGAGAACACACCTGTCGTTCCCTCAGAGATGCGCTGCACTTCTAGATCGGTCTCGGTTGCCTTCCTCCACTCATCGTAAGATACTAGGTCATGGTGAATATCTGATAGGGTAAGGAAGCCTCGGAAACACGTACCACCATGAGGGCAAAATCCGTTCTCAAAGCTCAGTCCTCCAGGCCTGAAGGCGTCGCTGCGCCCTTCGTAGCTGCCCATGAGCAAGCCCATAACTTCACTGCTTGAGTTACGATGGTAGTACTGCCCAAAAGCCGAACGCGTAAATAAATGACCCTATCAGCTTGATCGAAGACTTACTGGAGGGCGGAAGGTGTTCGAGGCTACATCCCAACGAGGGCTAAAGATCAAGAAGTCGCACAGTGGGACAAAGTCTTGCTTCGACTTGGCTGTCAAGACACAGAAGATGGACGGGTCGATGTGGTCCTTCGAGATGCTTCCGACATTGACAAATTTGCTCAGGTCATACTTGTATGGAACATAACTGAATGACGGACGGTTAGCACTCAGCGGGAGAACGTTGATCGAAGACTTACTTTCCCGTCCACGCGACGACGTCGAAGGGCGTGTGTTCTTGATCGCAACGGTGAAGCTCTCCGCCAACCCTGCGCAAGAAGCGTGAATTTGTATTGAGTCCAATCTGCCGCAGAAGCACTTACTTGTAGATGACTGGGAAAAAGCGCCCTCAGTAAATCTCGGCTCAAAGAAGATGACATGATATGACTTACTTTCCCATGGAGATTGGTCAATGTCGAAAGAAGCGACGGGGTGCTGGAAATCTCGAACGTTGGCAAGTCCATAACCGCCTAAGGGGCCAAGCTCAGGTAAGGTATAGTGCTGGCCATAGATCTCTTGAATGTCTGTGCGGCACAACGGCTGAGGTTTTAGCCCTAACAGCGGGAGGAGTAGAGGCACTTACAACCACGCGACGGGCCGTCCGGAAGAAGAACCTTGTACTTCATGCCTCTTTGAATCACACAAATTTCTCCCGGTGCCACCATCATGCTGGTCACGTCAGCGACAATCCTTTAACCAAGGAAGAAAGCTCCATCAAGAAGATTGCTCTCACCGGCCGAATTCTGTCTGGATGTCCAGACGACCTTGCTGGGGCAAGATGAGGAAGTCGCCGTCGCTGTTGCAGAATGCTCGCTTGCCCATCGACGTGTTTGCCGCATAGATATGGATGGCAAGGCCTTCATGCAGGGTCGGATCGCCATTTCCAGCGACTGTCTTGATTCCTTGAGAGAAGTCCACCTTCTCCGAGTCGGGAGGGAGATCAAAGGGATGCCATGCCAGCTGCGTTGGGCTGATGTGGACCTTTGGATTCAGAGGAAGGAAACAAGACTCCATCTAGAGAGCTCTTTGTCAGGACACCTCCAGAAGAGCCAAAGTGGAACGTACATCCGGGTTGCTGGGAAGTTTGTTGAAGCCTCGATGAGCCACGGATGGGCGGATCCGATACAGCCATCTGGTGGGCACTTGTGAATAACTCAGGGCAGGCAAGAGGTGTCTGGCTTACGCGCTGAGATTGTGGGCGCGAGGAGCGACGAAGGAGGCACCGGTCATCTAAATCCTCCAGTAAGCACCATCATGAACAAGACAATCTGGTTTACTGACCCCTTCGGCGTACAAGTCCCACTTGACTCGTTGAGGATTGTTTTGTGCATGAGGAACGACACCTGGCCTGATAAACATGAGTATAGGTGGGGCAAAGAGGACGCAAGAACATACAAAGCCTCTGAAACAAATCGGTTTCCAAAGCCGGCCTGGTAAACGTAGGGATCCTGCTCGCTAGGCTGTACCGAGAAGGCGCCCTGAGCACTAGCACCTGAAACAATAGGGGAAGACATCGAGGAAAGATTGGTGCCATCCCAGGTTAGCAGGCTCTGCCCTTTATATACCCTTGGCGGGCGCGTGGAATTAGAGATGGGTACCAGAAGAGAGCAAGCAAAACAAGGAGACCACACGTAACATCATGCTCAGAGGGTTGCTTCGCCAGAGGAGCGACAGTCATCGGATCACGAAGGCGCCCACTGGAAAGGCTCGCTGAAAGGGAAAAGCGCTCCAGACCAAAGTCCCGTGGTCTGCAGACGTCGTGGAAGCGGGAAGGAACGTCCCAATGTGGACGTTTTTTCTTGTCGTCAGTCAGCTCATGGAGCATATCACTGGAAAGTAGAATTGAGGTTACGATCGCGACGTATTCCAAGTATTGTACATGTCCATTTCTTTCCACTTCGAGGCGAATGATTTCGTAAGACAGCTTCGTTTTCGGGACTTTCCTAGATCCCAGGCCCGTGCTAAACTTTACACCGTTCACTGTGAAAGCTGCTTGATCTTGAGGAGGATGGCTAGGCAACATCGCTGAGTGAGCAACGGTCAGGGTAAACTTTTATCATGAGCAAACTGACATTGGGGATCGAGGTTCTGGTAGGGAATCTGCTCCCAAAGGCCTCCGCAGCCTACGTAGAGATCAGCACGCGCTTATTTTATTACGGCGTGAAGAGCTTGCCTTCTTTGGTCGTGCCCATATATCCATATTTCGGCGTCAGCTGCCGCTCTAAGAGCCAAGTTCCAAACTTGGATCCCAACTAGAAGACAATAAGTGGGGATGAGAGGGAGCGGACCGCTAGGAACCTACTCCTGTCTTCTGATTGAGGGACTCCACAACCAAAACGAATGGGCTAGAGCCGATCTTTTTAATGACCTGCGGAACGTAAGTATGTGGGCAGAGATAGCGATAAACATATAGGCTTACTTGCTCATCAACCACGTTGAGAGTGGGCTTGTTGATCAGACCGACGTCCAAGCCTTCCTGGCGGCATCTCAAGACCGCATCCCAAGCGCGGTAAAGCATCTCTCCAAATGAGACGACGTAACCGGCTGTACCTTCGACAATGACTTCATCTTTTCCAGGAACGAATTCATAGTCGTCTTCAAAGAACCTCGTCTTTCCGTCCTCCTTCAAGATCCAAGGAACCTTGGATCGAGTGGAGAAGATGAACCTAGTCCCTCGATTGAAGAAGACCTTCTTGACGACAGCCACCATCTGGGCAGGGTCGGCAGGGAAGTACAAATGAGAGTGCACATCTGACAGGCCGTTATCAGCGAACATGTTGTTCACACCTGCGCAAGATCTATAAGTAATTGTAACAGATGATAATCAATAATTCACTGTACCAAAGTGGCAGGTGTTATCAGCCTATACAAATGTTAGCGCTCTGGAGCATTCGATAGATAGTCAAGCGTACCATCTATAGAAAACGCAGATTCACAAATCTGGTCAACTGATGCCTAGACGGTTGTTCGCGATCGACGTACCTCGTCAACTGCAAAGAAAACACGTCAGGTCATGATCCCGAATTCCTTTCAAAAGTAGCGCACCTCCAGAATGAGAGAAGTGGCACAGGACGTTGCAGTTGTTCAGACGGGCCATGGTGATCTCGGACAGAACCATCTCAAGGAACGCAGAGAAAGTGGAGAAAACGCCAAACTTATCCGCTGCAAATCCAAAGCCGGCAGCAGCGGAAAAGTTGCCTCTTTCCATGATACCAGATGGAACAAAGACCTCTGGGTGCTTCTGATGAATGACCTTCAAACCCGTCGAGCCCTCAAGATCGGCTACAGCGAGACCTCTGTTAGATAAGAGCTAACGCGCGATGAGACCTAAACGTACAATCGATCACCATGACCTTCGCTGCTGCTTCTTCCTTGGACAACGTGTCGAGGACCATATTGGTTGCCTCACCGAACAGAACACGGTTCGCGCCCACCTCCTGGGTCGAGCCAATATAGAGGTAAGGATTAGGATTGGGCTTGATGTTGTCGTAAATGCCAGCCAAGGACTTCAAACCACGACCTTCGAGGTACTGGGTGGCAGCCTTGACGGGAATAACATCGTGGCCATGAGAGCTTCCCTCGATGGTGGGGATGCCAGGCGCCATGACACGCTTCGCGATAACTGGGGCAAGTCAGATACTATTTCACGAGTAGTCATGGCCAGAAGCTGACTGACCTGCGGCAGGTCCCTTGTAGCTCAGAATTTCGTGAACTCCTCCCCACAAGCTGTCAATATCCTCGCCGTCAACCGAGACGACATTAAGACCTTGGCCCTCCAAAGTGTTAGCAACGCTGAAACCCTGGAGGTATTCAGAGGGGTGCCCGGCAATAGTCACGTCGTTGTCATCAATGATGAGCTTGACGTTCAGGCCTTGCGCCACCGCGAGTCGAGCGGCTTCAGCGTCATTGCCTTCTTGCTGGGAACCATCCGAGCCCAAGCAGAACACAGTCTTGTCCTTGTTGGCCATGGCAACGCCATTGACAAATGGCCTTGGACAGGTCAACTTCTACGTGGGAGGCAGTCAACGAACGTGCGTACCAGATATGTCCAAGACGCCCGGACGAGAACTGGACTCCTGGGGTCAGCCCCAATTCTGGGTGACCGGGAAGCTTCGAGTTGGCTTCGCGATAGTGCAGAAGGTGCTCGGGTGGGATGGCCCCCTTCAATGCAGACAGAAGATACTGGGTGGCTACACGATGGCCTGGGTTGGTGATGTGCGTTGGTCAGAATCCCTTTGCAGCACTGATAACTCGGCGTACCAGCTTCGTCAAAGATGATGGGCACATAATCTTTCTCGCTGTGCTCAAACAGAGCGAGCAAGATACAGACCTCTGGAACCGTATCATATGCTCCGCCTAAGGACATTCCTGCGTCAGATCAACCTCAAGAGAACCGAAGGTCAGTTACTCGCCAGTGTGGCCGCTGACACCTCGCGCAGCGCCAGACGCGGTGAAGTAAACAATGATATCGCGGAAGAGCTGAATATTCTCCTTCAGCGCTGTCCTTTCCTCATCGGAAAGCTGAGCCTTGGACGGGTCAAGCTTTATTCTGCGATTGGAAGTTGGTTGGTTGTTATCAGGTGCGATAAGATCCAACACTCACTTTTTGTATTGACCGAGGTCGAAGGGGAATTTGTCAACGACTTTGGCCATGGCGATTGTAGGAGATGGTTGTGGTTTAGAACAAAGATGAAATCAGCCCAAAGACCAACCTGTCGAGGTTCTTAACCAGCTCCATATTTAGTCATGACCCAATTTCTTTTTGCCATCCTCCGGGTGCATTCGATGACGTTGCGAGTCCTGACTTCTAAGTGTCCGCTGAATCATTGAGCCACCATAGCGCCTTCGAATTATATATGAGTGGTTATCGTTCAGTAGTTGTCTCGAGCGACCTAGATTCTCGATCCTGAGAGAGGAAGCTCGAGAAAGGATGACCCTCGTCATGCCAGCCTGTTCGTGTGAAATTCTCCGGCAAAGTGCGGACTCTGCGACATCCCCGGGCGCTTATTTGATTCACGGTGCCCACCTTCATGCTTCTTGCCTCGAGCCCAACCATGTGGCGCAAGGCCGAAGCCTTAGTGCTCGCCTTCACAGAGGACCACCTCGGTCGCCTTAATAACTTTGATGCATGACCAATTCAATTGAGATTGAAATCAAGGTTATCTCGGCGTCCCTTGTGTGCCTCTAAATAAAGCCTATGCATGAATGTGACCGAGGTATGTAAACGCGAGCTTCGCAAACATAAAAGGCATATTTCCTTATCTTCTTATAACCCTCGAGCACTTTCGTGCTCCCTCTCGATGCTATGGCTGCTCTGGATATTGACTTTGGAGATGTGTTCCAGAATGTGCATACCTTTGTTGTGGGTCCCCTGCGAGTTTTATACGAGTTCTATCTACTCTTTACGCGCATTTTGACAGAGTATAGAATGTGAGCTCCCCAAGCTACAGCGACATTCCTCGACTTCAACATAGACCATGTAGATGCAAGCGCTGTAGTTTTAGTAAGTCACTTCATACAACAGGGGGGAAAAGGATTTCATCACGGCCCCATAGATGCTTGAGTGGCTCGAGACGCTCCCTCTTGAGGTAATCCCCCACCTCTCGTTTCTGCCTTGCAGTCGCTAGATTAACTTCATATAATAAAGGTCACCCTTGTTTGGTCCGAGAATTGGAGCCTTGTGAAAGGACTGTTCTTTCTCAATCGATATGGAACTCTGCTCGGAACACTTTTTGCATTGTTTTGTGAGCATTTAGCAATTTCGCCGTCTCCACCCGTAGTGACAAGCGTAGTTGAGATTGCAACGCAGAGACTGACGTTCAAGGTAACTTTCTTCTATCGCAGCCTCGCTACCCCCGATGCTGACGCTAGCTTGCCTTTTTACTTGTGTCTCAGCTATGTAGGATAGGTGTGTTTACTCAAGGCCGTAAGTAGAGTCCTAAGACATCGGTCAAGTCTATCGACCATAATCCGTTATCCCAGTCGTTCTCCTTTTAAATCTTACATGGTCGGAAAGTGAGTGCCTTCCGCTCCAGTTCATGCTTTGGCTAAATTCTCTTTGCGCACAGCCATCCTTTTCATGCGTGTGTACGCGCTTTCAAAGTTGGACCGTCGCTTCGGCACATTCCTTGCTATATTTTGGGCGGTGAGCTATTTTCTTTGTGTGCTCTCTCACGTCATCCTCACGGTTGAAATTATAGGGTATCTTCACTGCGTTGATAGTCAACTACGCCCGTACCGTTGTTGTGATTGAATGTGCGTAGAGCTTCTTCACCTCAGAACCTCTCCAGTAATGTGGCGTCGAGCAGTTATAGAGGGTCCTCCCGGCCATGTGTGTTTAGCCAAGCCGATAAAACAGGGGATGTACCTCAGCCTCCCATTCTTCCTAGTACTTGGCGAACAAACCGGTGAGACGAGTACCTTAACGACACAGGCTTCCCGAGAGGACTAATTGCTTTCTTTCCGCTCCTGAGTGGTCATGGCGCTATGCATCTTCTTTGGCTTCAGGTCGCTCTGGTCAGCCCACAACCGTTTGCTTCGAACCTTTTCTCGGGATGGAACGTATTACTTCATCGCTCTATCAGGTAATACATACGCCACTAGCCAAAGCGAATCAATTGTTGACCGAGTCGTTATCCCATTAACAGCAATGTCCATCGGCAACGTTGCCCTGATACTGGCCTTTCCGGTAAACAAGCTTTCGCTATCACCTCTTGGCAGATTACATGAACTTCAGACACTATCTCCAGGGTAGATTTCAAAACTATCTGGGACCGTACGTCATCTTATTTCAATGTTCGACGGGAAGCTGACGGTACTGGTGCACTGGCAGACTTCAAGGAGCCGTCCAAAGCGCGCTTGCATCCAGATTGGTGCTTCATCTGCGCACACAGGCAAAGGCTACTTTACTAGACTCGTTCATGGTCTCCACTCTTCCTGAGAGTCACAACGTCACCTTTTATGTAGCTCGCGCGAAACTAGAGGCTGAAGAGGAGCGGCAAAATTTCCCGCTATGATGGGGGCTCTTCGCCAAGTACACTGTAGTTTCCGAGGCGCGCCTTAGCGCACGGAACTACGAGCCGCGGTCCATGGATCGTTTGCTGCCTTCCACTTAGCTGATTTCAAAGAATGAATTTGCAAGATAGGGCCCTTTTCGCCTTAAATGATTTCTAATACAGTGGTATTGTTCAATGGCAAGAACGACCCCAAAAGATCCCATACAAACACACTGCGTTATGGCACTGAAGAAATCATTAAGAGACCTCCAGGGAGTGATCCACTGAACATACCTCATCGTTCCTCTGAGAATCAAACAAAGCGGCTTGAAGGTCAACAAGAGCAATAGTAGTAGGGTCGATAAGTCTGGTTTTAAAGCGGAGAACTATACCCATATCGTAGCACACGTCCAGCCTGTTCTCCGGCGAGAACACTAGTACTCACAGCAGGATTGGGCGCTTAATTTTTGACTCGTCGAAGTGCCCACCTTTTCTCGAGTCGAACCACGTGGTGAAATGGCAAGCCTTATCACTCATGCTTCGAGGAACGCCCCACATCGAGCGGTGACCTCGGTCGACTTGCCATCCTCCGGGTGCATTCAGTCCTGGCTTTTGAACGTTCGTTGAATCATGGACACCTGGAGCTGCCATACCGCAGTTGAATTATACACAAATGAATCTTGTTTAGTGGACTGTGATTTATATTGAACCGTCCAGGTTCTCGATTTTGAGAGAGGAACGATGACCTTCGTCATGACGACTTGTTTGAAGCGTGAATTCTCCGGCAAAGACCGAATTTTGTGACATCACTGGGCGCTTATTTGATTGGCGGTGCCCGACCTTCATGTTCCCTGCCTCCAGCCAAACCATGGGCGCAGTGCCGGTGTCTTGGTACTCGTCTTCTCGGCGATCTACCTCAGCCGCCTTATATATCTTTGATGCATACCCAATTCAAATGAGATTGGAACCAAGGCTATCTCGGCGTCCATTGCCTCTAAATAACGGCCCATGCATGAATGTGACCGAGGTGTGAACACACGAGTTTAGCGAGTATAAAGCCATACTCCGTTACCTGCTTCTCTAGAAACTACCCAGCAATAAACCTTCCGCGCTCCCTCTCGATGCTATGGCTGCTCTGGATCATGATATCGACTTTGGAGTTGTGCTCCAGAATGTGTGTAACTTCCTCGTGGGTCTCTTGAAGTCTTTATACCTCTCCACACTCTTACGTGACTTTTGATAGAGGTTAGAATGTGAGTCGCCTCCAACTACAGCGACATTCTCTTTGCCCCAACAAAGATCACGTAGATGCAAGCGCTGTAGTCTTAGTAAGTCACCTCTGTAAAAGAGACAAGGAAAGACCATCACGTCCCATAGATCCTTGAGTGGCTCGAAACGCTCCCCCTAGAAGCAAGCCCTTGAATCTAGTTTCTCTCTTGCAGTAGAACCGACCTCTTATGATAAAGGTTGCCTTGGTCTGGTCAGAGGATTGGAGCCTTGTAAAAGGACTGTTCTTCCTCAATCGATATGGATCTCTGCTCGGGACTCTTTTTGCGTTGTTCTGTAAGTATTTAGCAAGTTCGGCTTCCCTACCAGTTTAACAAGTGTAGTTCAGATCGCAGTGCAAGGGGCAACGTTCAAGGTGATGTTGTTTCGTTACAGCCGCATTACTATTCACGCTGACACTCGCTTGCTTTTCTCTGTGCACTAGCTATGTAAAACAGGTGTATTCACTCAAGGACGTAAGTCGGACCCCAAAACATCGGTGAAGTCTAAGCAACTCATCATCTCAGTCGTTTTTCTTCTGAACCTCTCATGGTCTGAGAGTGAGTACCTCCCGCCTCAGGTGATGCCTTGGCTGACTCCTCTTGATACAAAGCTATCCTTTTCATGCGTGTATACGCGCTGTCAAACTTAGATCGTCGCCTCGGCACATTTCTTGCTATATTTTGGGCGGTCAGCTATTCTGTTCGAGCGTTCTTTCACGTCATACTCACGGGAAAAACATGAAGGGTATCTTCACTGCCTTGATAGTCAACTTTGCACGTACAATCGCTGTGATTGAGTGTGCGTAGAGCTGCCGCATTCCGAACTCCTCCAATAATGTGGCGTCGAGCAGTTATAGAGGGACCTCCTGGCTATACGTGTCTACCCAAGCCAATGAAAGAGGAGATATATCTCATCCTCCCATTCCTTCTGGTACTTGTCGAGCAGACTGGTAAGATGAATATCTCATCAATAAGAGCTTTCTGAGACTGAGGTTTTCCCCCCTCCCCAGTGGTCATGGTGTTATGCATCTTTTTTGGCTTTAGGACGCTCTGGTTAGCCCACAGCCGTTTGCTCAGAACCTTTGCGCAGGATGGGACCTATTATTTCATCGCGCTATCAGGTAATGCATACGCTGTAAATCGAGAAAAATCATTTGTTGACCGAGTTCTTATGCTAGCAATGTCCATCGCCAACGTGGCCTTGGCATTGGCCTTTCCGGTAAGGAAGCTTTTGATATCACCTCTTTACAGATGTCATGAACTTCAGATACGATCTTCAGGGTGGATCCAAGAACTATTTGGGACCGTATGTCATCCTTCTTTCCGGTGTTCGACGGGGAACTGACGAGACTTATATGCACTGGAAGACTTCAAGGAGCCGTCCAAAGCACGCTTGCATCACGATTGGTGCTTCATCTGCGCACACAGGCGAAGGCCAATTTGCTTGACTCCTTCATGGCCCCCACTCTTCCTGAGAGCCATGATGTCACCTTCTGTGTAGCTCGTGCGAAACTCGAAGATGAAGAGGAGCTGCAAAGTTCACCTTGGACGCCACTATGATCGGGGGTCTTCGCAATGTATACGGTAGTTTTAGACGCGCTCTTCAGCACAGGGTACAACGAGCTGCTTTCCACGTAGTGTTTACTGTTTCATACTCTGCAGATTTTAAAGGATGAAGTTTCAAGATAGAGTCCTTGTATTTGCCTTGAAGATTTTCCAATATGAAACGGTCCACGAAGAGCGCATAAAAATACATTGCGTTATAGTACAAAAGAAATTATCAAGAAAACATTTACTTGGCTCATGGCTTCTCTAAGGAATAAACAAAGCGGCTTGAAGGTTGACAAAAGCGACAGTAACAACGTCTATTAGCTAGTTTATAAAGCGGAAGAACTGTAGCCATAACGTTGGCACACGCCTATACTATTCTCCGGCGAGAACAATACTCACAGTAGCGTTCGGCGCTTATTTTTTGATTCATCGAAGTGCCCCCCTTTTCTCGAGTCAGACCACGTGGTGTAATGGCGAGCCTTATCACTCATGCCTCGAGAAATGCCGTACATCGAGCGGCGACCTCGTTCGACTAAAATCTCTTTGATGCGTATCCAATGCAAATGAGATTAGAACCAAGGCTGTCTCGGCGTACAGGGAGTGTCTCTAAATAAAGTCTGTAAGTGACCGAGGTATGCAACCATGGGATTGGTGGGTATAAAATCCATGTTAAATCGTCCACTTGGTTTAAACTAACCAGTGATACGCCTTCCGCAGTTTCGCACTACCAGTCAACGCCATGGCTACACCGGATGACTGGAGCTTAGAAGTTGTCTTCCAGAAAATGTGTAACTTTTTTGTGGGTCCCTTGAAGTATTCATAACACCTCTCTAGACTCTTACGTGCCTGTTGACAGAAGATAGAATGTGAGTTTCCCAGACCTACAGCGAAATTCGCTTGTCTTCAACACAGACCACGTAGACGCAAGTGCTACACTTTTAGTAAGTCACGTCTCATAAGACACACGGGAGAAACATCACGGCCCTATAGATGCTTGAGTGGCTCGAGACACTTGCTTTGGAGGCAAGCCCCTAGGTCTCATTCTCTCTTGCAGAAGAATTGACCCCTCATAATATAGGTCGCCTTTATTTGGTCCGAGGATTGGAGCGTCGTGAAAGGACTGTTCCTTCTCAACCGATATGGCTCTCTCTTCGGGACGTTGTTTGGATTGTTGTGTGAGCCTTTAACAAGTTCATCGCCTCTACTAGTTTTAACAAGCGTAGTTGAGATCGCAACGCAAAGAGCAACGTTCGAGGTGACCGACCTTCTTTCATCACATCCTTATTCCAGCCTTCGCTGACACGGGCTTGCTTTTCCTTGTGTACCAGCTTTGTAAGATAGGTGTATTCACTCAAGGCCGTAAGTCTGACCCCTCGTCATCGGACAAGTCTATGCTTGACCATGATTCGTTACCCAGTTGTTCTGCTTCTGAATCTCACATGGTCCGAGAGTGGGTGCTTACACCTCGGTTTATGCTTTGGCTGACTTCTCTGGGCTCGAAGCTATTCTTTTCATGCGTGTATATGGGCTTTCGAAGTTGGACCGTCGCCTCGGCACATTTCTTACCATTTTTTGGGTGGTGAGCTGCTTTATTCGTGCATTATCGAAGGTCATAATACTCACGGACAAGGACAAAGGGTATATTCAGTACGTTGATATTCAACTTTACCCGTACCATCGCCGTGATTCAATGTGCGTAGAGCTTCTCCATTTCAGAATGCCACTCTAATGTGGCGTCGAGCAGTCATGGAGGGTCCTCCCGATCGTGTGTGTCTGCCCAAGCCGATACAAGAAAAAATGTACCTCAGCCTCCCATTCATTCTGGTCCTTGGAGAGCAGACTAGTGAGTTGAGTGCCTTATCAATAAGGGCTTCCCGACACGACTGAATATTTTCTTCGTTTCTCAGTGGTCATGGCGTTATGCATTTTCTTTGGTTTCAGAACGCTTTGGTCAGCCCAAAACCCTTTGCTCCGAACCTTTTCTCGGGATGGCACCTACTATTTCATTGCTCTATCAGGTGATGCATACGCTATCTGAAAAGGAGTATCTGCTGACGAAGACACGATGACAGTAATGTCTATTGGCAACGTTACCTTGATAGTGGCCTTTCCGGTAAAGAAGTCTTCGATCTCACTTCTTCACAGATTTACGAACTGATGATAATATTTTCCAGAGTCAATTCCAGAACTATCTAGGACCGTATGTTATCCTTACCCTGGATGTCCGATAGTGAGCTGATGACACTTGCGCAGGCTTCAAGGCGCCGTCCAAAGCACGCTCGCATCAAGATTGGTGCTTCATCTGCGCAAGCAAGCAAGGGCCAATTTACTTGACTCGTTCATGGTCACCGCCCTTCCTGAGAGTCCCGACATCTTGGTTTTTGTAGATCGCGCTAAGCTGGACACTGAACAGGAGAAGGAAAATTCGCGTTCCCGCGACCATGCTGGGTTACCACTATGATTGGATGGCCCTTCGTAGATACTTTAGTTCTAAACACCCTCTTCAGCACGCTGTCCAACCAGCCGTGATCCATGGGTTACAACCTTTGCTGCATCCCATTCGAAGAATGGATCGCAATTGAATCGACAGTGTCAGTTCATACTAGCCTAGTAGTAGCGACACTCAATCGCAAGAGAAACATAACAAGAGCTATAAAAATACATTGCGCTATAGTACAGAACAAATCATTAGGAGAGCATTTGCTACTTCAGGGGGTTCAGGTGATGGCCCAGTGGACATGCCTCATGGCATCCTCTAAGGGTTAAACAGAGCGACATGAAGAACAACAAAAGCGATAGCAGGGGCCATTAGGTTGTGAAGCGGAAGAACTGCAGCCACTGCGTCAGCAAACGCCCACACGATACTTCAAAAAGGGGCATCACTCACAGTAGCGTTATCACCCTTTTCACGCTCAGCAACGCGCTGGTCTTCAGTATAAGTCTCAAGGGTAAGCCCTTTCGACTCCATCAATCTATCCCTCCTCGCGTTTTCTCGGACAAGGTAAAAGTGCATGAAGAAGCACAAGATGGTGCTCATGGTGATCGTGGCAATCAGGAGACCGTGACCTGAGAAGTAACGAGGAGCATCTGTGGACCGGTACGCGAATCCAGCGATAACACCTCCCAAATTACCAAAGCCTTGGTTCAAGGGGTCAATCTCGGCGAAACGTGAGTAGCTTAGAAGGACACTCACCAACATGCATGGCAATTCCAACGGCCCGCTTGGTGGCTCCGCCGATGTTGTTACCGTTCCAAGCGACACCCATGGGAACATTAGGATAGATTCTAAGTTTGTGTATCAGTTTCCAGAAGCTGAGCGAGGCAGAAAGGGGTTGGAGTCTTACCCGCTGACGGCGAAGAATGTGCCGGCATACTGGACTCCCGGGTTGTCGGTTGAGATCAGCATCACAAAGCCGATAATGGCAGTGATATTGAAGCCAATCATGAACCAACCTCGCCTCTTCATACGGTCAGCGAGGGCACCACCGCCGATGGTGAAGAGACAGCCGACGACATAAGGAGGGACACTGATGAGCTGCGAGTCGGCGTCGGTGTACCCCATGTTCCTGACAATTGTCGGAAGGAACAACGAGATGGAGTAGAGAGGAGTGTAGATGCCTGCAGGAAAGTTAGTTGCGTCAAGGGCCGAGGAGTCGTTCTGCTCTTACCAATAGTGATGACCATGTGTACCCAGATCTTCCAGTCCTTGAAGGCATCCATCACGTACTTCTTCGAGTACTCGTCGGCCAACGAGGTCCGGTCGAGTTTAAGGCGGAGGACGACCTCTTTACGTTCCTCTTCTGTCAAGAACGTTGCACTGGAGGAACAGATTAGCCTTGGACGGGTCGACAGGCAGCCGGTAAAACTCACGTCTCTGGACTATCGTGGATAACCTTCTTGGCGAAGAACGCGACAATGATGGTGACAATACCCTCAAGGATGAAAATCCATGCCCATCCAGACAGACCTCCAATATCTCTCATTTCCGAGATACCTCGCGCCAAGAGACCACCGAAAGCTCCGGCCAAAGTGGCTGCTGAGAAGAAAATGGCCATGCGGAAACCACATTCGTGACGGCGATACCAGAGCGTGATGTACCATGTCACACCAGGGAACAAACCTCCTTCACAGAGACCAAGGACAGCACGGGCCGCTAGAAGTCCAGCAAAGTTCTTGACGAGGCCCATGAGTGTCATGGCTAAGGAAAATAGGACGGTCAGAGTCGGCCTGTCGAAGAGACAGGTGATACCCACTGAGTCCCCAGGCCAGCATGATAATGCACAACCATAGTGAAGGGCTGGTTCGCTTCATCATGATGTTACTTGGGATTTCCGCAGCGACATAGAATGGGAAGAAGATGGCCAACGCGATCTATGGCAGAGGAGTGTTAGTTCAAGCCCTCACAGTCAAAGCAACATAGAAGGGTGGGACTAACGTTGTAGTCGAGGCCACCCATATTCAAGTCCTTCTCAAGACCCGCCAAACGAGCATTCCCAATATTAGAACGATCAAGGAACGAAAGGCTAGATGGGAGCGGTTACAATTCTGCAGATGCAAGAAGTAGCCTAGAAGCTCACAGGTAAAGAAGCGCAAGGAAAGGGACGATCGCCCAGTCCATCTTGCGAAGCAGCCTTCCGGTCCTGGCAGGGTCGAAGGTTATCCTCTCGATGTCTACGACATCCGGCGTCAAGGTTCCTTTCTTGTCATCGTGAGCAACGCTCTTCTCGACGACAGACTCTGAAGGGGACGCGTCTTGGTGTGTGGGCTTTTCTGACGACATCTGGGGAGAGGTCCTTCAACCGATCCTCGCCCACCCCTTTCCATTTAAACGCCCTGCGAGGGGCATCGCGTCAGGGCTAAATGGGCTCCGAGAAGCAGGAGTAGAGCTTGTGACATATATCCACGTTGCAACCGGGCTTCTTTTGATACACGGAGGGTTTGGTCCCACAGTATATCACAAGGCGAAAGGCACTGCACTGCTCGTCCAAGTGTCTAAACATGTCGCCGTTTTTCCCATTACGGGGGTGAAAAGGGGCTCAAGGCAAGGCCAAGCATTTTGTAATTGAATCAACGGCGTTCGCGGTTGCCTAAGCGGTCCTATCTTGGATTCTGTGGTGGTGTAAATGTTTGAATGGCGAGGGACTCAAGCAAAACTCACCCAGGTAATACGCTCGGCAAACTTTATGGGCGTCACTTTTGCTACCGACTGGGAAATCCTTCCTTTCAAGTCGAATGAGTACCCTGAGCGGGAAGTAATGTGATGGCATACCTGGGTGTCGGTGTGGCGTCGGCCACCGCATCGCTTGCTCGCGATAGCAAATATAAAGCGAGAAGACCGTACTGTAGGACTGTGCCTTGAACGCTGGTCGTTTGGCCTCCAGCAAGACCATCCGCTTGCTTCTCAACGACTTCCCCATGATGACGACAGAGGAGGTGAAATGGCTCCGATGCCAAGCCCAAGATCTCCAGTTTTCCATTCTGCTGGAGGGGAGCTCAAGATAAGCGCTATGGGGCGAAGCGGGGACCGCCCTGCTTGTAGTCAATGGGCGTCTAGGTCACTCTGGTTCCCGGTACCGCGGAGTCCCTGATCTTCCCTGATGTGGTGACAGCAGAAAGCAGAAGATTGAAGGCACCCAGACCAAACCCAGACGTGCTATTGCAACCACCTCCATGCCTCCTAGTCGGCCGACAGGACCAACGCAGATCATCTCCTACCCCGCATCATGTGGCGATTGGCATGGAATGGCTATTGGCTTGGCTGTTAACTGGTATAAACCAATCAAAGATGTAGAGAGGGCATGGCAAGGGATAATTCTATTTACGAACCCTTCTGTATTCGCGAACCCCATGTTTCAAACGATTTGATGAGGCATCAATTATATTTCTTTGCGATTGTTTGGCTACATTCCGGAGCACGGCCTGGGCAGACGGCAACACAACGTGCCCAGCGGCGTCGGCGCCTAGTTTCGGGTTAGACGCCCGTCTGGAGTAAACTTAACAATGATATTAGAGTATGGAAGAGCTCCTAAGAAATTTTAAGGGCGGGTCTATGTAACATGAGGTACCTTTTTCCGAAATCTAAGACAACATTGAGTCTACCGTGCAAAGGCAAGGCGGTTTCGGGTGCTGCGTGCGGCTTGCCAACTTGGGGGCGTGGACAGGGACTACCTTTGGTTTCCATAGTGTTCCCAGTAATGACCAGCTAGCTATAGTATCGAGTGATACATCCTTTGAGTGAATTTCAGAGTTAATAACATTGAACTAGTCCAAAGGCAATGCTAATTGCAATTTGTTTAAGGACATTCTCAGTCTGCAGACCGGCCCTTGATTGTAGTACCAGGGGGCGGGATCAAACTCGCTGGCTCTGAGGCTATTGCGGCTTTTACTGGCTAAGATATGGCTTCTTCAGCATTTTCCCTCTAAGGGCTTTACTTGCCTGGCACTTGCTTGCGTAGGCGGAGGTGTAATGTCAGCCTCCAGGCCCGAAATGACGGTCAACGCCAATGCGACCAAATCTTATAACACAAATTATCTATTCATTTTACAACTTCAACTATCACATTTCTCAAGTGAATACAGCGTCGTACTTCGAAAACTGATTCCCATACAAGCTCTCGTCTGTCTACCTGTCCATGCCAGCCTGGGTTCTCGACTCACTCGAATGCGCGGTATCGCCATTTTGGGTTCATCCCCCCGCGCGCCCGTGCCACCGGCCAGCGGCGATGCTCACCGTGGGAGGGAAATGGGGTTCATAAATAACTTATTTGAGAACCCTAGGGTTCGAGGGGTTCATGGGGTTCGCAAATAGAATTATCCCATGGCAAGTCCAAGACAAAAGCCAAGGAGCGCGGACCGCGCACAATTGTTGCTTTTTCAAACGCTGACTACACAGGGAGCCGGTGTTTGTAACATTCTAGGACTCGTTGTGGAGGTCGATCGTCGAAAGACAGCGAGAGATGTCTATCAGTTGGCTGCTCTCCTTCATAGATGCCAGGGTTAATGTCAAGGAGGGCAAGGCAGCTCAAGAAACGAGAGCGAAAGCGCTTGTGCCCATTCCTGGGCTTTACCCCTGCGAAATGGTGGTGGTTTTCGGAGAGGAACGATGAGAGGGTTGCGGCTATCCGGCAATTATGTTGACCCGCTTCCGATCATCCGGAGCACGTGGCTTCGAAGGAAGTGATGCCAAATATTTTTCCATCAAAAGCGCCTGCTCTCCGTTTCTTCTCCTCTCCTCAGATATCGATATCCTAATCTTTGTTATTGTGAGTTCATTTTCCTTGATTCATCTGGTCTGCTTTGTTTCTGCGCTTTGAATGAAGAGAAAAAAACAACCGAAAGCTTTAGGAAGTGCCGTCCGAATGCCTTTTTGGCGCGTGTCGAAACTCGGTTCTCTGACTTTTTGAATGGCAAACCATTATCGATGGAACTATTTGCTGATTATCTTGTCTGACAGGTCGAAGCTGTTTGCATATCCAGGACCATTGTATGCTTCTAGTACCTAGTTGCATCCTAATATGATTCAATTTTCCGACTACAAATCAAAGCCTTGATGAACAGGATCGATTTTTGGTTCAGTTGAAGCCCATCGCGACTTTTCCTGCATCCGACAAGATGTCCTCAAAGCTCGCGATCCCGACCCAATCCTTCTCATGCTGTCCTTTGGGGAAATCCGGAGGTCGTTCTTTGGACAGGAAACTCTCCTTCTGCCTCTGCACGTACTCAAAGTTCATCTTGGTGTTCGGAACAGCAGGGATGTACATCACTGCAATATCAATTCATCAGCCCTGTTCCGTTTGGCTACCATCGACCCAACGTACCGCAAGAGTCGTCGTTTCCTGTGTGTTCCTCTTCCACAGCATGGAGGACGTCGCAGTGCCAGAAGACAGCGTCACCAGGGTATACCTTGGGCATCGAGGTCATCGTCTTTTCGAGCCTCAGGTGAGGATGCATCGCTGGTGTCGGCTGTGGTCCTTTGAACCCTCCATCCAGAGGGATGATGCCATGGAAGTAGCTGCTATCCAAATCTAACCCAAACCCTCAGTGCTTGATCAGAATGAGCAAGGACCATCACGCACCGAGCTCCCAGTTAGAAGCATCATATATTTCCGGAGAGTCGGAAGCGACCTTGGGACGGAAGAACGGCCGCAAAATGATATACGCATTGGAGAGATGCACGTCGGGGAAGACCTTCAAGGTGCCTTCTGTGGGTGCAGTTTCGCTTCACAGGGGGGGTGAGCAACCGCACATTGTGCTCTCATTCAAAAACTTACCTCATAGCCAACCATCCTTGGAACGTCCTGAAGATGCTCGATTGACTCGGACGTCCATACAAGGAACTCTTCGCGTTCAAACGACCCTCAAGGTCATAGGGATCATGCTGGCGCCAATTCCCACTCAAGATATCTGTGAAGCACTGCCTGAACGTCGGCTCCTCCCAACGTTCGGTTGTACCTCCTGCAAGAGGGAACGGCGACTGTCAGTCAGATATGGTTCAACAGTTTCCGACTGATTGGGTTCATACCGTCGATATGGGGAGGGTGGAAAGGCCAATGGTTGCCTGGATGTCTAATCCTGAACCGATCTGCGTACATGAGTGGAACAGACAGGTCAACGCTCTCAGAAGCTTCTGTATCCTTGTTCTTGAAATGATAGAGCTGGTTGAGCCACGCCGTGCTAGCAAGCAGGTTAGGGTGCGAACGAGCCTGCACCTGAGCCTTGGTCCAGCTGTACGAGAGGTTAGCTGGTAGTGGTCTCAGATGTGATGAACACCTTACTAGAGCTCGAAGAACTGCTTGTTAGGTAGTGGTGTACCTTGTAATCGTTCGGCAAGTAGAAGAACACGAAGCCAGATAAAACTCACCCTCAACGTCAGGATTCTCCTTGACAAACTTCTTCAATGACTCTCTCCACGCAATAGCTTCGGTATCATCGACAATGTTTCGGATAACGACCGAGCCAGCCTGGCGAACTTTGGCAACTTGCTCCTGGCTCAGCGACTTGAGGTCCTTGAAGTCGACAGACGGGATGTACTACAGCGTCGATTGTCTCAAAGTCAGCCAACAGCTTCTTTGTTCAAAGACGTTGAACATACAGAAGACCCCTCCTTCTGAATCGTTTCAGCAAACTTGTTGAGCTCTTCAGTGATCTCGCGCCATGCTCTCGTCGCGTTCTGCTCAAAGTCAGGATACGACGCTGCAATTTGTTTCTTGAGCTCTGCGTAGCGAGGGGGTAGTTCGATGGGCTTTGATTTGTCCATCGTAGAACGGGTATGCGATAATCGATTGTGTTTCCTGGAGGGTCGCTTTTATAGGAGAAGGATGCCGAACTGGCAGTGGCGCGGTTGAAGGTCACGGAACTTCCATGTCCTCATGCATAATCACAGACTACTACAAGATGGTCCAATGACCTCTATAATCTGGTGTGATCGATCCTTTCTCGGTTTGCGGCCATGTAATCATTGTTGGAGCCATCTGTGATAAATGTGAAATAGTCGAGAAGTGCACATATTGCTTACTTGCTGGTTTCAAAGGCAAATAAAGGTAGAAAATAGTCAGACCTTGGTGCAGGCCCCAGCGGTCGTAGGTACAGTCGCTCGGTGCCGTCGTTTGGTTGTGCTGCCAATATCCGACTCGGCGCAGGAGTGGAGACGGGCCAAAGGAAAGGAACTAGATACATTATCCCGCAAGGGATTTTTGGATTAGATTACGAGCACAGACAGTAGAGAATTCCGCCCTAGAGCCTGTCAATGCGAAGCTATAGAACGCAGATACGGTATCCCTTCGGCCTGAAGTTCCTCAAGGATATTATGCGTGCCCACCCCATTAGCCTGCAACAAGCCGAAATCCGAGTCAAAGAGAGGAGAGAACGTATCCAGGCCTAATACCAAGCGACATCGTCTCAGTAGCAGCCATGTCTCGGGGAACGTACAAAAGAGTACAAAAGAGAAAACGCACTGGCAAGAATATCCTGCTCAACCTCCTGATCCACCTCCAACACCTGCTCCGCAAACGCCTTGTCTCTCCGCATAGCTTCCCAAAGTATCATATCATTCGCTTGAGAATTCAACACTTGCGTTTTAAAGATTTCAATAGCGCGTTTAAGCTGAAGCAGAGCGAGTGCCTGGAGCAAGATACTCCCATCCGCACGGCTAACAAGTATCCTGGCTGCTTTGGGGATTTGGGACGTCTGGGCGAGCACCCTTTGACACTCGGGATGTTTTTCGAGTACCGCATTCATGGCCTCGTTCACGGAAAGTCCCTCGTATAAAGTTCAGTATCATGTTGTGTAACAAAGCTGAGAAGGTACGAATGCCTACCAACAGGGTTTCCTCTGCTGAAGAGGGTTCCATCATCTTGTTGAGCTCTGCCATGACCCCACCCCATGCATATCCGGCTCTCCATTCAAAGCCAGGGTCAAAGGTTGCAATCAGGCTCCTAAGCTCCTTGTATGATGGCGGAATCTCGACCGCGACTGGAGCGTTCATTGAAGCAGAAAGTGAGTGGCTACAGGGGATGGTTCAGTGGCAAGAAGGTAGAGTCATGAAAGCAGCGGCGAGCCTCTCAAAGGCGTCGAAGCGTGCCCTTTGTGTCACGAATAGGGGGAGCAGACATGCCAATGCACCCGGCGTGACGCGTCGAAACTTAATCCCGTGTCTGCGGCTTCTGTGATAGTGTGAAGCGTGACGAATGCGGAAAGCAAAGGAAGCTAACCCAGAATCATCGGCGAATACAAATTCGATTAGTAGATAACCTCTATGTAGGAGTAGTAAATTAAACCTTGGTAGACATCTGGGGTACTGGGAGACAAGGAAGCGCGAGACCTGGAGACGAGGCGGAAAGGATAGACGGCGTTATTGCTCTTCTTCGGCGTCGCCCTCTACTTCATACACTTCCTCTTCGTCGTCGTTGGTAGCTTCTTGGTACTATGGGGTTGTTAGTAGCGATTCTAGATATGAGAAGACTTCAAGTCACCTGTTGGTATTCAGCACTGTCAAAGAGATGTTAGCGCCGCCCTATAAAGACAAAGGAACGAACGTACATCAAATCCTGGACGTTGCTCTCAGCTTCGGTGAACTCCATCGGGTCCATGCCTTCTCCAGTGTACCAATGCAAGAAAGCACGTCGCTTGAACATGGCCGAGAACTAAAGAGTGTTGGTTAGTGTAGCCCAAGCCAACCGGATACTCCCACTTACAGTGCCCATCGTCCTCTTGAAGACTTCCTGAATGGCCGTCGAGTTGCACAAGGCGGTCGCCGCCTAAGTATAGGACCAAGGTTGATTTCATTCACTTTACAAAAAGCAAAAGTCTTACCTGAGACTGGCCAACAGGAGGTACCGTGACCAGTGAAACGGATACGTTATCGGGGATCCATCTGGAGGGTACGAAAAAGGTCAAGGTAAAACTCAGCAAAGATACGGAACCACGCACTCCACAAAATGCGCCGAGTTCTTGACTTGGAGGTCACGGACAGCATACTAGGTGATTTGCCATATGATGATGAGACTCGACAGTATCAGGGTATGCCACACAAGGAGACATACTTCAGCCTGAGAGAAAACGAATGTCATCACGTTCTTCCCATGAAAGATTTGCGCAACTTACTTCTCGAGAGGAAATCTTGCCGCGGAAGATGGTGGCGGCGGTGAGGTAGCGGCTGGAGGGTGTCAGAAGGGAGTCCGTAGAGGTTATGAGCGACCCTACCCGAAGCGGGGATCACAAGCGACGAGCATGTTCTTGCGATCGAATAGACTGCGGCAACGTTAGATAGGGAAGTAAAGCAAGAGTAAAACGCACGCTTTAGTCAACTCTGGAATCGAGTTGCTCTGATAAGTCGCATCGAGCGTAGTGGAAATTGGCGAGTAGCTGGGCATCAAGAAGTGCAACTTCAAAGAGGTTAGTGCGAGGAAGCGGAAATAAGAGGCGAGAACGTACCCTTGGGAAAGGAACCAGGTTCATTCCGAGCTTACGCAGGTCACCGTTAAGCTGGCCAGGGAAACGCAAGCTGGTGCTAACACCACACATGACGCGGGCAATGACATTGTTCAGCTGCTCGAATTCGGGGCTGGACATCTTCATGGTCCTGACACAGATGTCATATAGCGCCTCGTTGTCGATGCAGAACGTCAAATCTGCATTCTCCACTAGCTGATTGATCGAGAGAAGCGCGTTGTAAGGCTAAAAGACGTTGTGAGCTCCAACCCGTAAACGTGTCTGAGAATGCTTCGTACCTCAACAACGGTCTCAGAAACTTTTGGTGAGGGGAAGATGGAGAAGGTTGAAACCATCCTATCGGGGAACTCTTCGCGCAGTTTTGAGAGCAGCAAGGAGCCCAGACCGGCACCTGTACCACCACCGAGGGAGTGCAAGACTTGGAAGCCCTGCAAGGAGTCACAGCTTTCGCTCTGCCTGCGAAGGACATCGAGGACCGAGTCAACGAGTTCAGCACCCTCGGTGTAGTCTGAAGAGACGTTAGTTTCCACGTCATTTCGACAGGTGACAGTAAGCACGTACAGCCCTTGGCCCAGTTGTTTCCAGCACCAGGCTCGCCATTGATAAACGTGTCCGGTCTGAACAAGGAGCCATTGCGTCCACTGCGAATCTACATATCACGTTCACAAAGCTGTCATTGGGGTAGTGATCTAGACTTACTTTATTGAGAACGCCGGCTTCCAAATCTATCTGCACGCTACGTGGGACGTATCGCGAGGCTCCTCCTGAGGTGATTTCGTCGAAATACGTGCCAGCCTAGGCAAGCTGCATTAATTGGATTGCAAAGAACGATATGGGTGGGGAGACATACCCGCTGGAGCAGCACGGCAGAGTCGGAATCGCTGCCCTTGTAGAACTGTAGCCGTCACGTCACGTCAGTACCAACGCGCCGAAACCTCGAGGCACGCAAAGCTCACCCCTTGGTTGTCGAGGCCATGCTCAGCTAAGAGCATCTGCCAAAAGGTCTCTCCGGCCTAAGAGCATCGTCGGAGGGAAAGAGTAGAAATCGGAATCAGATCGTTTTGAACAGGGTGGATCAGTGGACCGTGAAAGTATCTAGTCACCTGGTTACCAGCTTGACCGACCTATTGATAGCTCAGCATGATGCCTTCATATTTGGGACTAATGAGATACTCGCCTGGATATTGATGATTTCGCGAGAAGGCATTGGGGGAGGGATATGCTTGCACGGTGTTGTTGGCGGAAGGGAGGTGACGGAACCGAAAAGAAAAGTTTGGGCTTAAATGGCCCCGTCATACGATCATACATCATTCCGGCCCCTATGTACGCGTCCGGAGATCCCTCAAGTCAGTCTGACTTGCCATCTAACAGTTTGTAAGTACAGTCCGCACCGTCTTAAGGAATAAGCCTCGGTGGACCCCCCAATCCTATTCCTTTTCGGAGGTTATGCCTTTTGGCAGGCCAAACCGATTTTCCCATGGGCCAATGGACCCCTCTGATGGTGGCTTGACTGCCCCTATCTCCACAAGTTGTGCTGTTTTTGACACTATTCGCGCTTTCAACAGCGAGCTTGGGCTCTTTGCCAAGTCTAAAGTGGTATCAGTTGCCTTTTAAGTTTGAAAAAGAAGTGAAGGGCGCTCCGAAGAAGGTAAAATCCAGCCAAATAGGGGGCACTTATAAGGGGATTATGCCTTTTGACCCCCTCCCTGGTCTATGCCTTATGCCTTTTCGCAGGTTTATTCCTTTTCGCATATTTTTGGCGGGGAACCATGTTGGTGGACCCCAAATCCTATGCCTTTTCGGAGGTTATTCCTTTCCCACGTATTCCTTAAGACGGTGCGGACTGTAGGTTCATTATGCTGACTTCAAGCACTTCGGAAACTGTGACCTGAAGCCTTTCCTCTTTGGTCTCTCAAATGTTCGTCTCCTCTTCGACCAGAATTTTAAATATGATGCAATGGGCTACTGCTATCTCACGGCCTTGTCTACTCGAGCTTCTATGCCTCCGGATAGGTACCAAAGCCCAAAGATACGTGTGCTTTAAATAACAGAGAAAGCATCGTGAGAGTGCTCGAGGAATTCCTTCTGGCTTCCTTCCGTCATGGGCCATTCCATCTCCTCGCCTAGGCTTCAGATAACCAACGCTACAAATTCAATGGGGATCAGCGGTAACTGATTTAACTGGAAGGAACTACTCTCCTACTCCCGTCTAACCCTGTTTGCCTGTACTCGCAGCATTTGGACCATGCGGCTCGGAGAAAGCTCGCTTTTCAAAACAAGGGATACCACGCATACACTGATCTTTCACGGGTTGTAGAAGATCTAACCCCTGCACGACCTTGTTAACGCCCACGGTATGGCAGAGAGAGAACTCGGAGAGAACGGTCCAAGTCAAGTTTTCCTCGGGGAAATAGATAGAAGATCTAAGTCCATGGTACGTACTACGATTAAAGAGAAAAAGGCTCTCGTTCATATGGATTATTGGAGAGGCTCATTTCTACTCCCCCCTCATACTCGCCAGCTTGCAGTCCTTTCGTCCTCAAAACGCGAGTAGCCGGGCAAGTCACGTTGAGTTTGATGGCCAGTAAAATAATCATTTGCTAATCACCTTGCGTCAAAATCCATTTCAACTGCCTCTGGCCCCTACTGCAATTTCTCAACTGGATAGTGGGCCATCACCAGCTCAAAAACCGTAGGGTGGTGACGGTGTATGCAGGTATGATTCAATACTGACTTGGGTATTATTATTATTTTGGCTGATGATTGTTTAGAATAGGAACTGGAAATTTCGGGATTTTTAACCCCACTTATTCGACATGGATAACCAATTTCCTTCTGAGCAGACGTTGAACCTGGGTATCGATGTCGCCGGAGTGGCCCACCCCGAAGAACCTGGCAAGCGACGGCCAGGACGTCCCAAGGGCAGCACCAAGAAGCACCTGCTCGGAACCTCACCTGCACCGATCAAAACCAAGCGACCCGTAGGACGACCCAGGAAGGACGGTCTTCCAGCAGGATCAGTAGGGCCATCGCGCCCAAAGCGGGAAACACAACCAGCAGTGCGTATGAGCTGCCAGCGGTGCAGGTCGTAACGCTGACACGCGCTGTTCGTGCAGGCAGGCTACCAACCGCAGGCGGTCGAAAGTGGATTCCAGGGCGTGGCTTATCCCCCACCTGCTATGGGCATGTACCAGCAGCCACCACCGGTGCCATTTGTACCGCCCCCCATCATCCAGATAGACCCCAGTTTAACGGGGGAAGAGTGGTCGACGATGTCTCGCAACGACCCCAACGCGTTTCTGTCGATACTCTTGCAGGCTCTGGCTGCACCAAACCCGGTCTCGGCAGGCGGACCCAGCGTGGAAGACGCGTTCAAATTGCACCTGGTGTCTCTGGCACCAACCGCGAACCAGGTTGCACACCTGCCGTCCCTGTATTCAATCCTAAAGACCTTCTGGCTACCTTCCTCCCCGGCTTACTTCTCCCTGACCTCGTCCGCTTCCAACTCCCGGACACCTTGTGAACACCGGTTCCTCTACTGGGACCCTCTTCCACTCGTGTTCAACGGCATTGCGTGCCCAGCATGCAGCCAGCCCTTGATCAACAAGGGCAGGATCACGTCTGGTCCTGTCAAGATCTACGATATTGAAAAGCCCTTTTTCATCATCGGATGCGAATACGTCTGCAAGAGCATGCAATGCGCCACTCCGAGCTCGCCCGAGGGACGTAGGTTTGCAAGCACGGACGCAACCATCCTCCGTTCTCTACCTGCGAAACTCAAGGACGAGTTCCCTGCAAAACTACTTCACGATGGTGATGCGGATGCAGGGTGCGGACCGAACATCTGGAATTGGAGAGCGTTGGGTGTGTCGATTTCGTTATGGAATATGGTGTTGGGTGCCATTCGTCTTGGGCTCAAGCGAGAGGTTATCCTGCATCTCATTCATTCGATACAGCATGGCGTGCCACCTCCGGATCTACGGAGACCAGAAGTGGAAGCGTCTTCCAGCCAAGAACAGCATCTTACGCCGGAGGTGCCTCCTCCGCCGATCGGCCACCCTGAAGACGAGATGCAGCAACAGCAGACAGAACCACCACCCCCGCAAAACTACTCGGACACGTATAGCGAACCCTGGAAGGATCCCTCTGCCAAGTCGCCTCCACCGCCATCTCAAACACCCCAACAGCCCCCTGCTCCTGTCGCTTCACCGCCTGTCCAACCCTTTGGCTATGCCCAAGCACCCTACCCATTCGCACCTTACGGCTACATGGGCGCTAGCCTAATGCCGCCTCCTCCACGTACGCTTCACTTCATTCATTCTCATTAGCACTGATTGATGAATCCCTTAGATGAAGTCCCCTTGGTCCCTGGTCCCCCTCAACAACAACCTCAACAACAACAAAAGGAGAATAATGCTCAAGCATCGGCTTCGACTACGACTACGACGACCAAGCGCAGTCCTCGACATTGCTGCAAATGCGGTTCACAAGATTGTAAAGGCAAAGGTGGCCGAAATTTTTGCATGAACGCCTGTCAAGACTGTGGCAAGCTAGACTGCAAAGGAAGAAACAGTCGTCGGCCGGATAAAAAGTGTAGTGAAGGCTGGTCCTGACGCTACGAATTTCCGGATAGTACTTACTTTTGGACATTTTTGGCCCTGTGGACCTTTTTTTTTTCTTTCTTTCTATCGTTTGTTGCGCTTTCATATTTTACTATTATTATTACAAGTCAAATCGTCTCTGTGTTCATTTAGATTAACCCAGTTCACTTGCAGAGACGCAATCCAGAGTTTTCACGATGACGGAGCTTGGTGGCTGTAACGGCGGAACAGACTTGCATCAGGCGCGCCGACTTTGACCTGGACCACCACGACCACACTCGCGTTCTGCTCTTGGTGTACTTAGGATTACTGGAACTATGCTCAGACCTTCTCTAGTCAGGCTTGCCGAGTCCATCTCGACGAGGCCATTACGCTGGAAGGAGGCCAGTGACGCTCTGCTTCCGCCAATCCCGTATGTCATCACTGTGTTCAGACGCATACCAGCTCTCTTATGGTGTCAATAGACTTTACCGGCGCATTCTACGCGCGCACAGATACATGCCCAGAGATATGAGGTCTCTAGGGGATGTCTATGTTAAAGCAGGTGCGCAAGACAAGCCCAGTTCGATTGAAAGCCGCGTTTCCGACGTAGTGCATTGTACTTTCTAGAATTCCGAAGACACCAAAAGATCGATAATAACCTTTACCTTCTGGGTTTCTTGTCACAATGGAAGCGGTATTTGGACGAGATTCCCACTGGGAAAGCGGCCATGGAGTATCGAGGAAAAGCTCTCGATCCGACGGTGTTCGAAAAGGTACGTCGTTTCACAACGTATTGGTCTTCCTTGGGTTTCTGACCGATGTTTTGCAGATGACGGACGAGCAACTAGGGCAACTACACGAGTTCAAGCAAGCTGTAAAGGACGTTTACAAGCCTAATAATAACAAGGACCAATCATAATGCCTTCCTTCGCATGGATGCTTCCTCGCCGAAGAAAAGCCTAATATCATGTTCTCTGTTTGTTAACCAGTGATAACCTGCAGAAGAGAAGCCCCGGGAAGCGCGCCGGTGCTAAGCATCGACGCTAGAAGAGAGCTCGAAAACATAGTTCTCTCGGTCCCGTCCGCACGCGTCGGCACTGCTGTTCGATATACTGGGCTTTCCGAGCTTCCGGAGGGGTATCTCTTTCTTCCGTCATGTCTGAGGCGATTGTAAGGTCTGCCTGCAGGTCCATCACAGATGTGTATCTAACACTTGACAGACATCACCCCCCTCTCTCCGTGTTTACGCCTCAATTGTTAGAGGCAAAGGCTCGAGCCGGTTCGCCATCATCCAGTGCGACCTGAGGACGATGGCTAATGATGTATCGCTAGGGCTTACGTTCGAGCAGATCGGGTCGGCTTTGGGGAAGGACGAGGTCTGGGTTGCCGCAGCATTATATGGACAGGTTGGTGATACCGGCTCTTGTATTGTTTTCGCGTTCTGACCTGTGCACTTTAACAGGCCAAGTTCTCTAAGGAAGAGCTGGGTAAACTCGGGGGCTTGTTGGGCATCAAGCCGAGCGACCTTGGTGACCATTGGTACCCCACTCGTGGACTTGGTCCTGTCCCTCCGACAGACCCGGTTATCTACAGGCTGTACGAGGTCAGTTTGAGCTATCATACCCATGTGGGCTAGTGCTGATCGACGAAGGGGGTTCTCGTGTATGGTTATCCCATCAAGGTAAGGTCAAGTACATCTTTCTCCTGCCAACATCACTTATTCAATCGTTAGGCCATAATTCACGAGAAGGTAAATCACAATGCGATTCCTCACTGGTGGGGAGACAAAGCCTGACCCTTTTCGCAGTTCGGGGATGGCATCATGTCCATGATAGACTGCAAGATCAATGTCGAGAAGAAAGAGGATCCCAAAGGCGATCGTGTTGTTTTGACTTTCGAGTGCGTCCTATTCCTATCATACCGAGGTCGTCGGCTAACGCCTTGGACAAGTGGAAAATTCCTTCCTTATTCCCAATGGTGAATTTATGAAATACCAGACGGCTTTGTGTGCGTGTCGTGCGCCATTGGTCAGATACGTTCTGTAAAATGCGACCTCCAATTGTATCACCTCGATGCTCGACCTGAAAGCGGTGTGGATCCTGCTCAATGTGTGTCCTCAAACGATCGGTGTTCACATTCGAGCGGCTCAAATTGCTCCGCTTTTGTTCTGATTCTCATCTCCTATTTGGCGACCTTATAAGCGGGCTGTCCTATCGTCTCTCACTCCCGTCTCCTTTTACATTTCTACCATCGTTTTATCCTCTGGCTGCGCGGGCTGCAACCTTCCTCTTCTTCCATCTTTCACGTTTTCGCTTTCTTGAATGCCTCCGCTGCTATCCACCCGACCTCCGACTCTGCGAGCTTCCCCTGCAAGTGTGCCTCCAGGAACGTCGTCCACGTCCGAGCCGTCCAGTCTCGGCCCCTCGATCTTTGACAACACCTCCGGTGGGAGTGGAACCTCCAACGCCACCAATCCCACCCCGCCCCTGACGCCTCTCAACTCGTCCGAAGCCAAACCCCAGCCCGACGTCTCTGAAGAACAGCCTCTGCTGGAGGAGGATCCTGACGAGAGCCTTCGCCATGATGCATTCGACCACCCGTCCATCTTGAGCATCATCCCGCCTCTCTTTGCGTCGACCTACGACCGCCAGCCTGTCACGGTCCTGAACGCGTTGGTTCGAGAGAAGAAAGGAGAATTGAGTCGAGATGATCGGGAGGTATTGGATGGTCTGGATGCTGTCCCTGATCTCAGGAAGTGGAGGGAGACCTATCATCGTTCGCGGGCGAAGAAGGAAGGCGTCGTCTTACCGGCTGGTGAGAGTGTTTCGGATCTGTTCATGCAGCGCCCGACCCTGCTGCAGACCGGACACATCGAAGAGTCTGGTTTCGATGTAAGTGCACTGGACCCTCTCCATCGCCTCGACCTGACTGACACTTGATTCCAGCTCAATAACCTCTGGGGTGAAGGTGCACAATGGGATATAGCATGGTCGTCTCCTCGCTTGAACGCCCATACGGCTCCAGCGAATGCCTCCTCCGAACTCGATCTTGGATTCCTGGACATCCTCGCAAAGGTTAGTCGACTGCTGTTCGTGTACTTGAGCCGTTCTGACTTCCTTTGAATAGCCCCCCGTCGGATGCGAAGGTCGCCATACTGTCAACGTTAACTGGGAGCAGGGTCAGCCAGACTCGCCCCTTGGAACAAGCTGCCAAGGAGACCCCCCTCCGTCACCCCACTTGGTCCCTCTCGAGCATGATGGAACACTCTCCCCTCTCCAACTCTCGTCGCCTGCCCTCATTACCACTCCCACCAACTTCTACACAGCACAGGCAAGCTGGTATGGTCATGCCTACGAGTCGCCGATCATGGCCAAAGAGTTTGACTTTGCCTCCATGTCGAACTTCAGACGGCGTAGGGCTGCTTCCGATGCATATAGGACATCGCTCTTTACTCCCAGCCCTATGTGAGCTGACTTTTACCCTTCCAAGTGCCCCTTCTAACCCGCACCAGTCAGAAAACCTGTGCTAAGAGCTCATCCCCGAGCGCGTTTGCGGTTGGTCAGTCCTCGTTGATTTGGGACGAATGCCCGATGCTGACAAGCTTCCTTGCAGATGGGGATCTAAGCTTTTCCTTAAAGCTCGACGAAGCTGCAACCGCGAATATGATTAATACCATTGAAGATGCACTCGTGTCGTCTTCCTCGTCGTTCTTCAACCTGGCAGCTCGCACGTTCGCTCCTCCCGACGATCCGCCCATGTTACAGGCTCCAGAAACCCGTGCTTCTGATGTGAGTGTTCAATAAACCTCTGATCAAGATGAGCCACCCTAAACCTGTCTTGAAGGACTTAACAGACTTGGGCAGCCAGGGCAATTTATCAAGACGGTGGTTATGTCCCGATCCTCAGGGACTGGGAGCCACCACCCGGATGCCCGTAGGCACACAAAGCGACGCCTCCTCGAGCCCAATCAAGGAGAGATCAAGTAGAGCCCTATGGCAGGTGTGTCCCCACTGTCAAGCCTTCTCCGACGAAATCACTGTCCTTACCCAACCCTTGTGTTATCCAGCAATCTTTCGCCGTTCGGATCCCATCGAACGACTCCCTCTTCTTGCATGATGATGGTGGAAGCTGCCCACCTCGTCCTCATGTCGGTCTTCATTTACATCCTCCCGATCATTGAACTTTAAACGTATCTATCTCCTGTAGTTGAATAAACCACCAACTTTCGACAATGCCCACCTTGATGATCGCACCGCTGAGAGCTTGGAGCTTCTTACAACCATGGAGGTATACGACTCTTACGTGCACGCAGGCCCTTCCACTTACCGCTTTGTTTAGAATGGTCTCAATAGCGGGATCTATCGCTCGTCTCCCCCTCCACTCGTTCTACCCCGGAACCTTATCAAAGTATCCCAATGCGTTCGCTCTCTGTCGCGCGGCTCTCCACCTCGCTCTGTGGTCCAGGAAAAGGATATGCGGAGATCAAATATCTCGATCGAAAAGACCTGGCTGTTTCGCAGCCTACACGGTACTGTGAACGACCTGACGTTTCCTTTCATCATCGATGCGCTAGAACGCATCGCAAAACAGCAGACGCAGAAACCTGGTGTTCCCCTTGACCCTCGATTCTATTACACCGACACCAAAGCTGTTGATGAACCCCTCTTCACATCTCATTCCAACTTGCCCCAGGCTTCGATCGCATACTCATGGCAGACTTCCGACTTACCCGTTGGCCATTCCGAATCCACGGCGACCGCTGTAGTGAGCTATCACGATACAGACCTTGTGCCGGGTGGGCCCACCTTGAGAGAGACTTTTCTATCGCCCACCTCAAACTCGCTCTCTAGTTGGGACTACTTGCGCGGTCTCCCTTTACAACCCCAGCCCGTTGTTCCCAACCTCGCATCGGGGCTTGAGATCGCATTGCGTTCGTTTCCGCCTGCCATCTTGGCCTTCCATCTTCCTTTAGACCGTTTCGTTTTGGTTTCGGATTTAGACTCCTCGACTTCATCATCTATGACGCCTTCCCACTCGAGCATCAATTTGGCGGGGACGTTTGGAAAGGGGCTGCCATCTCGTGGGCCTCTTGATTCATCCGCAACCACGCTGTCGGCGCTGTCGTCTTCTTCCGGGCCCATTTGCGATCATTTACTGCTGGACGTCCCTCAATACAGCACCTTAACGAGCCTTCCAGGTTACCCTAAGAGGCATCTTACTACCATCCTTGAGGAGCGTTTCAATATGTCCCCCATATCAATCCAAAATCTCCAAATCTCCGGTCATCAACTTTCTTCGCCTCGTTCACTCTCCGAATCCTTGTCTGCCTCGATGAAGGTGCATCACACGGCGTCCTCATACCGGCCTGTGACAAGGAAGCTGCCTGCTTTCTTGAAATCCCTCATCAGGCGGTTCCAAGCCACTTCAAGACGTGTCCTGCGTCGAAAACACCGGATCTCGCAAAAGTTAAGGCTGTCCAAAATGTGAACCTAAGTCTTACGCGAGGAAGTCGAACAGAACTTTGCTATAGACGGCGAAAGGATGAGTCCCAGCCAACCTTTTTTCAAGTGTTAGACGCCCATCGACCTGCCTCGAGGCCCGGCTCTAGACCTTCCTTTGACATATCACCTCGTCACGCTGGCACCCCGTCTTCCATGTGCGATCCTTTGTATCTCTGCCAATCTCTATGTATCTCATGCTCGGCCACTTTCCTTAATGCTTTCTTTCTATCGCGACTCGCCCTCTAACTCCACTCCCTTACCTCATGTGATACTCCGTGAGCTTTCTCGTGTTTTAGGACCGACGACTCTGATGTCCCTTTGAGAAAGCTCGTTACTCTCCCTCCCTCTGGCGCACTTGATCCATTTATGAGAAATTCACCTGAGGTACGGTAATTGTTTAGCCAACTTTGTAGTCGCCTTCCTTTGCCGGACTGGGAGCCCGTGGAGACCCTATGAAACTCTATGCATTATGCTTACTACATATCAGAATTCCCCAAACACTTGCCGATGTGGTTGCAGGAAGTCCTAGGGTAGTAACCCAGTTCAAATAATCGAACAAACAAACCCCAACGAGCGCCCACACTGCGAGAAAGTGATTTAGCTCCACTTATGGAGAAATGATCTTTCGCTGTGACTGAAAATCGGCAGTCAAGCTGCTTTCACTAGCCAGATGACGCTTATCCCAACTTCTTACTCCATGATCTTCGGCTGCGATGTTGTCGTTTTCATTCCCTGCACCAAACGTCTGAATCTATACCGCATGTGGACACCCTTATCACCGGGCTCTCTAGGCTTAAACCAGGACTCTCAGAGACTGCGGTTCATATCGAAAGTGTTTGCATACACTGAGAAAACATCCATACGAGCTTACAGAGGTGCTTGTCCCTTCAGGGTTAACGAGGAGCCCCCGGCGGAGGCGTCTTCCCTAATGTCGGACCAACATGAGGTCTCCAAGGTTTTGGGCCTCGACTTCGAGGCGACTTTATCTTCTTTGGGCATCGTATCGTGATTTCCGGGCCCTGCACGACTCTTAAAGCTTCCAGCAGAGTAGCATGGACTCCCACGACGTTCTGTCCCTGGAATTCATATCCCGCACGCAGCACAACACGTTGAGCGGCGAGCCGCGACGTTATATGAACTCCTGCTCATCGAAGCGATGAGACTTCTATAAAGTCACCAGTGGCAGGGCGGAATCAGAGCTTACCGTTCTACCCAAAACACAATCATCTCGATGGATCCGTCCAACACTGCAGAAGGGTTAGAGGCGTTTCATGGGCCCCTGGTCATTGGCTACGGCGCCAGCGCCTTTCTGTTTGGCGTCATATCATTGAAGACTGCAAGCTATTTTAGGTTCGAATCACTGGATACCATAATGTCGGTTCGCGAAAAGTTAATTTTGCTTTGACCTAGGTCATACGGCAATGAAGACCCCGCCACTCTCAAAGGAACGGTACGGTGCTACTACTGCTCTCGTTCGGCTTCAACTCATCCCTCTTCATTAGATTTTGGCAGTTTGGTAAATTGTTCTTGGATATTCATCTTTCAGGCGAAATTCATCAAGGCATACTAGGTTTCTGGAACTGGTGCACAGCTGCATAGCTTGTGCAATTGTCTACACGGTGGGCCAATCCCTTCTACTTCAACGCTTCTTGGTGACAGATCCATATACACTTAAAGTGTCTAGTGGACTTCCCGAGTCTGCCGAGCGGCCCACCGCAGTTTCTTACCGTTTTTGCCGTCAATGGACTTGTAGCTGTCCTCATAACTTGTATCGTGCAGGTGAGCGTGTTTCCCTCCCTCGAAGAGATTTTAAGTTGAATCCCCGAAAGAACTATGGTGCATACAGATTGCATAAGATCACGGACTCAATCTGGACTCCCCTCCTTGTCCTGACCTGTTCCTCCGTCCGCACCATCATCTTTTTTATTGGAACAGTTGTGCAAGTGGGCCCCTTCCCTCATCTTCAAACCCATGTGTGGAAGAAGGTGATGACCTCAGTTGGCATTCTCGGTATCCTAACGGATAGTACACTTGCCACTGCTCTCGCTCGCACCCTGTGGAAGCGTAGACGAGAATTCCAAGCTTTGAGAGCGCAAATGGATCCTGGCGGACGCCAGCCCACAAACTCTCTGCTGCACCACAGCTTCGATGTGGTTGACGAGCTGATCCTTTTCTGCATTGGTAAGCTTCAGAATCGTGGCTTTATTTATTTTGGCGGGCTTACAGAATAGTAATATCTACATTGCTTCTACAGGAACCAATGTTTCGACCGTGTACGCCTGATTTGAGTCTCTCCAAAGACGGTGTGGTGCTCACAATGATTCAGTCTTTCGGCGATAGTCGTCTTTGTACTTGTAAGTTGCCTTTCCTCAATGCTGGGGTGACCCTCCCTGACCTGCGTCGCAGTACCACCTTGAGCGGAACCTCATCTGGTTGCCTATTTCCTACGTTCAGACGCGAAGTAAGCTTATGTTTACGTTGTCTGCATAGTGATAGTTGACCTGGTACTTGCTTGATAGTGTACGCCTTGTCTTTCATTGCTCTGTAAGTCTTTGACTTCATTTTTGATGGCCCTTATCAAACTGATAAATGTGGTCCAGTGTCCTTGAGAGCAGGAAACCGAATCCGTCGATGACAACTCCTCGGGAGCTTCTTCACGCTGAAATCTTCGGCAGGTCGTGCCAGTGTCAATCCCTCCCCGTGCTTGGTACCCTTCCCTCCTCTTTATCATGCCTGAAATCGCGTCTTACGGTGGGCAAAGGCAATATTCAGGTTAGCCAGGAACCAAAAACAAGCTCATCAATCGATAGTCCTCAAGAATGTGTAGGTGTGTAGTCCATAGTTTCTAATGGGGCATAAACTAAAACACTTCGAGTCTGATGGCGTCTCGGTTAGAGCAATCAGCGTCCAACTCCGTACAAAATTGGACAACATTGCGCCTTAGTCGCCAATCCATCCACACCCTCTGTCCTTATGACTAGCTTTGAGTCCATAGCCTCCTGCATTATTTAAATCCATTTGATTTCCTCCCCCTACGCACCTTGGCTCTCCCACAGACCGCTATCTCTGCCTGTTGGGTCCCCTGCTACGAGCCTACGACCTCTAGTTCTCGAATGAATAGGTAATATACTAAAGGACCCAGTCTCTCATGTCAACTCAGACCTATCGCGCATCTCGGCATTATTCAATCCTCTTCCGTCGGCGATGCTACTACTGCTGTTGTGCGTGCGTTTACGGGCGTGGGCATGGCCTTGGCTCCGTTGAGATTCGAATTCGCCTATGGGTTGCTCTCTGATGAGTATATTCTTTCGGAAACCAATACAAATTGAGGGTAGGGTATGTCACCACATCACGCTCTTTTCCCTTTTCAACCCTTTCTCAAGCAGCGCAGCAAGGCCTCGACGCGGATCATGAGTGTCGCCAAAATGGGGAAGGGCATTTCTACTTTGAGTAAACAAGGTGCGGTAAGGTTTGGTAATAGTAGGCGGAGTTTGAGCATGCCAACCGCCGAATACGATACTATTGCTCGAATTCAACCAACGTTGGTACGAGCACCCTTTGGAATTGCTCAATCTAAGCATGAATAATGCTGATCGGCACTCCGAGACATTCACAACAACGTCAAACACACCCTATCCTGTCATAAAAGCCATCGCGCTTTGGTCTCAGCTTGATTCAGACCTCCGTCTCACAAAGGTTTCTATTTCTCCCTTCGAGGGAGGGTAGCAGCCAGCTTCGCGGAGTTCGCATCTCCTGAAACGTTTTCTTTCGGAGTGGTGTGCATGACTGCTCAGCCCTCTTCCTCGCCTTCCTACCCCTCGATCTGCCTGCTCCATGCAGCTGGGATGCTCGCCCATCCTACCACACAACTGCACGGACGCCTTTGTCTGGCCGCCTGTCGGTAACACCCGTGTGCAATACTACATCTATCCTATCCCTCCAGGCCATCAGAGCAAAGTCCGATCCTTTGTCTTCCGTTGGTCATGCTTTTTCATTCTCTTCCCGTCTACCAGGACTTTCTCTATGTACGGAGGATCCTGTCTACGGGCGTCGGAATGGAAGGGCCGCACCTCAAGCAACCGATTACAGTGGCTCACAGCCTGGTTTTCGAATGCAGTGGTGTGTTTCCGCTCTATGCGCTGCCGATCTGTTGCGGGCCTTTGTTTTGTCGCCGCGACCGTCGTCGCATCCCCTTCCCGAGTCCTCTCAAACTCGCTGCACCTTTGGGCTCTGCCCAACCCTTTCACAGGTACCGGCAGCCCCGGTCCTGTTTTCTTCCGAGCCCCCTCGCGCTCGATGCATACTGGACTTCGTCCACCATACACTTAGGGCATCGCCCATCCTCGCTTAGGGCTCCGCCCTCCTTCTCCTTGGACGCCGTCACTCGGCGCCGCCAGTCTCGTCAGATTCGATTTGTGCACATTGGGGATGCACTAGGCCCCGCTCAAGGGTTCGCCTACAACACACACTTCGGGTTCCGCCCACATACCTTCCTAGACGCCCACGTCCGCGTCTACACCGTGACTGGTCCAGGATCCAGCTCTACAGCCATGAGCTTCGCAGCGATGACGACACCATGATGCGCACATGGAACTCGCGGCTTGACAGACAAGTGGATGCGAAGATCATGCCGACGCGGAGGGAGGTTGGAATTCAAGAGCCAAAAATCGTTTCTCAGGATGCGGGTGGCTGGAGAATTCACGTTGAATTGGTTGATCGAGAGCTGTTATTGTGAATTGGAGATTCGAGGGTTGAGTGTGCAGTGGACTGGTAGGCCTTCTCTCCTGAGCTTCGGTTCTAGAGTTGTTATGGCTGAGCCAGCCTGCTTGGCGATTTTATTCGCCTAATTTTTGGACCTTTTTGACCCTTTGCTGGGTCGCACCTCGCTCTGTATTATGGCTTGCACTGTTCGAAGGTACGTCTGGTGTTCTTTTATTCCTGTTTGTTTCTTGAATAAGCTTAGGTGTATTTGCAAATGAGGACCAAATCAGGGAAGTTCACAGCCGAATGAATGCTTGGACCACGCTGGCTGCTGAGCTGATGCTAGATGGGTTGTATCTTGTCTAGGAGACAAGAGGCAGGGATGGTAGACGTTTGAATGCTGACAGGGGCTCGACCTTTTTTCATGGAGCGAAATGAACGAATGGAAAGAGATTCGGAGCTGAGCTGGCCTGACTTCCGTGCTTTGACTGTAGACAAGAGAGGTCGGCATGAGTAGCTGGAATAGGCAGGGCTCTGCGAGACCCCCATCTTACCCGCCTTCCTTCGTCTGCGCTCCTTGATTCCATGTTCTTTTAGGGATACTCTTCTCCCTGCGCTAGCCCGGTAGATCCTGGAGTCGGAAAGATACGAAGGTGCGTCATCGTCCTACCCTTCGTGGGAGCACCCTCAGGATGCCATCTGCTGACGTCCTCAGGTGAATGAGTCTGTTGTCTTGGGGTCCTTCGCTGTGGATCTATTCTTTTACTGAACTCCTATTAAGATTGTACATATACATGCCTTTAACAGTACTTTTGTTTACGGATTATAATACACCTCATTTTTCCCTTCGGCCTTGCAATGTCAAACTTGGCATGCTTGGCCATTTGCACAGTTATTGAGTTTAAAGTTCGCTCGAACCTCTTAGCGAGGAACATTTTATAAGGTGAAGCCTTAAAGCTTAAAGGCTTGAAACGATGTACAAGCATAGTACAGAGCTCCGAGACTCGAAGGTAATATACGGGTCGTCAAGTACGGAAAGCGAAAATCAAAAGGAATGGCTGGGGATGAAGTACATTTATTATTGTACAACAGAGTTGATCGAGTACTAAGAAGTGGTAAATCGGGAGACGAAGACGTAAAAAGGATCGTGGGGCGAAATGAGGACAAACTCAATAGCGAGCGGGTCCTGGTAAAGTCATTGGTCGGTGGAAGAACGAAGATGATAATTTACATGACACGGAGGAGGCGATCATGGTTGAGTGGGTGAACGACTGCGAGTGAGCCAATGGATGGCAAAGGAGCCCAGAGTGAGTTAAGAGGCAAATGGTTGAGCAAACGGGGTCAATAAAGAACATCCGTTCGATTTACAAGTGACCAGAGATCACCTTGAGCGAGTGGTTGTGGGGTTGGCTCGCTTAAGCAATGGTGCAGTAGGCACCGGCACCAAAGGTGCCCGCCTTCTCCCCATCAGTGTGGATGTTATCGATGGGAGTGGTGTCGACGGCGACAAAGGAGGTGAAGGTGGTGAAGGAATCCATTCGTGTGTAGAGTCGAGGCGATTTGCCAAGATCTCCGAGTCTCCGGTCATCAACATTCCTTGCCTCGTTTACCCTCCGAATCCTTGTCTGCCTCGATGAATGTGCATGATATGGGATCCTCATACCAGTCTGTGCCAAGGAAGCTGCCTGCTTTCGTGAAATCCTTCAGCAGGCGGTTCCAAGCCACTCCAAGACGTGTAATGTATCAAAAACACCGGATCTCGCGAAAGTTAAGGCTGTCCAAAACGTGAACCTGAGGCCTACGTGAGGATGTCGAACGGTACTTTGCTAAAGATGGCGAAAGGTTGACTCCGAGCTTACCTGTTCAAGTTTTAGGCGCCCTTCAACCTGCCTCGAGGCCCGGCTCTAGACCCTCCTTTGACATATCACTTCGTCATGCTGGCATACAGTCTTCATGTGCGATCACTTGTATCTCTGCCTATCTGTATACGTCCCCACAAGCCTATGCTCACCCACTTTCCTTAATGCATTCTTTCTATCGCGGCTCACCCTCTAACTCCACACCCTTTAAATTACCTCATTGACATTTGTTACACCTTAGGCTTTCTCGTGTTTTACGACCCTTCAAGACAGCTCGTTACTCTCCCTCCCCCCGGTGCACTTGATCCTTTTTAAGAGTTTCACCCGATGCACGGTAATTATTTAGCCAATTAGTCGCCTTCTTTGATTTAGGCGAGTGCCGCGACATGCATTAGCAGAGTGGATGCTGTCACTCTCCTTTGCCAGACTGAGAGCGCGGCGTCATTCGCGGGGAGACCTCATAAAACTCTGCGCTTACTATAAACGGATTCTCCAACCAGCTGTCGATGTGGTTGCGGGGTACAACGGTCATCGAGGTCCTAGACAGTATCCCAGTTCAAAGAATCGAAGCAACAAACAAACCCCAACGAGCGCCCACACTGCACCAAAGTGATTTAGACATGATCTTTCGCTGTGACTGAAAATCGGTAGTCAAGCCGCCTTCAGTATCCAAATGACGCTCATCTCAACTTCTTCCACTACATGATCTTCGGCTGCGATGTTGTCGCTTTCATTCCCTGCACCAAATGGCTGAATGTGGACATCCGCATCACCGGGCTCGCTAGGCTTAAACCGGAGCTCTCAGAGACTGCGGTTCATCTCGAAAGGGTTGGCATACATTGAGCAAACATTCATACGAGCTTACAGTGGTGGTGGTCCCTTCAGGGTGAACGGGGATCCCCCAACGGAGGCCTCTTCCCTAATGTCATCGGACAAGCATGAGGTCTCCGAGGTTTGGGCCTCAACCTCGGGGCGACTTTATCTTCTTTGGGTATCACATTGCGATTTTCTGAGCCCTGCACGAGTCTTAGAGCTTCCAGCAAGGCAGCTTGAACTCCCACGACGTTTTATCCCTGGAATTAATATCCCGCACGCAGCACAACACGTTGAGCAGCGACGTTATATGAACACCTGCTCATCGAAGCGATGAGACTTCTATAAAGTCACCAGTGGCAGGGTGGAATCAGAGCTCACCGTTCTACCCACAGCACGATTATCTCGATGGATCCGTCCAACATTTCAGCAGGGTTAGAGGCGTTTCATGGGCCCCTGGTCATTGGCTACGGCGCCAGCGCCTTTCTGTTTGGCGTCATATCATTGGGGACTGCGATCTATTTTAGGTTTGCCTTACTGGATACCGCAATGTCGCTTCGCGAAAAGTTGATTTTGCTTTAACATAGGTCATACGGCAATAAAGACCCCGCCGCCCTCAAAGGAACGGTACGGTGACACCATCTCTCTCATTCGGTTTCAACTCATCTCTCTTCATTAGATCTTGGCAGTCTGGTAAAGTGTTCTTGGACATTTGTTCTGCGTGCTCAATTCATAAAGACGTAGGTTTCTAGAATTGGTGCACAGCTGCATAGCTTGCACAATCGTCTATACAGTGAGACCAATCCCTTCTACTGCAATGCTTCTTGGTGATAAATCCATATACACCTAAAGTCTCTTGTGGAATTCCCGAGTCTGCCGAACGGTCCATCGCAGATTCTTACCGTTTTCGCTGTCAATGGGATGGTATCTGTCCTCATAACTTGTATTGTGCAGGTGAGTGCTTGCCTACCTCGAAGAAATCTCCGGTCTAATCCGCGAAAGAACTACGGAGCATACAGATTGCATAAGATCACAAGTTTAATTTGGATTCCTCTCGTTGTTGTGGCCTTTTCTTCCATCCGCACCGTCATCTTTTTATTGGAACAGTTGTGCAAGTGGGCCCCTTCCCCCATCTTCAAACTCATGTGTGGAAGAGAGTAATGACTTCAGTTGGCATTCTTGCTATCCTAACGGACAGTATACTTGCTGCTGCTCTCGTTTACGCTCTTTGGAAGCGAAGGCGAGAGTTCCAAACCTTGAGAGACCGCATGGATCCTGGTGGCTGCCGGCCCACAAACTCTCTGCTGCAATACAGTTTCCAGGTGGTTAACGACCTGATCCTTTTCTGCATCGGTAAGCTTCAAGATCATGGCTTTCTTTTTTCGCGAACTCACAGTGTCATGTCTATTTATTTTTTCCACAGTTACAAATGTCTCGACAAGGTGGGCCTGATTTGAATCTCCCCTATGACACTGTGATGCTCACGATGGCTTAGTCTTACGATGATAGTCGTCTTTGTGCTCGTAATTAGCCTTCCTTCGACGCAATGGGTGATCCCGCCTAACCCGCGTCACAGTATCACCTCGAGCGGAACCTCATTTGGTTACCTCTTTCCTACGTTCAGACGCGAAGTAAGGCTATGTCCCCTTTGATTACATAGCGACAGTTAACATGACGTCTACTTTATAGTGTACGCCCTGACTCTCATTGCTCTGTAAGTCTTTGGCTTCATTCACGAAGGCGCTTATCAAACTGATATGGCACAGTGTCCTCGAGAGCAGGAGGCCGAACCCATCGATGTCAACCTCTCTGGAGCTTCTCAACGCTGAGATGAACTTCGGCAGATCACGTCAGTGTCGTTCTCTACCGGCGCTTGGTACCCTCCCTACTCTATATCATACTTGACACCGCGTCTTACGGTGGGGACAGGAAACGTTCAGGTTGCTCAGGGACCAAAAACAATCCCATCAATAAATAGCCCTCAAGAATCTGTAGGTGGGTAGGCCATCGCTTCTCGTATTGTTGAAACTAAAAGCCTTGGAGCTTGATGGCACTTTCATCTCGATCAGAGCAATTAGCTTCCAGATTCGTAAAAATCGGGGTACCATTGCGCCATAGTCGTCAATGCATCCGTATCCTCCGTCTTTTGTAACTACCCTCGAGTCCCCATTGTCCAAGTACACGTGATTTCCTCTCCATGCACATCCTGGCTCTCCCGTAGGCCTCTAGTATCTCTGCCTGTTAAGGCCCATACTACAAGCTCACGACCTGAACTTCTCGAATGAATATGTGGCGTGATAAAGGACCCAATCTCTCATGTCGACTCAACTGTGCACCGCGCATCCCGGTGCTATTGCCTTGGCTCCTCGTCAAGATGTATGAATTCTCCTGCGTGGTGTTCTACGACGAGCTCACTCTTTCGGGCCCCGAGGCCGAATAGGAACTGAGGGTGGGTATGATGCTATATCATGTTCTCTTCCTATGAATCTTTGCAGCAAGCACACAATGCCTTAATTCGGATCATGAGAAAGTCAGACCGAGAATGGGAAGGTCAATTCTACTTTGAGTAAGCGTGGTTTGTGGTAACTTGAAGGTATCGGTAATAGTAGGCTACGTCTATCGCTTGAATTAAACCAAAGTTAGCTATCGCCACTGAAGCGCTCGATCCAGGTATGAATAATGTGGATCGGTCCGCGTCTTCCGTTGGTTGTGCTTCTTCATGCTCTTCCCGTCTACTAGGATTATCTTCGTGTACGGAGGATCCTGTCTGAGGGTATTGCGGTGAAGAAGCCACACATCAGGCACTGATTACAGGGGCTCATAGCCTGGGTTTCGAACGCAGGGGTGTGTTTTCGCTCTAAGAGCCGCTGATCTACGGCGGGCCTTTGTCTTGTCGTCGCGTCCCCTTCCCGGTATCCCGGTCCTGTTTCCTTCCGAGTTTCTTTACGCTCGATACGTACTGGACTTTGCCTGCCATACACTTAGGGCATCTCCCATCCTCGCCTAGGACTCCGCTCTCCTTCCTCTCCTTGGACACCGTCGACTGGGTGCCGCCAGTCACGTCCATCTTGGGGTCTCTTCAGATTCGATTTGTGCGCACTGGGTACTGCAGTGCGCCTTGCTCAAAGCTTCGCCTAAACCCCATGATTTGGTTCCCCACACGCCTTCAATATCCTGGACGCGGGTGTCCACATCCCCACCGCGAGCAGTCCACGATCCAGCGTTGATTTACACCGACGACGCCATGATGCGCACATGAAACTTGCGGCTCGACAGACGAGTGGATGCGAAGATCATGCTGACACGGAGGGAGGTTGAGTTCAAGAGCCCAAATTGTTTCTCAAGATGCGTGTTGTGGGAGGATCGACGCTGGATCATAGTTTTATCGAGCTGTGCCATTGGGTATCGGTGAGTTGCGGCTTCATTGTGCAGTGGATTGGTAGGCCTTCTCTATTTCGTTCCTGAGCCTCGGTTCTGATTGTTCCCTTCTGCCTTGCAATGGCAAAGAACTGGCATGCTTGGCCATTCGCACAGTTCTTAAGTTCAAAGGACACTCGAACCTCTTAGCGCGGAACAGTTTATAAAGTGAAGCCTTAAAGGCTTGAAGCGACGTACAAGTATAGTACAGAGCTCTAAATCTCGAAGATAATATACAGGCCGTCAAGTGTGGAAAACGAAAATCAAAAGGAATGGCTGCGGATGAGGTACACTATTGTACAACAGAGTCGATCGAGTATCAAGGAAATGGGGTATATATCGAAGACATGAAAAGGATCGTGGGCGACATCAGGACAAACTCAATAGCGAGTGGGTCCCGGTAGAGTCATTGGTCGGTGGAAGACGAACGAAGATGATAATTTACATGAAACGGAGGAGGCGATCGAGGGTGAGTGAGTGGGTGGATGGATGAGCAAAGGAGCCCAGAGTGAGCTAAGAGGCAGAGGGTTGAGCAAACGAGGTCGATCACGAACGTTCGTTCGACTTACAAGTGACCAGAGATCCCTTGAGTGAGTGGTTGTGGGGTTGGCTCGCTTAAGCAATGATGCAGTAGGCACCGGCACCAAAGGTGCCCGGCTTCTCCTCATCAGTGGGGACGTAGTCGACGGGAGTGGTGTCGGCGATGGCAAAAGTGGTGAATGAGTCCATTGCGGGGTGGTTGTGAAGGCGGGTAGAAGGTGATGAGCTGACTTCTCGTGGCTTTGAACCTGGCTCTGTCAACGACGAAAGGTAGCGTCCTTTTATACCCTCTCCATAACCAGGGCATGGCCCATGGGCTTGTGAGACCTAATTGTTACATTCGGATGAACGGAGCCAGCTTGTTGCGGAAGCCGATGAGAAACAATATGATCTGTTGAGCGGAACACAAAAACGGCGCCAATTAGGTTGGACCGTGGACGCGTGGGCGCCTGTCGAGAAGTGAAATTTGTATTTGACAGAATGGTGGACGCCCTGTGTACGAGGGCCCAAGTTGTGTAGGACTAGAACGTTTCGAGATTCCTCGCCGTCAGGAAGGACTCAGGAGTGTGGGCTGTCAGCAATGGACGTAGCCGCACACAAGTGATAACAGCCATCTCAGCGATAATTTCGAGTTCCTTCCACACAAGCCCTTGTCAATCGACGGGGGAAATCCTACACGTGTAAAGGGGCAATTGTCCAGGCGGTACAGTCAGAGCCATCCCGGCCTTCCAACAAGTAATTGGCCTTACGCGATCAATTAACCGAAAACAAAGTCTAAAAGACAAAAGAGGCGCCCAGGCACTTGAAGCATGCGCGTTCCGATTCTCGGAGGTGCCAAGTGCCCCCACATCTCCCCACATCCGACTGTCTTATTGTTGGCTCGTGTACCTTTTGCGTCTATGCGCGCGCACAGAGGTGAGGACTGGCGAGAATGACCGAGGATGATGCGCAGTTAACGTTTTTTTTGACCAAGACGGTGGGTTATGGGCTTGCGAGAGAGGCAGGGGGCGGACCATGAGCCACGAGGCAATTCATAATACACCGAGTCTGGCGAGAGTACTGCTAGGTGCGTCATAACACAAGTGCCCTAGGCACATTCTCCCCTGCATAATGTCGGAGTATCGGGCCATACAACGTGCGAGCTCGATGCCAGGCCCATTGAGCTGAATGTTTGCACCCAGCCCTCTGCGGCACTGCTCGTTATTGTAAACTTGTAGGGGCAGACAGAATGAAACCCTAGGACATCTGTCCGTCAAGATAGCCAACGTATACTCTTGTGTACACTGCGCTGCTCTTACTTTGCCTAATTGAACTTGCCAGGCGTACCCCATTGTACCTTCCAAGGGTCGCTCGCGCCCACTCGTTTTGTTGAACACCGGCCTCCTCGTTCATACTTTTGTTTCGACCACCACCACAATCACATCATTTATCCCGTCCGTCTTCCGCCTTCCGAAATAGTCAAGGTCCGTTCATCTCAACAACAATTAGTAGACTCGCGACTTTTTCGAGCCATGGCCGATCACAGGGGTATATAACCGTTCGTCCTTCGTCTTTGGAAAAAGCAAGAAGTTGTTCAAACCCACTCTTCTACAAGTCCCCAAATCGCCTCTACTCTCCACACTAATGGATTCCTTCACCACCTTCACCTCCTTTGCTGCCGTCGATGCCACTCCCATCGACAGCATCCCCACTGATGAGGAGAAGGCGGGCACCTTTGGCGCCGGTGCTTACTGCATCATCGCATAAAGCGAGCGAACACCCTCCACTCTCTGTACAGATATATATCCAAGGCCCTGGTAAGTCGAACCGACCGGCTGTTACCGAGCACGTTCACTGAACCCTTTGCCTCTTAGCACACTTCACCCATTCACCCACCCACCCACGATCACGCTTCCTCCCTTCAATTTAAATTATCACCTTCCTTCTTCGACCTTCTCGACCAATGACTCAACCAAGTTCCTCTCATTAACGAGTGTAACCTCACCTCACGTCACTCACGATCCTTCTTAATGTCCGCCTCGCAAGATATATACCCCCCGCTTCTTGATACTGCTGTACAATAATGTACTTTTCATCCCCAGCCAATCCTTTCGATTTTCGCTTTTCACAATGCTGCTTGACAGTTTGTAGTACTATCTTTGGTACTCACTGTACTCTATTTGTACACCATTCTCCAAGCCAGTAGGGCTTCGCCTTGTACTTGTACTACTTTTCCTCGCTAAGAGGTTCGAGCAACATTCCTCGTGTAACCGTAAGCGCCATTTCAATGAAATGATTGCAACCCATTCTCAGCGAGCTCACTGGCTATACATTGAGTCTCAATACATGATGCGCCGCTTTAGGGCGACCCGCAACCCTTGATTCACTTTAAATTCGAGACGATCCCTTTCACTCTTCGCTATACGTGGTTTTGGGCGTGTCCCTGATCTCACAAGTTTGATTTGTCACTTGGGCTTCCATTAGCATACTTTAGGCTTTGATTGTCTTTTATACTTGATAGTCTATTGAATATTCCAAGATGCAAGCTTCAAGCCTCAAGCTCAAAGTAGCCCACCTTGAGAAGCATAGAAGGGAGAATCTGTCAATGACGACACGCGCTTCTTGAATAGGGGCCACAGTCAATGACATCACCGCACGTCAACGCGCCTTCTCCCCCTATCGCCACAATGCTTCTAACCTATTCAGTCCCTCTCGAGCTTCAAAGCAAAGACTCCAGTGAACAGTTGTGTATTCGTTTCAAAGGTCGTGAACCAGACAAAACAGAGCGTGCAGAAAAAAAAAACCGAATAGATAATTGCCGATAAATAATGCAGGTATTGCAGGTATGTATGGTACTTGTGTGCAAAGAAAGCAGTGTCAGTAAGTCGTAAAAGTATGTTTGCAGTCTAGAGGAATTGTATGCGTGTATGAGTGGACAAGACCAACAGACCGAAACGATGTCGTGGGTGGAGGGAATAGTGAATGCTACGAGTGATGGAGGTCGAATAGATAGTGAAAGGTCGAAGAAGAAAGCGCAGATTCTATTTGAACATAGCTGGTTTTGTCGTTTTGAAGTCTTGACTGACGGTGGTGAAACCCATGTCGCCGTAGTTCGTTACGAATGTGATGGCGAGTGGAAGATGTAGGTTGTGAAGCTTGAGCGCCTGACGGCATGCTTGAAGCTTGAAACTGTGGAACCCTGACGAGAGGGGAGACCAAACGAAGAATGCACCAAATAACCCTGGTGGAGATGCGAAAGAAGGCAAATGCCCAATAGCCCAAAGAAAGAGGAAACCAAAAACACCCTAAACCCAAAAATGGATGAGGAAAAAAGACCCGGAGTAAAACGACCCAATGATGATGAAAGAAAGACTAGAAAAAAGCATAATGAACGAGTCTGGCGTGCAATGGAGCAAGGTCAAGGGCATGGCGCAACGAAAGAGAGAATGACCATCAAGGTGCTATGCCTCGGACATCCTCAACCCCGTATCAGGCATCAGAGGCCTCTGAGGCTTGTCGCCCCCGCTGTTACCGCAGCTCCCCCGCCGACTCGAACTGTTGCTCAAAGAAGCACCATTGATGACACCCTTTGCAGTGGCCGCCCTCTCCCTCCTCCGCTTGATCAACCCAGGTGGAACGGGTGCACTCGCCATGCGCATCTTGCCCTGATGATGATGAGAATTGGCTGTTGACGACGACGGATGGAAGCTCCCGTTATCGGAAGAGGTCGAAGGGGTGGGTACGCCCATAGCGAGTGACAGGGCAAGTGTGTTGGTAGGATCTGAGAGGATGGAGGAGGGTGAAAAGGCAGGTGGGGGATGTGGGATGCCTGGCGATGGTGGGCGTGATGAATTGGACGACGCCGGTGCTCCTGCTAATGGCAGGGAAGAGGAAGAGGAGACGGGACTGGTGAGGAATGGGTACTCGAAGGGTGCGCTTCCACAGTGGGTTGCAAAGGGAGTGCCAACAATCTGGTCGTTGGGGGAATGGAGGACGAAGGAGGACATGTCTGATATTCTGAGCTGGGGGGAAGAGGCGCGGGAGGGGGTCTGAGGACTTCCGTTGCTGCTGCTTCCGCTGCTACTTGAATCATCAGAGCAAGAAGCTGCGATGGAGCTTGTCATTGGATTGAGGCTGTGATTTGGATTTGGGTGGAGCCACAAAGTTTTGGGGGGCGGAACAACGTTGACAAAAAAGAGAGGGAAAAGGATCTGTTAAAGAAGAGAAACTTGTAACTTCGCAGAAAAACCGAAAACGACAAACAAGCCCTGTTCCGAGGAGGATATGACATCGTCACTCCGTCATCGCAGGTCACCGTATCCCCATTCTACCTCCTTTTGATCTCATCATTTGCCTCCTTGTCCTGTGCCTTGGTGCTCCTCCTGCCGATCCTCCAACGTTAATTCGCTCCGCACCTCTCTAAATCGATGGGAAAATGACCAGTGGAGAGGGTTTGGGGAAGGGGGGCTTGACCTGCAGTAAAGCACAATTGGGGACACGTCGCTGTGAAAGTCCACGTGAACAGAGCCAAGCCTTGAGGCCGATGTCATCCCATGTCCTTCCCTTCAGATCATCCGTTAGAATCTTCTAGTCTGTTTTCCCTTGGACAGCCTTTCGAAGGCCATGTTCCGGCAAATGTCTTGAGGAGTGGGGCCTCTTCGCCGAAAACTCGTGGCTAGGGGCACGAGCACTGCTGCGGTGGAGTGAGCAGGGAACCATGGGCATCTCAAGAACCCTTCTGCCTAGGCGTGCAGGAGTGAATGATTAGGGCAAAAAATGATCATATTGAAGACAAAGTAATGGAAGTGAGGTCGGAGGATGGACTACAAGAGTCGCGTCCGGGCCTCAATGCCGAAGTAGAGATGAAAGAGAAATGGAACATGCCGAGATGAAGATGCGTCTCCTCCTCCCTCCTCCCTGCCGTTCAAAGCGCAATCCCGCCTCCTTTCCTAATCCGTCCTCCAAGTCGGGCCATGAGAACCCTCACAGTCCCACCGCAACATCCAACGCGCACATCGCGAGCCGTTCGCGTCGTGCAACGACCACCAAGGGAGCAATCCTACGCGCCCAGCGTGATCCAAGAGTCGAAGGAGAAAGAGAAAGCACAAGAGGGCGATTCAGAACGCAAAAGCGCGGGGGATCGAGCGAGCGCGGATTATGGTAGCAACCGTGTATTTAACTCCCTTTTGTTCGACCGGTCTAGACCTTCCCAAATGACGTATGCGATTCGATCCTCGCCTCCTTTGGCGTCACTAGAAGAGTCACAACTATCTTCGCCACACAAGAGCCTGAGATCAGACGTTGTCCGTACACGAAGAAAGGGAGGAGGAGGAGGAGGAGGAACGAAGGAGCCAAAGGCGGCTAGTGGGGATCCCGACTATGCCCTTTCAGGACTCAATGTTTTCTTCACTAAGCTCCAGCTCCTTTCTCGAAGAAATGGTTTGAAAATGCAAAGCACCAGCTGCACTATTTCCACCTTGTAATCTATTGCTCATCGCCGACGTAATGCTCATTCGGGCCAACGAGTCGCAGCCCATGAGGGCTGAGCGGCTATTTGCTGGCACTCATGGATTCGTGACCATTCCCTCGAGCACAAGAGGGCCTGGTTCGTCTCCCAACATCCAGGCCAATGGCACTCGATCGCCCTTCGGCTCGTTGTTCGGATCCATAATTAGTTAACTCTTCTACCCCTTCCAGCCCTTGCCTCGTGGTTCCGTCATCGATATCGCAGTGCAGGGGAGGGCGAAGATCCTACATACACTCTGCGCTAATCACAAAACGTTGTACCCAGATCCACATCTCTAGAATCTTCCATATACAGGACCCCCAGGGTCCCGGCAAACTCCATTGAAGCGAGCATTCAGCCCTCACCTCGAGGTTGGTCCTCGGAATCAAGACGCCCCAATTTGCTATACATTTCGATGACATGTTAATGAGCAGGGTGATACGTCGTAGTAGGTGGAGCGGGCGATGCGACGGAAGGAACATAGAGGAAAATAGAATCGTCGAATGAGGACTAGGAGGATCCTTAATTCTCCAATAAGTCACCGGTCTAAAGGAACCACAGGTTGCTTCCGTTCGATCTAAAGGGATCGGTTCATTGTATTAATCCACGGGTATTTCCACTGTCGGCAAGACGCATCAGGCTGAAAGGAACCCCATGAAAGGAGGCTTAGTGGCTCTCAGGCCTCGGGCCAAGTTCTGAATGTGCTTCTCGAGTTATAGCATGTTCGTGAATCCTAGTAACACATCTCAAACCCTGGAACTACATCTATCGAAATATGGAAACAAGCATCTTCCCCAGGAAGACGCCGTTAGGTAGGCCAAACGTATTCCAACCGATGCATGATCGCACGTCAAGGCGAACGATAATAAAAGCGCGGGGTATCAAGAAAGAAAAAGAAAAGAAAAAGGAATGAGAGCATGGCATATCAAACGATAGACATCCTCGAGGCCAGCCTCGATCCACATGTCGTCGAGGTTCGTCAAAAGTTTGTCTCATGGCGGCGAAGAAACGCATAATTTGGATGCATCCTCTGCTTCGCCAGGCGAGAAGCACCAACTCCAGCCGAGAAGGGTTCGCTGTCTTCCTGGACAACTTCCTCCAAGGATGACTCCAGTTCAACAGTATCTGAAAGCTCGGACCGGGCTTCCACGCTTTCGTTCTCTGAACGAGGGTTCGCGGGCGTGCGAGAAGGACGGGAGCTTGGCGGGGAGGCAGAAGAGGCGGCGGCGGGGCTCGATGACGGTTGTGCTTGGTTGGCCTGCGTAGGGTTGGCGATGGGGGCGTTCGCCATTACATTCGTGGCGGGGGCGCCGGAGACAATCGTTCCAGTAGCAGTCGGTCTGTCTCCCGTATACACGTAAACGGGAGAAATCAAAGCAGGGGTGACGTCGTCACGTAGGACAGGCGCAGGTTTGCCTTCACCTACTACTGGATTGTTGCCTGGTAGCTTAGGCAGGGTTCCAGTCGCTGTAGGAGCCCGTTAAGCAACGCTGGGGTGAAGGTGCTGAGCAAACTCACTGGTTTCGTCGATAGACTTTGTCAAGCGGCACTTCTTGCCTCGAGTAAGACTGAAGATACCCCTCTCGGCACAGCAGGCAGGCTAGAACGGTTGGCTCAATGGAGAACACCGTCAAAGAATTAGCCAGGACTTACGTCGCCGTATTGACTGCAGGTACATTGGTCGACTGCTTTTTGGAGGACGCCGGGCTCCCAGCCATTCACAAAGTCTATGAAAGTGTCAGGTTGGCTGAATGACTAACGACCTTGTATACATACCTGCATGATAGCCGTAGCCAGTCGAGTCACCTTGGGCGAAGCTGAGGAAGACATAAGATGAAGAGCTGATCCAGCAACGTGTGACGTACACGAATGGCTGGGCTGAATCCTTAGCTTGGTTACGTAGAGAGTCAAAGACATTAGAACCCCAATACAGCTGGTAATCGTTGATGAGCGGACAGATAACGACAGCGAAGCAGCGAAGTTGGACTAACCTCTAAGAAGATGCGAGGGATGGTAACTGGATACCGCGCGTCATTGCATGTCCCGCTGTCAGGCCCACCTGAAGGGAATGCGACATGGGATTTGTGGTCAGGAGAATCGACGTTCTGTGGGCAACGTAAGCAAGGCTGCATGGAACGAGACTCTGAGACAGACCTTTCCATCCCAGCAACTAGGGAAGTTCTGACATTTACTTGAGCGAAGTACATGGCCAGGAAAAACGTTGACGCACAATTTGGGCTCGTATTCCAGATGGGCAGGGTTTCTTGGGAAGCCCTGTGTGCTTCGTACTCACACCGCTGAAGTCCAGGCACAGAAAGAGATGGCTTGCTGCGCGTGGCTATTGGGATCATAACTTCGCAATGTCATATCACCTGAACGCCCCCCCATGGTTAGGTTCTCAGAGGAAGGGTACGAGGCTAAGGGACGAACCGCTAATCATGCGGAACTGAAGAAGGTCATCAGAGCACTATAGTCAACGAGAAGAATGTTGCGTACATCATCTGGGAAGGCTGTGGTGGTACCAGGCCTATCATTGAAGAGATAATCTGCATAGATTATCGAGTCAGAGTTTATGTGAAATGCTCTTCACGCACATCTGCGCGCCCGATCCGTTAGCACATGACACTCAAAGTGGAGGATGTGGCCTCACATTACAGCTCCTCCATCGAGACTCGTAACGCTGCCATTGTTCCATCTACGTTGATGGTCAATATCGACGCAACTGGCCTGACGGGTAGAAGAACGCACTGGAAGTAGAGATGCTGGGAGGTCCATGAGCGAATGAACATAAGCGATGCTCGACAAGGCTTACTGGAAACCAGTAGTTTGACTTGTCCTGAGGGATAGGAATGGATGTGCAAGAGCTCTGACGAAGGCTTGCAGTGTTGACAGACATGCGGAAGTTGCTTCCTCCAAGGACTGTGATGACAAAGGCCGAAGCGGCGCGTAATTAGCGACACGCGTTTGACGCCCATGCATAACGCGCGAGTAACTTGCCAGAGTGAACATGACTTGCAACACGCGCAGGAGAGGTTATAGGATCGACTCGCTCAGTCGTGATGAAGTTCTCTGAAGGGCTGGGTGAGCACAGTGGTCTGATAGGGGTGCAAGCAATGGTTCTTACCAACTCCCATGAGCCAATATGCGTTGACAGAGGCTGCGAGCCCCAGAAGCACGACAGGAGCAACGACCATGGCCTTGGAATGAAGGGGTGTGTCAAGGAGTATAGGAATCAAGGCTTGGGTCGTGAGGAAGGAGGTTCCATGAAGATAGTTTTATATATGAAAGCCAGGCTGGTAGCAAATCGGGAAGGTGCAAGGAGAAGTTCCCATGAAGCTCATCCCAGTCTTGAACAAGCTTCCTTGCCAGGCCGCCAGGCTTTGTCCCTGTTTGGTGGATAACTTTCGGCTGGAAGACCTATATTCCGTCGTCCAACGCACCCTACGCGCAAGGGCCGTGGAAAGGAGTGCGATGCGCTGCCTAATTCTTGATGTGATCATCCGTAAGGAGTTGCAACTAAAGCCTCAGCTCACGAGCTGGCTAATTGGCTAAACCGGCTTCCTTCTTTGTCTTCCAGAGCAATACCGTGAGCCCTGTTACCTATGAGTTAGGAAACAGCCAATCAAGTCTTACCCACCAGGTACGATTTCGGGCTCCGAGGGAGCTCGGAACTGCGCATAACCTACAGGACCACACTAGGTCTCTTGAACTGTTTTCACTGTCAGCGCGGATGTGACGAAATAGGAAGAACACTGACTGTCGAGGCCAGGGCTGTGAGAATAACAAGCTTCACGGGAATAAACAGCCATATGGAAGCCAGAGAGTCACTGTTGAATCCGGTGAGCACGCGAAGTGGTCGAAGCAAGGTGACCTGACAAGCTTTCTCAAGCTAATTGACCAGATACGGGTCAACAGCCAACGACTAGATGGTGCCGGCACACCTGGATCAAGCATAGGTTGACTTTGAGCAAGGATTCTTCGCCAGATGGGGTAAGGTTCCTCGAAGTGTGGGGTGGTGGCAATTTCATTCTAGTCAACCTGGTGGGAAGTCTGCGCCATGTCCAAAGGAGAGGCAGCTTCCGCGCACTATGTCGGCCACATGAAACCAGCACCTGGGCCTCAAAGAAACGGACATATTAACTGTTGTCTGCTGTCAGAGTGAATGAATGAAACCAAGCAACACGAATGGACTCACGAAGAAGTCATCTTACCGAATGTGCTTCACGACTAGCGAGCTAACGGCGCAAAGAAGTTTCATATTCATAGAAAGATAATCGATGCTGGGATGGAAACCCGTAGAGTGCAAGTCTAGCCTCTGGATATCGCGAAATGAGCATTCATACCTGAAGAAGGGAGTTCATCCCTTGATTTGCACATTTGGAAAAGGTCTCGTCGTCAAGGCAGGATGATTCACCATGTCACTTGCGCCAGTGGAAAGCACGGCGCGAGTCCGCAAGGTCAGCAGAGACCCTCGAAAGCGGACAATGCTTCTGCGTTCTAGCTGAGCATCGTGTCGGCAGCGAAAAGTCAGATAAGTAGTATATCCGATAGAGAAGCGAGACTACTTCACCTAACTGTATATGAACCCATGGTGTTTAGAGGCTTCTGGTAGCCCAAAGTCACTTCCCCTGGTCCAGAACAGGGTCACCACGTCTGCCTTCTCGTTTTCTCACCAAAAGGAAATGAACGCCACCACTGTTCACGAAGACGCAGCTCACTACCTCATGTTTGAGAACACAGGTCCATGTGTATCTCATTTAAGAGCATGTGTAAAGGTGACGATTGAAGAGAAAGGAACCTCCCTGACAGCGTTTAATGTCAGTGGTCATTGCTGATTCAAACTCGTCAGATGGTAAGATAACAGATGGACACACTGATAAGATAGTAAACCGAGGGAATCCATGGGTCAGTTCTGTAATGGGGTAGACTTCCGAGGAACACGTCCCCATCCCAGCGGATGGCTTCGACGGCGCATTGAATGCACAACGAAGTAGGCTTTCTGGACCAAGTAGCCGAAGTAAGCCGACGCTATCGGTACAATCCTTCGACAGCACCAGGAAGAGCAGCGTAGGAAGCTACGGATACGATTCGCACCGGCTCCTACACCGTGGTTTGGTCAAGGGACAACATGGTTCCGTGTGTCACATCCGTAGGGTCATTGAGGGTTCTGTGGGCAAGTTTACCCGTCTACTCGCTGGCAGGGATAGAGCTCAAGAGCAGTCGAAAGTTCATTAAGTCGTTAGAATGCCGGTTTCGAAGCTTCTAGGGGAGCAAACGATGCCAGACACAGTGAAGACTTGATGGTTGTGGTCGTGGTCAAGCTTCAGGCTCCAAGCAGCATCGGGATTCGCATTCCTTTCCGCACGTGGCGCGACACAAACAACGCGACAATAACACGCTAATTTCCATTTGTACAACAGGGGTCATGGATATGCCAGTGTCCGCATCGCTAAAAGCGCGAATACAAGTGAGTTGGCGTGATTTATAGAAAGAATTGAATCCTCAGCGGTCCCAGTTGCGTCCTGTCCGAAGCGGGCCTTCTGCCACTCAGCACTTGAGCGTAATTGGCTACACATCCACGGTTTGGGCGTTGTCTCGATTCAGGCTGACCTGCATCGGCACGGTCTGCTTTGCCCCCAGTTCGAAATCTCGTAGCCAAGGATGGCTAAGAAGTTGATTGGCAGATGGACGATCCTGCGGATCCACTGTCAGGCATCGAGCAATGAACGCGAGGGCCAGATCCCGCTCTTGCTTGGAGTCGTCATGGTTGATCCCTGCGTGACTATGTGCAGCCAGGGCTTCGGCAAGGGACTTGGGGTACATCATCCGGCCGGGAATGTTCTTCAGGGAGCCTGACAACACGCGTTAGTACCTCAGCCAAAATGATCATTCGAGGCAGGAAGTGGCGGATTGACGAACCATCTTCTTTCAGGTGGTACATGGCTAGTCGGGAGTTTTGAGAGAAGTATGATGGGAATTGCGTCAAGGATAGCAGTTCAAGATGATTTGCGAGCAGATCGTCCTCTGGACGCCACTTCGGGCCTCCTTGCGCTCTGAACAGAGTCCTACCAGTTAGGAACTCGAAAGCCTGCCAGAATGCGTCAGTGTGCAAGGGTATTTCTAACAGCAAAGCTTACCAGGCAGCCCAATGACCAGATGTCGATCTTCTCGTTCCAATCTCTCCCAAGGATAACTTCGGGCGCGCGAAGCCGTATGGGCTGCACAGTCCGAGCACTCGGACGCCCTATCCATTGAGCTGCGCAATGAGACAGATGTGAATGGACGACCAAATAGAGGGGCAGTAGCCTCACCTGAACCGAAATCCGTGAGCTTAAAAGCCCATGTCAACGGATTCCGCCGTTCCAAGGGAGGGAGAGGGAGAGGCTGTGAGCGTATGGCTTCGACCACCTCTCCTAGCACCTTTCGCGGGGGATACCGTTCGATGGGTATGTGTTTCAGCGTAAGGTCCACTAAATGTCGAGTGTCATCGTCACTAAACGACACAAGGATATTGGAAGGCTTGATGTCTGCCCAGAAATGAGTCAGGAAAGTGAGCAAGACGGTCACACTGACCAGTGTGAACCACCCCGCATTCACTGTGCAGATAGTCCAGCCCAAGACAGAGCTGTTTGATGACGGATTTCACAAGAGCTGTTGGTAAGGAATGGTTGTTGCCAATCATAGGGCGAATATCCTCTAGGCTCATCCCGCCAAGTTCCATGACCAGGCAAAGATGTTTGCCAGTGTCCCTCTCAACGAGAAACGACTCCAAGAGCTTCGTACAACGCTGAGACCCAGGGGAAGATGCTGAGGACGAAAATGATATTGTGTGTAAGATTTCTTGCTCATGGAATCGTGGGCGATTGGGATCGTTCGCAACCCCTACTTCCAGCAAGGTTCCATAATGATTTACTATCTTGAGCGCACGATAGTTGCCACTTCTGGGAGGAAATAAGTACCTAGAGTATGCACAAGGGTCGGTCACTCACTCTCGGTCCCTGACCAGCCATGTCGTCGCATAAAGCCCCCATCCCAGCTTCCGGACAACCTCGTAACGATCCTCAAGGCCTAGACAATCTCCAACGTCAATCCTAGCGTAGGAGTACCCATCTGCGAGGGTTAGAGTGCACGGCTCCTCGTCGAACCCAACTGGTTTCACCCGTTGTGCAACAGAGGGAATCGTGGATGTGAAGAAATCTGTGGGCTGGTTTACTGCCATGGCCACGCTATGGCCTCTTCGCCTCCCAGCGGCCAGCGGAAGGTCCCGCCTAGGAGCTGGTGACCTGGTACTGTTGCCCAGACTCAGGGAGGAAAGCAGGGGAGGAACGCGATTCAAAGTCTTGGACACCGCCGACATCGTTCAAAGTGGTTATTGGTGAATCCTATCGCTGACTGACTGTGGGTCAACAAGAATTACAGCACGGGTCATTAGGAAAGTTGTGGTTGCTGTTCAAGTGTGGGAGAACGAACAGCCTTTACTCATCAATCCTGCCGACGATGGCCTCTCTGCTCTGTCAGGGCCAACGACGAGCAACGACCAATATATCGGCTCGCCTGGCGTCATAGCAAGCTTCTCGCCGCATATCATCCGCCTAGTCTCCATTTGGCGTGGCCTTTACTCCCAAAGCTATACCTCAATTGCCGACGCCAGCGAACGTTCAGGCTGAAGCAGCGATAAAGGTCGAAGTCATCCGACTTCTTGTATTATGAAGGAAGTCTCAACTCCTCACTGCTCACACTCTCATGGTACTGAAAGCCGCAAAGAAAGTACTCTTGAGGGCCGCTTTGTTGATTCTCACTCTGAGTCTGGCCTGGACGGTAATACTGGCGCATCCGACTCTACGTGACCAGAACTCAGAGTGGCGATTCGACGTATCCCCACCCGTTAACGGGACGAGCAACATTATCTTTGATAGTGTCGCCAGCCTCCTGCAGCAATGGGGTAACACACGCTATCGTAATGGTAAGCCCTGCTGGCAACTTGCATCCATGCACATACTGAGCTGGTACTGTGTAGGCCATAACATCGTTCCTGCCACTATCCCAGTGGGCACTATCCTGTACCATGGGACTCATCACAAAATCATCCCTACCACACCAGAGTGGCTAGCAACAGACTCTGAGCATGCCTACCCATTCTGCCAGGATCCCCGTGGAGAACATGGAGAAGGCTGCTTTCTCCTTACTGTCGCCGTTTCTCGCCCTCTCAATCTGCTGTACATTGATGGTAGCAGCGCTTCCAAGATGTACGGAGCAATGGACATTCAAGATCTTATCGCGTGGGGTCGAGTTGTAGACACCGTGGAATGGATATTCGACGACTGGACAAGGCTGGAGTTGCTGTGCGCATGGGGACAAAAGTATGGAATAGACGGTTTCATGAGGATGGAAATGGACTTGTACGCTCCGTCTCTCTCAAATTGTGGTGCCTGCCTGACGCCCTTGCTAGTGAGGTCATGCTTTGTGACTTCTCAAAGGGTATCGAACCTGTCTCGTTCGTCGAGCTCAACTTCCCGTCGGCCAACCGTTTGGAGCAGACAATCATTCCCTCAAACATCACCTTTCTATCCCCGGCGTTTCGTATCCTCGAAGCGGGCCACTGGCACAACCACTTTCCTGGTGAAACACGGGCGAAACTGGATCTTACTCGTCTGATCTCCCTATACGATCCGGACTCGTTCCCGAGCTTGGTCGACACGCGCTACGGGAAGGAGAGATGGGAATATCGGGCCAAGGAGATTGGCGAGGCGGACAGGGACACACTAATGAGGAAGCTTGAAGAGATGGCCTCGAGCCGCCCAGGCACGAGCGGCATCGACTGGCAGAGCATCTACCGCGTCGTCATTCACCGTTATGCTGACAGGTTGGAACTTCTGCAGTACATGCTCCAAGATTTCCCTGTCAACAGCACGACACTGCACACCGTACACCAGTATGTGGGAAGTATGTTATCGACCTATATTCTTCGCAATGTCGAAGTCCCTTCGCCGCAACACTCAACTTTGTTTGGATGGGCTTCCCCTGTTTTCGAACGGTGCACCACGCTTCAAACACAGTACATCGCAAAACTCGACACCTTGACGTCTTCCGAGCGTCTTCTGCTTCGGGCTGTCCAAGATGTCCTGCACGAGATATGCCGGGTTACCACCAACATATGGGCCGAGGGTGTCGAGCTTGAACTTGAGGATAAAACCATTCCTGTGGGAAACATTCTGGAAAACTGGCGGCGATCGATCGACGAACTTGTGCATTGGCTTGACTGGAGTGTGTGGGTCAAATGCAAGCCTGCATGCGGTTACGAGGTGCGTGCATTCTCTTACGAACCAGCTTTCCACCTGATCCTCGTTACAGGAGACTTGCTATCTCCCGACCTGGCCTTTCTTCAGCCGCGATTCCAGTACACCAGCTCCTGGCGTGGACGAATCACAGGCTCACTTCCCAGGTCATCTCTTCGACGGACGCTGGATTCCCAACGGCAAGGCTGATCCTCTGCCAGAATGGGTGAAACCGCAGCCCAGATGCATGCGGCGCCTTGCTCCTCTCGAGATACTCTGATTGTGCGGCTACAGTTTGCTCAGTTATCCCCTTGGGTACCTTGGCGAAGGTTAAACGGCATTTACCGTTCATGAACCTGGTTGAATGTGTTTTCCGCCCACGTTATTCATACTGTGATAACCTATCTCTAGTCAGCTGAATGCTTATAGGAAAATTAACAATTTATAGCTGGAAGTATCTCATGACAACGGGCGTTGTAAGTTTGAACAGGGGTGAGACTGCCGTAAACATGGCGGAATCTATATATGCCCGTGTCGGGGCCAAAAGAGTACATAGTGTCTGAAAGTTAAGAGTAACTGATGCGATATGTATGTACAAAATCCACGATTATCCATAATTCTTGCCAATGGTGTCTACTATGCGGGTAAGAGAGCAATACGAAAGCGAATAAAGATACACAGCGAGGTCCGTTGCGTATACACTCAAGGTTTTCCTTTCGAATCCGTTGAGGAAGGTGCTGTATCGCCAGGGAACCAGGAAGAGTTTCGTACATGGCCTCGGCCCTCCGAGCCAATTGTCACAAGAACAACAGGCCGCTCGTTTGTCGCATATGCCGCATGGGAAGACACGAGGCTAGGGTTTTCTCGCACTCGGCTTTGAGCGTGAATGTTGAGAACAACCCTGCCAGTGAGAACGGAATGTAGCACACGTTCCATTCTAAAATTCTGCTGTGTCAGCTTGAAAGTCCAGAAGAGACGGGTGAATGATAGAAAGGAAACGCAACGTACTGCGTGAGCAAGGTGGATAAATCAAGCTATCGACAAATCAGAAATCAGCAAAAGCGCAATCATGGGTGGGTGCTTTGAGCCTTCGCGCTGAATCATGCACTTACAGAAAGTTTAAGAACCAGGATGATGTTTAGAAGAGAAAGCGCTGGAAGAATTATCGGTTAGGTTTCTGCGGTAGGGAGTCAACCCATTTGCGTTTGGCTTACCGAAGAGATACACGTAGTAAACAATACCTATATTGTAGGTGGCCGCTGTTAGACACGGTCACGAGTAAATGCAGAAGTAACTTTAAACTCACCATCACGGTACACCGACCGCACAAACTGCGAAGTTCCTCCGGCTTTATCTGCAGCGAAGGTCAATTCCGAATGCACAGTGAAAAGTGGACAGCCGTACAAGATTTGTACGCGGGAATCAGAATGAGGACGAGCATGACTGCTGGACATCAGCCTTCTGTGCGGGTACAGCGTCGCAGAAAACAGGCGTACCTGCGTCATACAGGAGGAGAATAATGAAATCGAGGAAAAAGATCGGGTCTCCCTTGTGAAGGAAACATCCAGGGAAAGGAGCGTTGGGATCGGCTTTAACTATGAGAGTAACCAGCGTATTAGTGAGGCTAGCGGGGCGTAGGTTTGAGGAAAGAATACCGACATTCTACACTTTTCAAGAAGATGACCAGAATGGCACAGATGGCCCCCCAGGAGGCGACCCAGAAGATTCCGAGAAGAATACCCATCGACCGGGGTTTCTTCCATACAGCCCATGTCCGTATACTGAGCAACACTGAGAAAAGTCAGCCGAGAATTGTCAGGAATATTCAAGGAAGTGCTCACATTCACCGACTCCCAAGCCGAATACCAGCAGCCCTGCACTGGATGTCAGAAACTGTGCTATCCCAGCGCATGGAAAAGATCTCACAGGCGATGGCAATAAACGATATTGTGCAGGCACGCTCCTGATCGTTGGGAATGAGTTGTACTGATTCCATAAAGGTCAATTTTGGTTTACTGCAGGAAGCTGAAGGGAACACATACCCCATAAGATAATCCCGACCTGCACAACCGCCGAATACTTCATGAGGATATATAAACATTTGCTGACTGTCCATCTTGCGGTCCAAATAGCAATAAGCTCCTGGTCGAAGGTAATAACGTGTTCCCACAACTGAAGAGAGTGTTGAGCAAGCACGCGAAGAGAGAGGAGCCAAATCTACTTACCAAAATGACGGAACTCGCGACTTATGAGAAGCAGTCAAGATCACGCCTCCTTCAGAACCAATGATCTCACCATTAAAGTACTTGCAGAAGCCGTCATCAGAATGGCTGGAGCGGTGCGCAGAGCAAAGAAAACACTCACACTAACGAGTTTTTGCGCGTTGTAGCGGTCAATGTCGACGGAGAACTCGCTCATGACGACCAGAGGCGTTTTGGGTGGGGATGGAATACGATCGAACCCAAGTCATCACCTGTACACTTGCCACCGATATAAAGAAACCAGACATCGGTTGAATCAGGTTCAAGGTAATCTTAAGGTTTTTGAGATCTCGGTTCGTAGATCCATAAGTTCTCAGCATCAGACGGACCTTGGGCATAGGTTGCCTGCCTACCCAGAGTTTACGGGAGCTGCCCTGCGCCACTGCAGTCGCCCCGCTCGTTCCTGTTCAGCTTGTGCAACTTGAGTTGACCACGCGAAGGCTCTAAGTAAGCTCGATGACCGCAGATCGTCGATTTATATCGCTCGCTGCTCTCGAACATGGTGAATAGATGCATTCAGCCGAAATGCCCAAAAGGGAACCTGGAAAGGAAAGGAACGAAGGCGGGGAAGTCCAGAACCATACGATGCCGAAGCGAAGTAGCACGGAGCCACTGAGAAGAGGCGCGACCGAGCGTGGCTTGCCGCGCAAACCGCAGGCTGAATGTGTCAAGGAATTCAGACACGAGTGAACAGATGGCAAGGGAGATTGAATGGCTGACAGGTAATCGTCGCTCTGGGCACTACGGGATGAGCCTCGGAAAATTAAACTGAAACAGATTCGTTGGGAGGCAGTCAACAGCCTGCTTGGTACAGTGGGTGTGGATTCTACAATGATGCGTCGTCTTCAACTCGCTTGTGCTCTTCCTCTTTTCCCACACGGACTGGCAGTCCAGCGAATTTTGACCTCAGCGCCTCGTATTTCCTGCGTTGCGCACGACTGACGCTCGGGCCAACCTTGTCCAACGCCATGAGAAAGTCGGACAACCCAACAATGACGGCCGGGCTGGGGACACTATCGTCCAGATCCTTGAAGGAGCCCAAGGTGCGCTTCAGCGCGACAACACCTGCCTCTCGCACTAGGGATGCGAGATCGGCACCACTGTATCCTTCACATCTCTCTTTCACAAGGTTTTCAATCGCCTCTCGGATGTTGTTGTTTGAACCTCCGTCCAAAGTGTCTCCACCGAGTGGTAACTTCCGAACCATAGTCCGTACAATCTCCGCTCGTTCAGCGTTTGTGGGTAGGTCGACGTAAAGCAGCTTGTCAAGACGGCCTGGCCTGACCATGGCGGGATCAATCATATCAGGGCGGTTGGTGGCTGCGATGACATAGACCCCCTTGCGCGCATCGAGGCCGTCCAATTCCGTCAGGAGCGTGTTGACAACGCGGGCGGAGGACTCGGACTGGTGGCACAGAGGAAAAGGACATCAGAAACAAGCTAAAGAAAGAAAGATCAGAAACTCACCAAGGCATCATCTCGGCGCGGCACCAGAGCGTCAAGCTCATCGAAAAATATAACACAGGGAGAGGATGCCCTTGCTCTCGAGAAAACTTGCCTTACGGCGCGCTCACTCTCCCCCACGTATTTGTTGAGAAGTTCAGGACCTTTCACACTGATAAAGTTGGCCCGCGATTCGTTCGCAACGGCTTTGGCTAAGAGGGTTTTGCCGCATCCTGGTGGACCCCACATAAGTACGCCGCACGGAGCCTCGATGCCGACGGCACTGAACAGCTCTGGTCGTCGAATGGGTTCAACCACAGCCATATGCAGCTCATCTCTGGTTCCATGCAACGCGCCGACATCCTCCCAAGTGACGTCTGGCACCGTCGCGAACCCTTCACGCTTGGACGATGGCTGAACCTGCTTCAAGGCGATGGTGAAATCAGCCGAGGTTATACATAATGGGGCCAACTGTGCTTCTGTGAGGGGATCAGGATGGGCGATTAAGAAGTGGCCAATGGAGCCTGAAGGGAGATAAGGCGCGAGCCCTGCGAAGTTGCAGGTTTTTGGGGCGGTGGTTATGCTTGCGATTGTGGGCTCAGAGTTGGTGGGAGGTTGGGCTGGAGGAGATGTTGCTTCTTCTCCCATGGTGACATCGTGATCTCCGTTGGGAGTAGCTTCGAGAATGCTATCGGGGAGGACCAACGTTCCATCGGAGAGTTGGGTGAATATTCGTTTAACCGCGATAATGCCAGCGGCGCCCGTCAGAGCTGCTAGGTCTGCCCCCACATAGCCAGGTGTAGCTTTTGCAAGAACTGTAAAATCGAAGTCACCCTCGAGTCGTAGCTTCGCACACAGAACCTTCAGAATTCTGGGAACAGGAATGAGAACAGAACGAGAAGGGAAGAAGGAGCCCCTACTTTGCGCGAGCCTCGTCGTCTGGAACACCCATACTGATCTCATGGTCAAAACGCCCCGCTCGTCTCAGAGCAGCATCAAGAGAGTCAGGGCGATTGGTAGCCCCGATGACGATGATTGCTTTGTTCTCTGTCTTTTCCCAAGAAAGCTCTGCAATGAACACGATGAGTCCATGGTGTAAGACACTAAAGTAAGGAAACCCACCATCCATACAGGTCAAAAACTGGGCCACGATGCGGCGTTCCATCTCTCTCTGTGCGCTCTCTCGTTTCGGTGTGATCGCGTCAATTTCATCTATGAAGAGCAGGCATGGTGCCACGCGCTACTTGAGTCAATAAGCCGCAAAAGGAAGGCAACGGGTATACAGCTTACTTTGGCTTCCTCGAATGTGTCTCTTAGGGTCTTCTCTGACTCTCCTGACATGCCGGATACAATCGAAGGTGCAGAGATATTAATGAAAGGGACACCAAGCTCCTAGCACCAATAATGAGGCAAAGTCAAGGAAATCAAAATGGAACGTACCCCCGCGATAGCATTGGCAAGCAGAGTTTTTCCACACCCAGGAGGGCCATGCAGCAAGACTCCTCGGGGAGGCTGAACTCCTGTGTGCAGATAAACCTCCGGGTGACATAGAGGCATCGCCACGAGCTCGAGCATTTTCTCAATGCATCCTTCTACACCCCCAAGGTCTGCCAGCCGGGCAGATGGGGGCGCATGATCTTTTGATGGCTGAGAGGATCCTGGTGCAGCAAGCTTGACTTTCTTGCTGCTGCTTTCACCCGTCCGGGATGAACGGACCTTTCGTTTGTTGGTACCTACCACAACCTCGCTAGGTGGTGCCTCCTCAGCCGAAGGAGGTGGTAGAGCCTCTATTTCTGGCTGTGCTGGATGTTCTTCCAGAGCAGGAGTTGCCGGGGCAGAGACCACAGCGTTTAGATTCAATTTTGTTTTCCGTTGAGCGGTCCAGAGCCCAGTCATGGAACGATTGAGTGCATTGGAGCCCTGGCTGGTTGTCGTCCATGAACAAAATATATTCCACAGTAAAATTATGCTTACAGATGTATCCATCTGGCCAACAACAAATCTGAGCAACTGACGGGAGAGATCAAGGCCTGGAAGCCAACAAGCGCCTGCAAAAAGCCAAATGTTTGTCAGGATCACCAGAGTCAAACCCAAGGGCACTGCCACTGGCGCCTAATGGATTGACACCACTCTTGACTGTTGCTTTCATGAAACTCTCAGTGTCAATGAGGCTCATTAGCTCCGAATATAGCCCTTCATGTGGCTAAAACATCTCTCCAGGCGAAACAGGGCTATGGTCACAGATAATCCATCTGTTGCTACTACAGCTTCCACTGGCTCAGGCCGTGTTTTGCGTTGCTTCTCCCTATGGCTAGCTCTGAGGTTCTGTCTACAATCCAGACGAACAGGCACGGGAGTAACCGACGCCTGTCTTATCCCCGGACTTTGTCCTCGAACTCTGGCCCTAACCGCATCTGGGTCGATTGCAACAAACCCGCTGTGAATGATGATCGTAACGAGCTCTGCGTGCGTCGAGCATGGCTTAGGTGACCTTCTGTACGAAGCAATCACCAACAGCCTCCCTTCACACCTTGGTCCTCGATGCTCGGTCGAATGCTTCTTTGTCTGCAGTCGTTCAAGTGGGTCTGCGCTTCAAGAAAGGGTGACGTCGCGCCACAGCCCATGCTACGAATCCCATTGACGATTTCACTCAATGAGAAGGCAATCTACATCGGGAACGCCGCTCATCAGATGGACCTTACCTTCTATATCTATAAAGTCTGCCCTAGATGAGCTCTACAATTCCCAACAGCAATGTCCTCCGTTCCTGACTACCTGGCTGGATCTTCGGGCTCTCCCGCTTCGACCGAGAAGATTGTAGAACAGGCGAGAGACTCTATTGTCACTGACTCTAGTGCGGAAAAAGGTCAGGAGGCCGCGACGCTTGGAGACGATGCCTTGCAGCTGGTGTCAGCCGAAGGCCGTCAAGTGACAGAGGAGGAGAACAAGCGAATCCTGAAGAAAATTGACCGACAGTGAGTAGAGATTATGATATTGGCCTCCCCATGATGCTGACCAGCGAAATTCTCCTTGAGTATCATGCCTGTGCTGTTCGTCATCTATTTCCTCCAATGTAAGGCTTTTCTCATCTTTTTGGGCTTGGGCTGAGCCGATGTCTCTTAGATATGGACAAAACGACGCTCGCACTCTCGTCTGTCTTTGGCATTGTTCAAAACACTCATCTGGAAGGAGATCAATACTCCCTCTTAGGCTCTGTTCCTGCGTAAGCTTTCTTTCTGTCCACGCTTCCGGCTCTTCCTGATTGTTTTCAAGGATAGCGCAGATGTTACTCCAACCGATATCTGCGTACCTGCTGGTCAGGCTCCGTATATCTTACTATATTCCCTCCTTGGTCGTTTGTTGGGGGACAACCTTGGCATTCATGGCTGCAGCACACAACTTCACCGGTCTCTTGCTGGCTCGCTTCTTTGTGTGTCTTGCCCTCGACTCCAAAGCTCTCCCCTGCTGACAGAACGGATAGCTCGGTGCCTTTGAAACATCGACTCAAGCTGCTTTTATTCTTGTTGGACAAATGTGGTACAAAAGGCAGGAGCAAGGAATAAGGCTTGCCAGTGCGTAGTCTCTGGCTTCTTCGGCGAAACCCTCCTCACTCGGTCCTATAGTCTGGTTCTCAAACGTTGGATGGGTGAATATCTTCGGCAGTCTTATCATGTACGCCTTTGGCCATGTCAAGACGGGACCCCTTCAGTCCTACAATCTCGCTTTCTGCGTGCTAGGGATGATTACTGCGCTCATTGGCATCGGAAGGTGCGCACCGTCTTCTCCCAGTGTCAATAGAGACAGCTCACGAGAACCTGGTGATAAGCTTCTTTGTATTCCCCGATAACCCCGTCAAATGTAAATTCCTGACGCCAGAAGAGAAGGTCATTGCAGTCGAGGTTTGTCTGGCCCTTTGATTTACTTCTCACTCTCTCCTTACTGATATCTTCTCGTTCCCAATGCTTAGAGGCTTCGATCCAACCAGCAAGGACTCGAGACCAAAGTTTTCAAGTGGAAGCAAGTTCTTGAAACGCTTCTAGATCTGAAGAGCTGGTGTTGGATGGGCCTGATGCTGTTGTACGCCATCCCTAATGCTGGTATCACCGTCTTTGGGCCTATGATCATCCGCGGATTCGGATATGACGGGTGAGATTCAACAGGGACGATCACGGGAGATGGTGCTAACCACATCCTTACAGATACGAAGTCATGCTATTCATGATGCCATACGGGGCACTGCAAGTACTCTGTGTCATCGGCGCCTTCGTGAGTACTGGGGAAGAGTCATGTCTACCAGGTTGCGTGCTGACAAGATTGGCGGCCGCTTTGTAGTGGCTCTCGAACAAGTTTAGCCTCAAGCTCCCGGTTGCTCTTCTCTTCCTCTCCTTCTGTATCACAGGCTCAGGTAAGCTCTCCCTCCCTTATTTCCTCCTTATGAATTGATTTAACCACTATCTCAGTTATCCTCTACACTCAAGGCCGTGATAAAGAGAACCAACCCGCGCTTCTCTTCGCCTACTATCTCTTGTCTGCATCGACCGCTATTGCGCCTACCTTCCTCAGCTGGCAAGCCATCAACGTAGCCGGTCACACGAAGAAGACTTCCACCAGTGCTCTTGCCATCATGGGCTCGTATGCTGGTGGAATCATAGGTCCCCTCCTGTTTGAGCCCAAGGATGGACCTTACTATCGTGGAGGTAAGCAGGATCCCTGCTCCTGCGAGTGAATTAAAAAACCTTACCCATTATTAGGCCTCTTGGCTTGCATCATCTGCTACAGCGCCGCTGCGGTTCTTTCCTGCTTCACTGCTTTCTACCTGCGTTATCTCAATCAGCGCAACGAGCGCCGCCGCGTCAAGGCTGGCAAATGTATGGCATCTCCTGCACCGTCTGTTACTTCCATAAACGATTGACACCAATGCTTCTAGCGGCCAAAATTATTGACTACTCGATGATGAACTTTGAATCCCAGGAGAAGGCTCGGGCTCTCAGTGGCGACGCGACCAACGTGGGTATTGGAAAGCAGGCTTTTGAGGATTTGACTGATCTCCAGAACGACGAATTTATCGTGAGTCTCTCCACCACGCTATGTGCCTCTTGGTACTCACTTCATGTTTTAGTACGTTCTCTGAGCATGTTTACATGGGCTACTGGGACTTGATAGGCATAGGGACATTGGCAAGCTACTGGCTCGATCGCATACTTACGACCGTTTTCTAATTATTTTTACATGCGTAAACTTTTTGTGCACTATCGAACATTGCACATTCTTCCTTCGCGACTTTCTGCCCTGTCAGTGAGTGCTTTTATGTCACCCTACGAAATAAATCAGGGGTTGGCACTGTTACAACGACGCCACGCGAGTTCTTCAGTGAAAGTTAATCCCTAGGGGCGACATCTTCCTCGCAGAGAAGGTAAATGGATGGTCAATTATGCTCCTTGTCATTTTTTTAGTTGATAACATGCTATAAGCGCCACAGGTCCCCATGCATTCCCTCTTCACAACAGAACAAACAAGAATGTCTAAGCCCGCTAGTTAGAAAAGATTATTGCTATCGTCAAACTTCCAGTATCGATATTCCCTTCGCTGTGGTCCATTATCGAGGGGCTCGGCAACATCAGCCTCAGTCGGAGAGGTTAGACCATGCCTATAGCCACGCAGTACAGGTTTTCAGCATCTTATCAAACACCAAGAGACTGAAACTCACTTGTTGAACATGTGCTCCCTCACATGGCGGCTGAAATCTCTGCCACTTTCGTTGCAATGTGCACAGATCAGGTTTGTGAAGGAATTATAATAGGGGCCGTAGTGATATCCGCTCCCATATCTGTTTCTCAACGTTTGGTCCTGCATCCCGTTGCGAATCATTGCAGCGGTGGTTTCGTCGACCTTGGTAAGAAGATGATTTGAGTCGCGATGGAAGTGGAAGACCTGTGTTTGTTTTTGAGAACGGGGAACTGGACTATCGGCAACATGAAAAGCTCACCGCTAGCCTCCAGTCAAGCATAAGTCGGCCATCGTGGCGTGAGGTACAAGTATTGCATTGCATGATTTCGTCCAAAGAGTCCATTTGAGCGGGAAGCATCGTCTTGGGATCGTGCCCCATGAACTCCAGTACCCTAGCTGTGTGCTGAAACCGGAGTGCTCCGAGTCGCAGTGCCTGGCAGCTCCAGGGGATGTGGTCTGTATCGTCCACGAAGGCTTTCATTGAGGGATTGACTGAGTCGGCTCTATGATGTTTCGTGGCACATGAATGCACTAGGGCTCCCTTCCAGTCCATTTTTTGGTTGCAAATGACGCATTCAAAGGCATAGGCCATGACTGCCAGGTCGAGGCCTGCTTCTGTAGCTTCCTGTTTGTCTGTCAAGAGGTATGTTGTAAGGTCTTTTTGGGCCATAGCCAAAAGTCTGGCCTTCGCATTTGCTGCCCAGGCTTCAGAAAGTACGGGGAGCTGCTCCACAACTTTTTCAAAGTCGGACGGTTTGAGGACTTGATCCCAGGTGGCAGCGTCAAAGATGGCCTGGACGTCTCTCGTTAGGAAGAGGTTACCAGGAGGGATTGTGAAGTCGTTGGGCGGTCGCGTCGCCCTGTACCGGGACCAGACGCTGACAAGTTCCTCATGGCGACCCTTCTCAAATCTCCTCTTGTCCGCCTGGATTCTTTCCTTGCGAAACGACTCAGCGACTGGAATGATCCCTTCCTTTGCCTCGTTCCAGGCTGAAACGGGGAGAGCTCAGTATAACGGGGCTTATATAGGAAGAAAAATGCGCAAGGCAGACTGACCGGACGCTGGGGAACTTCTGCTCAGAAGCACTGCGACATGTTTGTCCTTCCAAAACTTGGCTTGCTCAAGCCAACGCTCCTTTTTGTTCAAGAATCCCTCCGTTTGAAGCAATGCAATGATGCTAAGGGGTATTGCAGCTCAGTCCAATGATCTCCAAAGCATATTGGGACGTCCGTACCTTCGCTTTCGCCCCTCCTTCATCCGCCCCTCCCATTGCTCACATAGCGCTGCAAACTGATTTTACAGATCAGTCCAAGTCAAGAATGATAAACAAGTCATCTGGGCAAACATACCTTCTTTCTGTTAGGGACGAGAGCCTTGAGTTCCTTTTCCTTCTCCTTCGCCCAGGCATCGCGCTTCTTCTTCTCCTTGAATTGCACGCATTCATCATAAAGCTGGTTCGCGGTCTCTACGTGATACCCAACGCGTGTCGAGTTACCTTGATGCGATAGGTTAGGACCGGCATGCCGGGAGATCATCGGCTTTCCTACCTCTCGAAATGTTCATGGTGGGGATATGCTGATAAAATGGGTAGTCGCCTGCAGAGACTTTGTACGCGAATCTGGGAGAGGCAGGAATGAATGAAAATCACCCCTATGCCGCAACGGAGGGACGTACAGTGAAGGAAGGCACTTGTCACATGCGCGAACTCTGGCGTGCCACTCATGCGTGAGCCCAGTAACCTCTCTACAGACCTAGCGAATGGCGATTAACTGAGACCTAAAGTGACACAAGCAAGAGGCTCGCACCTGGCACTCTTGACTATAGACAAAGTCTGCCCACTGAGGCTCAGTAAGACCATCGGGTGGAGCAGGTAGTTGGCGAGCTCTTTTTCTCGCAGATTTCCAGATCTCGTTCGAGCCCTTGCTCATCAGGATTTTATATAGCCACTTGTTCGTACGCGACAAGCTTAGAATGGTGCCTGAATCAAGGTGTTCGAATATCTGCTGCGGGTGAGCTTCATTCTTTTCAGCTCTGAGGGCTGAAACGACCGACCTTGAGCATTAACTCTACAGGCACATCGTAATTGCCCAAAGAGTAGGCATTAAACTTCGCCTTCTTCGCTGAAGGAGCTGGAGAAACTACTGGTGCAGTTTCAACAGCATCTATCGCAGCACGCTTTCTCTTCTCACCCTTGGCAGCAGTGCTATCCGGCTCGGGTACACGACTGAGCTCTAGCTTGCTGATACGTTCGGACTTTCTCGACATGATGGTTGAAGGTTAGAGAGAAAGTGCCGGTTTATTTCGCCGTTATTATGGAGATATTCCCACATTTGTGGTATTTGAAATTTGATTGCCGGGACGTTTTCCTTTGTTTTTGGTCCACAAAAGCTTTCGAGACGCATGCTACAGAGGCCCTGATTGAAGAAATGAAGGCATTAAATTATCCAAGAGAGGACGCAGCACTCAGTTAAATCCTGAGCGCACACTGAGTAGCGAATGGTAGCGATTCAAGTTCGCTGTTCCCTAAGTGGTTACGTCACGCGACTTACATTGGATCGCGTCGCGTGGGTTAGGGTCACCCGCGTAAATGAGCAGAATCCCAGAAAATTCGAATTCCGCCTTTCTTCCTTCAACCACCACCATCCCTAGGCGTTTACAAGTCATGAGTGCTAGGACGTCGTTCTACTCGATGATCGGTGAAGGCCAGAATGGTAGTGACCCCGCGAATCTCGTCCCTGACCTCTCGAATCCGCTGCACACGTCGACCCCTCATCGAGGAAACACCGCTCAGGCCAACGCTAGCCAAGAGCAGAAATCGACCTCTGGGCTCGCTGGCCTGCGAAGGTCCAGGGAGAATCGAATGGGATCAAATGCTACCCAGACGGCTCAGAAAGACGCAGGAGCGGCACCAGCAATCTTTCGACCGCCAACCGCTGATCCCCATAGACGTTCACAAGGCCAGGCATTGCAACGACCAGATACTGCTCGCCCGTTTGCGGCCGGGAAACAGCAGAACGCTGGAGCGCGTCGCGAGGCATCGTTTCCTCCAAAGGTTATGGCTCCGACTCCAGTCAAAGCATCGCTCCGGAGCGGTCACCTGAGTCTTGGACTCGACTCGCCTGAGAACCCATTTGATCTGAGCGGTTTCAAGGTGCCCGCCTTGCCTCAATCTCGTGAAAAACCGGCTACCGTGCAAGTTGAGGCGCATATATCCGCCGGAAATGAACCTCCTCGTTCCACGAGTCGCCAGGCTACGAGAACTCCAGATACCTCTATGGACTCTATCAGTACCCTTGTCGACAGTTCGATGGAGACAACTCACAGCTTCAAGTCCCAGCACGATGGCCCGCGCCGCGTCGTGCTTCAGAAGACCGGCCAGCACTTTGAGGCTGATCACTTCCCTGTTGACTTCGTCGGCTCTGGTCACATCGTCAACGATACTGGCCGAGTTGTTCAAATCGGTGGCCAAAAGCGAGCTCGAGACCCTGAAGACGACGAATCTAATGTATTGCAAGCGCCTGCTAAGCGCCCTAGGATATCTACTGGGCAAGAGGAACGACGCCAGCAGCTCGAGGTTCATTTCAAGTCTTTTTGTATTTGCATACATAGCGTGCTCACTCTGCCCATCTGGTGCACAGCGCTCTGGGGGAGGCGAATTGTATCTGTCTGGTCTCAACGATCGCAGCTTCGCCCAGATCCCGAATCTTGCAAGCCAGATGCCAGCATCCAGTCAACGGGATCCATCGGCCTTGGACGTTCTTCTGGGTGTGGATACTGACGCTTTCACCAGGGATAACATGAGCAAATATGACCATCTGGCGGAGAAGTGGTGCGAGTCCCCGAAGGATGAATGGGTTGCCGGTGCTAATGGTTCGTGATTGCCCTCCTCCAGCTCTCGTGTGGTTTTCTAACGGATGTCACAGAGATAATGAGGCATTTCACATCCCTCCTTGACTATGTAAGTCTATTTTGCTACTTTCCATGCTCTCACTCAAGACTCTCTACGTGCAGGTCAAAGACCATGTCGCGTATGCCTCCTCTCAGCTCTCGCTCGATGATTCTGTCACTGATGCAAGTCGAAAGCTCAAAGGTCAAGGTTTACGCGACGCTCGGCCAGAAGATGGACGCTCATACTCGTGCCTTGGACGAACGCCAGACGGATCTCGATGCTGCCCAAAAGATGTACGAGGCCAGTCAAAACGCCATTATTCCATCTTGAGGAGATGGCAGCCTGTGCTCTTTCGCTCTTTGTTTTCTTGGGCTTTTTTTTTTTGCAAGTCTGTCGCACTTATTCGCTATCGTAGCTCTGCACGCGTGTTGTATCATTAAACGGAACTGAATTCGAAGAATATTGACGCGTCATAGGGGCTGTTTGGTCGTTGTTGATGAACCTTATCCGTGGACGACGTTGACTCTCAACCACGACCATCAATACCACTTACACCAAAGTCAGTTCACCCACACCTCGTACGCATGGGGAGTATGAGTGTCTTAAGCACGTATAGTCGACTCGATTAGGTTGCAATGCCAGCACGGACCGCCTTCGATGGCCTGAGGCCGCACCAAGTCACTGCAAACCAGTTGGTGGCAGCCATGGTGCGTGAAGCGCTCTCAGATGTGTCCACAGTGCTCAAGTAACCAGGAAACCAAAGTCAGCCCTTTTACCGGTCAGCGATATTCGGCCAAGTATTGGGAGATATTGGGAGTGAGAAAGTCTTTATCCACATTCCAGCAGATGGAACGTTTCCTGAGTGTTGTAAGCTTTTCGCAGCTGTTTTGTGAGGCTAAGAACTGACCAGAATGGTAGTATAACAAGCACCAGATTGTGATCCTTGTTGGAGAGACAGGATGCGGGAAGACTACCCAGTGAGTACCTGTTTGCACGGTTCGTGTATTTCGCTGAACCTTTCCCTCAGGATTCCCCAGTTCATTGCATATACGGACCTGCCTCACTTGAAGGGGAAGATCGTCGGGTGCACCCAGCCTCGGCGAGTTGCCGCAGTCTCGGTGGCTCAGCGCGTAGCTGAGGAGATGGACGTGAAGCTCGGGAAACAGGTTGGCTATGCCATCCGATTCGAAGACGTCACAGAACCTGGGACAACCTTTCTCAAGTACATGACCGACGGTCTCCTCCTCCGTGAAGCCATGTCGGACCCTGACCTCACCAGATACTCCACCATAATCTTGGATGAAGCCCACGAGCGGACGCTGTCGACCGATATCCTTATGAGCCTGTTGAAATCCATTGTTCGAAGGCGGAAGGATCTCAAGATTGTTATCATGTCTGCTACGCTCGATGCCGCAAAGTTCCAGAAGTACTTCTCGACATTCGAGGGTCACGAAGGAATCATTGAGGCTCCCATCCTCAAAGTACGAGGCAGGACCCACCCTGTCGAGGTCTTCTATACCCCCGAGCCAGAGCCAGACTACTTCGATGCTTCTCTTCGGACGGTGCTAATGATCCATCGTATGGAAGGTCCAGGGGACATCCTACTCTTCCTCACTGGAGAAGAAGAGATCGAGGAAGCATGTCGGACGATCCAGAACGAAATCGATGAGATCAACAAACTCCACCCAAACTCACTCGACCCTCTCCTCTGCATACCGCTCTACTCCTCCCTTCCGCCTCAACAGCAGCAGCGCGTCTTTGCGCCTGGCCCTCCCTTGCGTAATGGTCAGCGAACACGAAAACTGGTTGTCAGCACCAATATTGCCGAGACGAGTCTGACAATCGACGGAGTGGTGTATGTGATCGACCCTGGGTTCTCAAAGCAAAAGGTCTTCCATCCCAGAGCGAGACTGGAGAGTCTGATTGTGAGCCCTATCAGCAGGGCGAGTGCACATCAGCGAGCCGGTCGGGCTGGTAGAACCCAACCTGGCAAATGCTTCCGGCTGTATACAGAAAAGGATTTCATGACACAACTCACGGAGCAGAATCCACCAGAGATCTCGAGGTCAAGCCTGTCGGACGTGGTGTTGGAGCTTGCGAAGCTGGGTATCAAGGTATGCCATCTGGAATCTGCTGAGTGGGCTCAACTGATAGTGCTTCTTCAGGATATCGCACACTTTGACTACATGGACCCCCCAGCTGCTGAAACGCTCATGAGGGCCCTAGAGTCTTTGCACTACCTAGGGGCAATAGACGATAGGGGCAACTTGACACCCCTGGGTGCCATGATGGCAGAATACCCTCTCGATCCTCAGATGGCCAAAACCTTGATCGAGTCATCAAAGTATGGGTGTAGCAGCGAGATTCTCACTATCGTTGCCATGCTCTCGGGTACGTTGACCGTTTTTACCCTTCAGCAAGAGTTGAGCTGACGGTGCATCACAGTTCCTCCAGTCTTCGTCCGCCCGCATGATCGAAAATATGACGCAGATAGAGCGAAAGCCGAACTGTCCGTTCGTGAAGGAGATCACCTTACACTCCTCAACGTTTACAACCTTTTCCTGCAGAGTAAGCTTTTCAGACCCCATATCATCGTTCACCTCAAGGCTTACTATTTGTGCGCTCAGATCGAAACTCGCAGCAATGGACGTGGACAAACTACCTCTCCTTCCGAGCGTTGACCCAGGCAAAGAATGTCCGATCTCAGCTGAAGCGTATCATGGACCGACATGGTCTAAAGGAAGTTGCATGTAACGATCCCGATCGTCTATCCGAGCGGGTCGAGAAAGCTCTCATTTGTGGCTTCTTTGCGCAAGTTGCGCACAAGAATGAGCAGGGGGTGTACCTAACGGTGAAAGACAATCAGGTACGGTTCGCCTTGGCCGTTGTTTGAGACTCTAATACGAATTTGTGCTGTGTAGGCCGCCGGGCTACATCCGGCATGTAGCTTCAAGACCTATCGCCCGGAATGGGTGCTCTACAACGACTGTGTGGTTCTCACCGCTACCAACTATCTGAGCACAGTGACAGAGATCGAACCAGAGCTGTACGTTTCTTTCTTCCTTACTCTAGATAGCAAATGGCTACTAACCGCTTGAACCTGAAGACTCCTATCGATTTCCCCAGACTACTATGATTTATCAGCATACCCAGAGTCGGCGAGCAGGAAGGCGCTGCAAAGGGCGGCAGCCATGCTCCAGTAGGATTTGTTCGCCAAGACCATTGCTTCGCGCTCCCGTTTTCTTCTTCAATCGGCAATTCTGCTTGGCTTCGCTGGTGTTCTAAGGCTCGATCCAGATGTCCACCGCTTCTCCTGGACGGATCCGTGGCATCATGTGTCTCGTTGTGAAGTTCTCGGTCAAACCATTATCTTCAGCTGCAAGATACGATACATGATTTTAGGACAAGTCAATGGGGATCTTACGGAACGCATCCAAAAGATCTGTACGATCGTAAGGGGAAAGCTCCTCCCTCTTCTCCCTACGTGCCCTCTCATCTATCTCGTCCAGAAATGCGATCGCTTTTTCTTTGTTGGCAGACAGATCATGCAGTCGTGCGACAGAGTTGAGGCCGGACTTCATAACCTTGTCAAAGAGCCACAGGGGGAGCCTGGGTGCGACCTGAAGGAGTACCTCCTTGACGGCTTTCTCCCCCTGTTCTCTGGAGGCTTCGAAAGATTTCCCATGGCCCATTAGGGCGTCGTCGTTCGTGATCTGCTCGGTTTTGACCACGGGCAGCAGTTTAGGACCGCGGGAGCCCTTGGCCTTGTGGGAAGGCGCCTGCACCGATGGCGTGAGATTGCGGCTCGCTCGTCGCGCTGCTCCTCGGGTTGCCCTGACGCGAGAAGTTGGAAATCGATGGTTGAGAGTCGGGGTGTCGTCGTCATCACTGCTATCCATGGGAACCTCTCTTTTCTTGACCCGATAGAAATGCCGCCTCGCGTATTCTGCCAAGATCCGGGCAGATTTCTCGTCGGCAAGGTCAACCCTATGCGACCACTTCTTGGCCAGCTCATTGCGAATCTCGCGCATTTTCTCCTCCTGCCCGCCTGGAGACTTATCGAAGGACATCTTTTTCTTCAAGAGCTCTTTGAGCACTTCCTGCCGGTGATTAAACAAATGAATCAGTTATCATTCTAGGATGAGTGGAGACGGTTCATTACTACCTTGAAGGACTTGATTTCGTTGGGCAGCAGCCCAAAATGTTGTGAGACGACCACTACAGAGCAACGTCAGGTGGCTGCCCCATAAACTCGTAGAAATCCACCGAAACATCTCACCGTCACTGGTATAAGGCCTCGTAGGCATTTGTGATTACTTTGGTGAGCAGGATTACGGTGGGCGTAATCGTTGAGCGCAAAGCTGGGTCTTGCTGGTGGCTGAAGGGTGAAAGCTGCTATGAAAATTGCCCGTGGAAAAATGGAAGCGAGCTGTCAGAGGACGACTGTACAGTAGCAGACGAAAGAGGAAGCCACTGACCAAGAGACGAAAAGGGTAGGTGCGTGACCGAATACGGCCAACTGAGGGGCCCACAACGTAACGCACTCCGTGTTTGCAATGATTTCCCCACCCCAACGCTTAAGACCGAAGCTGTAGACTCGCCAGATGTTTTTGGCAGACATTAAGTGCGGAAAAAAGCTGCAGGCAATCGGTGAAGAAAAAGAGACCTTGACAGGCCAAAATTATTGATAGTCACCGCGAGGGTCGCTTGAAGGGACTCAGATCGAACAGTCGTGACGAGATTGGTGGGAGTGGAAGTGGCTAGTGGAAGTGGCTGCGACTTCCACCGCCATTAAATTGACTTCCACCACCAAGACCAGCCTCACTTCCACTGACACATGCAATGTCCCGCCTCTTCCGCCCCGCCCCTTCCCGCCACCCGCCCGACGGGGACATGTGACATTGCTTCAAGGAGTAGAGAGTCAGACAGATGACCATCGTCCTATTAGATGACGTAACTCAAGCTCTCGAGCAAAGATCTTTGCGAATATTACATTCTCTTATCCGTGTAGTACTAATACAATTCTATCTCCTATACAACCTTAGTCTGAGTGGATGGCTGATTAGCAAGGGATTTCAGGAAATCCTCGAAGACTTCTTTGTCTCTCTGCCTCTAGAATGTGCGCTCACTCTGTGGGGGTGCAAAGTCGTGCTCCAGGGCGACGGGCTGGGGTTTGAGGAATTGGAGGGCCAGATTCAGAGGTAGTAAGGTCTGAAGTGAGACCTTCAAGTGCAAGACGGCGCTGGATGGTTGATGATGCCTCCTCACCATACATCGAGCTGCCAGAATCAGATTCGTCGGGATCTCCAGGCATTTCCTAGATGGTCTCCAACAACGGAAATTCAAAGTCGGTCTGTACCTTACCTACTACGAACGTATGTAGAGAACGTACACTGACTAAACAAAAGTAATGTCCCATAGCAAATGTCGCAATAAATCTGTTCACTGATCCTGGGTGGCCTGGGGAGGTCTTATATATTGTAATACGGCTCGATTAAAGTATAATGGTCCAAAAAAGTGGGGTATTTCGTGCCGTTTGCGTGAGGAGGAGGGGAAAGGGGGAAAACCCGGAAATTGGCCCTGAAGAAGGAACTATCAGGAAGGCGCGAAATTCGGATATAGTAGACCTACATACTACCAGACTCGTAAATTGAAATAATATCCAAGATCGTCACCCAAGTTATTGAGAACGAGAGCTCACAAGATGCCGATTTTCAGGGGAAAGGGGCTGGATTTCCTAATTCGGCCCTGAAAACGCGACTTTGTATGACCTCGTTCTCGATAACTTGGGTGACAATCTTGGAGATTATTTCAATTTAAGAGTCTGGTAGTATGTAGGTCTACTATATCCGAATTTCGCGCCTTCCTGATAGTTCCTTCTTCAGGGCCAATTTCCGGGTTTTCCCCCTTTCCCCTCCTCCTCACGCAAACGGCACGAAATACCCCACTTTTTTGGACCATTATACTTTAATCAAGCCGTATTACAATATATAAGACCTCCCCAGGCCACCCAGGATCAGTGAACAGATTTATTGCGACATTTGCTATGGGACATTACTTTTGTTTAGTCAGTGTAGGTGCATCGACCCCGATTTTATATATACAGGCCACAGGCCACATATATACGCTGGCCACAGGCCACAGACATACTACACTGGCCCTATTGTCCGACTCAAATGATGAGCAACCCGAGGCGGAGGGCACTCGCCACACGTGCCACCTCCGCTGCCGCCCAGTCACGGTGGAACTGGATGCCGCCACACTCTCTCCCACTTCCACTGTTACTACCACTTCCACTTCCACCACAAAACCCACTTCCACTCCTACTCATCTCACCTATACTCCAGATCGAACCTGAGTGTGTACCTCTTGCGTGCATGAATAGTGGATGCGAGCTATTGTCTAAACACCCATGAGGAATGCTCGTTTCGGTTGCTTCAGGGTGTTATGATCGATTATTACTACCCATAGACCCCGAGCAGGAAGGCCCGCAGCCACGGAAATACAGGCACCTATTCACGGAGACGAGTGCTTCGGATTCCCGGTCTACTTTTTCATTCTGAGCCTAGGTGTATTTGAATTTAATGGTGTATTAACCTCCGATCCATCACAAGGCAACTTAGAGAGGAGAACCAGAGGTTCAGTACTTAAGCGCCAGGAGCCCCTGTGTCCGAAGGAACGCGTGACGTCACGCGTTTTAGGCGCAGGTGCTTTGCCAACTTGGCTGCAGATACCTCGTACGCAATTTTGAGCTTGTCGCATTACCCCTGATTTATCTCCCTCAGAGCCAGGGGCATCCTATCAATCTGTGCGCCTTTAAAAGTCGACCAAGCGATTGTGACCGTTCGTTATCTTCGTTCAGAATCATGAGGAAGGCCTGCGGTTCCCCGGAAGAGCTTCAATGTATAAGACTCCAGCTTGAAGTGTGCTAAGATCTGCGCTAAAGCCCAGCGTTCTATTCCGCCATGGAATCTGAGCCGGGGGGTCACGTCTTACCGTTAGTGACAGGCATAGGCCTTGGCAAGTTGGGTCCAGATGATAAGCGTCGAAGACTCGAGCGTGCCTATGCACATAAGTATCCAAGCTACTCTAAATCGAAATTTGTATTTAATCTACGCTGCGTAAAAGATCACCGACGGAATGGCACAAAGTGGGCTCTCTGGGGTTTCACGCCGTTATCGCTCGCGGACGGCTCGCCTCTTTCAGGAGAACGATCAACCGCCACTTGTGGGTACAATAGTGATTCAACACGCCCTAACTTGCTCACTTCCTTTCTCTTCATATGCCGAGGTCACCTGGTCGTCTAGCTTGTATGCCTTGACCGTGCGCGTTGTGGCTTCCAGCTGAAGTGATTCCATGGAGCTATGCGGATTCTGCGCTAACTTCCATTGCGCGATTGCTACCACCGACTATCCTGCGCCTAATATCCATCGACCAACCTGACGCCTGTTCTGGCTCGTGGCACACTCCTCGTAGTTCCCCGTGACGCGTGACCCGGAAAGGCTTTGCAAGTCGATCCCGCTGAGAAGAATACGGACAAGTTCTGTCTCCGAATGCCTGAGCTCGGAATGCATCCCTTATGACATTCTTCTAGCGGGTGACCTACTGATCTCTCTCTGTGAAGCAGCTGATCCGGTGATATTTATTCTGCGGGTGGCTTCTTCGCCCGCTCTCTGGGGAGACTTCTCCGGTGAACTCTGCCTCCGGATGCCTCGAAAGCCTCTCTTTGACAGCACCCTTATGGCCTCGCTGGCCTCTATCTGCGTTTAGCAATGAAGTTGCGCTTGATGTCCTCCATGGAACACAAAGTCAATGCATTTCTTGATCACACCATCCGACCTTTGCGAGATGGCTGGTGGCCCTGAAAGGCCCCTGGCTACTTCAGCGGCTCTTCATAGTATAAAAGGTCTCATCATTGTACGAGATTTCTTCAGACAGCCTTCTGTGCCTCTTTAGCCTCCCCAGATGCCTTCTCGCTCTAATGTGCGCGGCTTCTACTTCCCTATCCTTTCGGTTCAGAGTTTAACAGTACCTGCATAGATCCTCTTTGCTGCCGTCTTGGCCATGTCCGGGGGCAATGCCTTGGCTCAAATCGCCATTCAATGCCTCCCTCAGAGCGATTTTGCTGCCGACTGTAGCAGGTTTATCGATGCGTTCTGTGAGGTCGCTTCTGCCCACAAGGTGAGATGTCTCCCTGGGGCTGCCAAACCCATTTCGAGCCTCACTGATCCCCCTTCTCTTTTTCCTAGCACACCCCGTTCGACAGCGTCTCCAAGTGCTTCGGTAACGCCGGTTCGAAATGTACGTTGCTTTGCAGTACATCGTTCTTCCCTGCTCATCTCTCCTCCTCCCATAGGTGATTTTACGGCTTGGTCGAAGAGCCCATTAGACCCTGAAGATGCAAGCCCAAGCCTCACGCGCTGCAAGCAGGCCCTTCGTACCGTTGCTACGACCTGCCCCTCCGTGAGTCGCTTCAAAATTTCGTTTGTGCTGAGGTACTGAACACCGCGGCTGCTAGGGCGGGCATGCGCAGTTCGAGCCCGGTATCTTCCAGTTTAGCATCAACCCCAACCGTGGACAGTGCGGAGGATACACTGGGACTTGCAGTTTGAACGAAGAAGCGGCTTCTCTCACCGCAGCTTGAGGGGTGGGTGGTGCTTTAGACATGCAAAGCCGTCGCGTAGAGGATGAAATGTTGGTGATTAGAATACTTGAATCCAAGGCTCACGCTATACTGGATTGAAAGACCATCCATCATTGTTCACCAATGTACTGACACGATACGGAGAGCGTCCGTACTCTCCGTTCAAACAGCACAAGCACGGGTCTGCTGAGGTCAAAAAGTGAAAGTAGCCCACCGCGAGGGTCGAACTCGCAGCCTTCAGATTCCATCAGAGGGAATAACCCACCCAGACTTAAGAGTCTGACGCTCTATCCGATTGAGCTAGGCGGGCGATGAAATAGAAGCCCCTCAACAGGCTCTGATCCGCAGCTGCCCAGTTGCCGAGGAGAGATTAGATCTGACCGCTGTTTCAGTGTTTGGCACCTTTCAGCTCTACCACCACCACCTAGGTGCAGCACCATGCAGAAGAGCATGGCCTTGGACGCCCTGGCTGCCATCCGGAAGGAGTCTCTGGATGTCTACAATCGTCTTCACTCTATTGAGGAAGACGTTCAATTCGTCCACCAAGTTCGGGTAGCGTACCCAAAACTACCGATCTTGCGTACGTCGCGGTAATGCAATCGTGGTGGCTTATATTGACGCTGAAACAGCCAATCTGAGATGCGGGGCATGGTACACAGACCCTGACATCGTCAGTTAGTCGACCCCATTATACGGCCAGCCAAGGTGTATCTGACCAAGACGTAGGCAACTGACATCCCTGCCTACTTCAAATCGACGGACGGGCATTATGGCAACTGGGGCTTCAACCTTCGTCGCTCCAATCTGCACCTTCTAGCCTTTCTCGTAGAGTCAAATGGGTGCGTCAGCCAAGTGAATAGGTTAATCATGTTCTTACACCACTAGGCTTATCCTAGTGGACTCGACGCGAGCAGGAAAGCGTGTACCAGACGCATTGTCCAAGACTGTGCCCATCTGGTGCGCCGTTGTCAATAGGGCTACTCTCAAGAGGTATCCGTTGCTATTGGCCAGCCCGGGATGGGATACAGATTTGTACACGCCACCAGCAGTTGTTAGCGCTCACGAGCACAATTCGATCCTTGCGCGTCTGGAAGCTTGGGCAGAAGCATTGGCAGTAGGTCGTAAGTCCTTAGAGGGTGTATTCAGAGCTGATCACTCTTCTCCAGAACTCTTCGTTTGATCTTCCGAGACTTCCACGTCCTCTGCGGCCATTGTGGATAACCCCTTCAATGTCAAGATTTCCTGACCTGCCAGACCAAGTCGGTTTCATTCCTATCATCTGCTTATCAGCGTCGAAGCAGGTCGGCGATGGGATAGAAAGGCGTGCAGGCGGGTCGTATACATACGTCCAAGGGAGTGGAGATGACCACGAACTATGGGGTATGGTGAGTAACTTTGTTTTTCTGGCTCGCTTCCACGCCGTTAAACATTGTCAGGGTCTCACACCGGAACTGTTTTGGGCAAATAAATCGCGCCTATTGGCGGCAGGAAGAGAAGAATTCCCTCAACTTGTCGAGAGTATCGTGAATACGAGAGCGCCTGAGGTCATCGATCCCCAAAACACAAAGAGAAAAAGACCGACGCCAGTGGTAAAGATTCAAAACAGGATCTGGATTGGCTCTATAGCAGAGGTTGGCAACATTGAAGCCCTCTCCGCCTCACACCATGCTTTTGGGATGAAAGAGTCACCCCCTGGCGAGAGGTCGATGGCGTACGTCTTGATTCTCGAGGAGCAACAGGGCGACGACTCTATGGACGTCGGAGACTCTTCCAACACGCAAGCCACACCGCACCACATCCAGACCTTCAACGCACCTTCTAACAAATCCCAGTTCTACGACTATTTCCGCGAGACTATTCTACCCTCATCTCTTCCATTTATCGAGGCATGGCTCAAGAATGACAGGGACATCTGTATCTGTTGCCCAAACGGGAAAGACCTGAGTGTTGGCGTGGCCCTCATGGCCATAGGGAAGCTATTCTCTGAAGACGGCCGCCTTGTGGGGTCATCAGGCGGAGAAGTCGAGGGAGATGATGTACCGTTGACGAAGAAGACGCTCAAGACGAGATTGGAGTGGATTATCGCGAGTCGTCCTACGGCCAACCCGGCACGAACGACGCTGAAAAGGGTCAACGAATTCCTATTGACGCCAAGTGTGTTCCTCAAAGTTGGGAAAGATCTGGAGGGGATGTCTATCGACTAGGAAGCGGGACGGGTGCCGTAGCCGCCTCGAGCTGTGCTCCGATACGAGTAGGGATGGCTCTGGCTTGTGAATTCATTCGCAGCGGTCCGCCCAAGCCTCCCGGACAGATTATTGTCACTTGACCTATCATCGTAATCCCTCAGTATGTCAGCCTAATGTTCACATGTACGATAACGATTTGTCTTTGACTTTTTCATTTGCCTTACTTTCAAGCTTCGACCAACGTGACTATGATTATCCACATGTCACTCCAGAAAGCGATGGAAGACAGATATATTGCTTATCTCTCCACCACATCTTGCCGGCATCAATGGCTCCCAACTCTGTGCACCCTGCTGAGGCTAACCTACCCACTCTTGAAAAACTAGGCTTCGCCACCTCGGATGGGTCTGCCAATCCAACTGATGCAAGCCCTCAACCACTCGCAAGCACCTATCTCGAGTCTCTCGACGCGAAAAATGTCCTCTCCATCGCTCAATCATGGTTGAAGACCTTTGCAGACTATGTATCGTCGTCTCCGCCAAACATCGAAGGGATCATCTCCGATCTCATTCTCGAGAGCAAATTCGAAAGCACCTTCATGCGTGATGCTGCCGCAGACGATCTCTCAAGCGGCGAGGCGTCTGAAAAGACGTCCCCTGGACACTTATCAGCCTATTGGAGAGACGTGCTTGCCCTCACTTGGAATTTCCGCTCGTTCGAGAGTACGGAGAACATCCGCAAGTTCTTGACAGACAGATTGGCCGGCGCCGAGATGAAGAACTTTCGCTTGGCCGAGTCTGGAGGGGGTGATGAAGGCTTTCACGCTCAGGCCCTCCCGCCTCACATTCAGAGGCCGTCTCCCGATCTCGCATGGATTCAGCTGATGTTCACTTTTGATACCAAGAGTGGAGGTGGCCAGGGGGTGGTGAAGCTCGTGCCGCAGGTCGAGACGAAGAGCGTCTCCACCGATCCGAAGGTTGTGTGGAAGGCGTACACCATCTTTACTGCGCTCATGTCCTTGCATGGTGTTGTGGAGAAGAACCCCGTTGCAGAGAAGCCAACGGAGCATTCCAGAGGAGGTGAGAAGGAGCACACCAAGACGGTCCTGATTATCGGGGCTGGGCAGTCGGGGTTGATAACGGGTGCGAGGCTCAAATCTCTGGGAGTGGATCCTGACCAAGTGGTGATCATCGACAAGAACGAGAGAGTCGGAGATAATTGGAGAAAGAGGTACGATGCGCTGAAGTTGCACGACCCCGTCTGTGAGTCTTTCGCTACGTCAGCTATTGCGTTGACTGACAAGATGGTTTATAGGGTATGATCACCTACCATATATTCCCTTCCCTTCCGACTGGCCGGTCAACACTCCAGCCAAGGGGGTCAGCATATACTTTTTATATTGCTGACGCAGTCTAACCGGACTACTCTAGCTCGCTGATTGGCTCGAATCGTATGCAAAAGCGCTAGATTTGGATGTCTGGACCTCAAGTGAAGTTATCCAAGCGAAGCAAGATCCTGGGACGAAGAAGTGGACGGTGACTGTTAATGTCAAATCAAAGGATGGTCAGGAAGAGAAGCATACCTTTATCGTCAAGCACCTTGTCTTTGCGAGTGGCTTCGTTGGCGAGCCATATATGCCTCATCTGCCGGGACGGGACAAGTTTAAGGGCACAGTGCTGCACTCCTCACAGCACAAGACGGGGGCCGATCATGCTGGAAAGAAGGTGCTGGTCGTCGGTGCTTGCACATCCGGTATGTCCTTGTCGATACCAGTTGACATTTTTGCTGACGAAGGCCGCTGGAAGCGCACGACATCTGTGTCGACTATATCAAGCACGGTATCACACCGACAATGTATCAACGCTCCTCCACCTACATCATCTCGGGGAAAGCGATCAATAAGCTACTCGAGCCTCTCTACTCTCCCAACGCGCCTCCAATAGAAATATCGGACTTGCTCAATATGAGCACGATGTGTCAGCGGAGTATGGCGGGATTAAACAGAAGGTTTATGCTCAGCTTGAAGGAGGAAGGCAAAGGTTTAGACTGGGAACTGTTAAATGGCCTTGAGAAGAAGGGGTTCAAGACCAACGAGGGCTACCGGGGTACGGGCCTGATGTGTCTGGTATGGGACACAGCGAGCGGGTATTACTTTGGTGAGTCTCCAGCTGTATATTCGACAGGCCATGCTGAATGGTGTGCTAGACTTTGGAGGAAGCGGGGCTATCATCGATGGCCGAATCAAAGTCAGAGGTGGTAACGGTAGCGTCGCTGGCTTCTCGGAAGACGGTGTCATTTTCGAAGACGGTTCTGAGGAGAAAGCTGATGTGATTGTCTTTTGCACCGGGTTCGACACACCTTCCTTCCCATCACATTTGAGTCCCTGACGACTTACCCTCTATAGACTTGGGAATGCGCGGACTGGAACCCTTTCAAAGATCTGTGGAACAGAGGTAGCAGAATCATGCTCCCAGATTTGGGGATTGGATGAAGAAGGCGAGATTCGCGGCGTCTGGAAGGAGCTTGGACCGGAAGGGCTATGGAATATGATGGGAAACCTGGGTGTCTGCAGGTTCCATTCCAGGCACCTGGCACTTCGTAAGTTGTCAGCTTCACATTTTCGAACATCTATCTGACGCGCTGTGCAGAGATCAAAGCAAGGGAAGAAGGGATTTTCGGAAGTGACGATCGCTATTGACTTACGTAATTCAATGATCAACCTTTCTCGGATCATCCATGTGGGCGCTTAGCGACACTGCAGTAACCGCCCCGTTAACGCCGGCAGCAACTCTATTGTTCTGTACCTTTTATTGTCCTCTTCGCCATTGTCGTGCCTTTGATATACAGCCATGCCACCCTCTGTGCACTCAACATTTGCTTCCTTTCCCTCAGTTGGCTCCACTTCGGCTTCGGATTTTCGCTCCTTCTTTCTGCAAAGTCTAACTGGTTAGACACGGCTACTGGGTAGACCACACAACGAAATTTCGACTAGAGGACGATATTTTGCACGACCCGACAAAGGACACTATAACTTAACGTATTCTATCAGCATGCTCCACCTCTTGTTTCTCTCTACACTGCTAATGAGCGTAGCTGCTCACTCGGGTAAGTTTTCTGTCACAATGCCATTGGGTTCTCGATCCTGAAACGACTCTTCACTAGCCTTCTTCCACCCAAGTATGTGGGGTTTCGATGTGAGGCAGGAAGACTTTCCATACGATAACCGCCCCGTCTCGCCGCTCCGTGATTTCACCTTTCAACAGTGGTGGTTCCACAACCACCTCAGCCACCCACCGAAGGAGGGTGTGTTCTTTGATCTGCCTGCGGGGAAACCAGCCACTGCAGAGCTTGGTTGCACTCGGGGTGCAACCTCTTTCTTTGAGGGCTCCGAGGGTGGTGACGTCCGCGACGGCAACAACCCTTGCCCAGGGTCTCCCACCATCCAGTTCCATGCGAAGGACCAGGAAGACGCAGCAGGCTGTGGTCTTGCCATCACATACAAGAGTGACGTCAATGATGTTCGCCCCGAAGACTTTACTATCTTCAGCGTCAACCAAACCTGCGTCTGGACTCGGTTCACCGACTTTCATGTTCCCAGCCGGATGCCCCCTTGCCCTCCAGAAGGCTGCATCTGTGCTTTCTTCTGGGTGCCCAGTGGAAATGCTGGACGACTGGAGAACTACATGAACGGGTTTAGGTGCAAAGTCAGTGGTGGGGAGGCAAACTCGGCAGTCAAGATCGCCGAAAGCAAACCTGCGAGGCGCTGTGGTGGAAACGATCCAAAGATCAGCGAACGAAAGCTACCTTCTCTTGGGAACTGCACCTATGGCGCCAAGACGCCTTTCTACTGGCTCCAGGCTGAACGCAACAATGTTAGTCTCTTTTATGTCTGTTTCTCCTTGTTTCAGTTTGGCTTACACAGTCCTCCAGATGTTCGAAGCCGACGGCATGCCACCCCAGTACAATGATCTGTACGGTTTTAGCGATGGTGCTCAAGACGACATCTTCCAAGACTCTTATGTTGGGGAAATCCCAGAACCCAGTCCCGGAGCCCCCATTCCCACCCTTCGAATTTTCAATGCCCAATCCGAACCAGCTCCCCCCGTACCTTCCCCCTCTCCTTCCTCCTCTTCCGCTCCTGCACCTTCAGCGTCGTCTACACCTGTGTCAAGCCCTGTCCCTACAACTGGAGCTGATCCTATCTTTATCCCACAAAAGTCCTGTCGACCAAGGTTCAGCGGGCTCGAGTCGCGTTCTGGGTCAGGTCTGTCACGAAGGGGTGAACCTCTCCCAGATTGCGGTACCATCGGCTTGTTTGGGAGGAGAATATACTCCATGTCTCGACGTGCACGACGGGGAGTGCATCCTAGTGACGCCAGCAGACTCTGGAAATTCTGGTAAAATGCCAGCGCCGTAGTATGCTTGAAGGCTATGACACGCATGGACTACTTTTATGACTTTTCACGATTGCATTAACGAGACAATTTCCTCATACTGTATACCATATCACTTTATCATGCCATCCTTGTTGTACCATACTCTCTTGCACTGTATAACCCATAACCCCTTCGAGGCTGTACAATATGAGAAGGTCATGCGCCGCTCCTCTTCCCCTCCCACAACTCAACTGCATCGCCCGCCTAGCTCAATCGGATAGAGCGTCAGACTCTTAAGTCTGGTGGGTCATTCCCTCTGATGGGATCTGAAGGCTGCGAGTTCGACCCTCGCGGTGGGCTACTTTCACTTTTTGACCTCAGCAGACCCCTGCCTTTGCTGTTTGAACGGAGAGTACGTACGGTCAGGCGATGTACTTTGTATCTCGCCAGTGCATTGGTGAGATGGCCTTTCAATCCAGTATGGCTTGAGCCTTGGATTCAAGTAACTAACTAATCATCAACATTTCATCCTCTACACGACGGTGGCACCTTTGCATGCCTAAAGTACCCTTCATTCAAGCTGCGGAGGCTGCGGTGAAAGAAGCAGCGGTGAAAGGACCAGCTTCTTTGTTCAAGGGGCAAGACGCAGTATATCCTCCGCACTGTCCCCGGTTAGGGTTGATGCTAAACTGGAACACACCGCCCTCGTATTGCCCATGTCCACCCTGTTCGCTTCAGTGTTCAGTCCCTCAGCACAAACAGCGATTTAAAATGACTTACAGTAGCGCATGTCGTGGCAATGGTACGAAGCCCGTTCTTGCAGTTTGTGACGCTCGGGCCTACATCGTCAGGTCGATTGGGGCTCTTCGACCAGACGGTAAGATCACCTGTGGGGGGAGGGGAAATGAGCAGGGATCAGGGGTGTGGTGTAGGATGAAGTAACATACATTTTGAGCCGGCGTTATTGAAGCACTGAGAGATGCTGTCGAGAGGGCTGTACTAAGAAAGTGGAAGAAGGATCAGCGAGGCTCGTAATGGGGTTTTGCCTAAAAATCACACCTTGTGGGCAGCAGCGAGGTCACAGAACGTATTAATGAACCTGCTACAATCGGCAGCAAAGTCACCCTGGGGTTGGCATTGAAGTGCGAGCTGAGCCAAGGCATTGCCCCCAGACATGGCCAAAACGGCAGCAAAGAGGAGCTATACGTGCACTGTTAGAGTCGAAATGACAGAGAGTGGAAGCAGCTCACGTTGGAGCGAGAAAGCATTGGGAGAGTGTTAAAAGACACAGGAGGTGATCTAAAGAAACTGAGGGGGATGAGCAGGTCTTTTATACCGTGAAGAGCTTTCTGAGGCGGGCTCGAAGCCCTTGAAGTTCATCGGCCATCTCGCCAAGGTCGAAGAACATGCTGAAAATTGGGTTCCATAGCATAAGTCAAACTTGACTTCAATGCCGGAAGGAGGGATAGTCCTGAGAGGCCATAAGGGTGCTGTCAAAAGAGAGGTTTTGAATGTATCCGGAGGCACAGTTTACCGGAGAAGCCTCTTCAGAGAGAGCGCAAGGAAGCCATCCGCCGAAAAAATATCACCGGATCACCTTCTTCAGAGGGAGATTAATAGGCCAACTGCCGGCCGAATGTCATGGGAGACACATCCTGAGCTGAGGCATTCGGAGGCAGAGCTTGTCCGTACTCTTCTCAGAAAAATCGGCAAAGCCTTTTCAGCTAGGTCGTCACAGGGAACGATAGTCGCAGCATAGTCGTGGTAGCGATCGCACAATGGAAGTTAATGTGAGATCTGCAGAGCATCCTGACAGCCCTTCTGAGCCACAACGTGCACGGCCGAGGGTTGAAACGTAGACAAATCAGTCTCCTGGTATACGAAGGGCAAGACAGTGAGCCAGTGAGTACGTGCTGAGCTGCTTTTACTATAGCGTTGATACGCACAAGTGGGCGGTATCGCGTCCTGAAAGTTGCGCGAGAGTGAGGGGAAAGGTTCAACCTAACGAAGTTGCCCACAGCGTCGAGAAGTCGGAACGAGCCCGGGTATCCAAGTTGCTCTCGGCTTTCTGAGCACAACAGCCTCTCCAACTCGCTCTTCTTGGAACGACGAAGACCGTTACGAGGGTACCCGTCACCCCACATAAAACGTAATCTTGACTCCACCAAGGCTCAGGGTTGCAACTTGGGATGATCTGTACGCTGTATAAAAGGCCACGAAACGGTCTCTGGTTTCAACCCTTTTTATCTGAACTCAACTCACCAACATGCACGTCACCAACGGTAAGACATTGCCATGTGGCTCAGAACCCTACCTACCGCAGAACTCAGGCTGACGCTAGACCTTAGCACAGGTATCAGCACACTTTGAGCTGGAGCCCGATCAACTGAAGCTCTTCCAGGTACGTCGCTTCGTGATTCTGGACCAAGATTTCACTCCGCTAACGAATTGTAGCAATCACTTCGTCGACTGCTCAAGGGCCATCTCAACATTGATAAGCCTCCTGGGGAACAGGGCAAGAGGATGTGCAAGGTTCAAATAGAAATGGCAAAAGAGTGGCCTGACAAGGTCAACCTTGCGGACGAGGTATCTACAACCATATTGGCGACCTTTGCAAGGCAGCTCGTCTACAACTTGCGTCTGCGCTCGAGGGCCCCACCGCGAACCAAACGCCGTGTTGCGCCCCGGAACAAATCCCATGTTCTTCCGGAGGTCCTCGACATCGAGGATGATGGCGCCCTGGCTCCCACCCGTCGCGCTTGTCCTCGTACCAAGGCAAACCAGAGACCACAGCAGCAAGTCAATCGCAACCAGGCGCGCACCTCATTGCAGACGCCTGGACCTTCGCGCAAGGCCGAGGGCTCCCGTGGCCCTAATATTTCACCTGTTTTTAAAACCGAGCAAATCATGAACCACCCCCAAGAGCAAGCCCTCGAGCTATCCCGCGGACAAGGCAAGCAAGTTGTCAAGGAATTCCTCATGGGGGCTTCACCCAATCTTCCCCTCTGGCTCTTCGACAAGTTCCTGGAATTTGGGATCAATACCCACGCGGCACTGCAGGATCTGGCTTCAAAGGAAGAAGATGCAATCGGAAAGGTTTTGGACGCAATGGACAAAAGGGAGAAAGACGAAAGGAAGAAACTTCCTCCATATCAACGCGTACTTATCTTAGATGCGTTCCGCAAGCTTCCTATTGACTTATCATAGAGCTAGACATCGTGGGTTACAGCTGATGGTAGAGAATCATTAGATATATTCGCAATTAGACGCGTGACGTCACGCGTTCGTGCCTCAGGCAATGGCTACAACTAACTAAGTATTAGCTATCGTTTTCAAACCACCAATATAATGGATTGAAGCTTATCATGTACCAGCTACGTCAGATAAAAGCCATTAGTCGGAGTGAGCAGACACACATCCGCTCTTGCTAATAACAAAGTCGGACAAGGCAACTGGCTGTCTATCAGTGAACACTGAAAGAAGGCTCGAGAAGAGTTCGATTTGGTTCTAGGAGAAATTTCCACCATATAGAGCCGAGAGGCTGGGTGTAATGACAGTAAAAGCAGGAGATAAATAGGATGATCGAGTTGCGAAGCGAAAGCAGAGGGGAAAGAGGGCAGGAGTATGCAAAGACTGTGAACCGGATAGAATAAGCACGCGACGAAGACTTGCGAGACGGAACCAACTCGGAAACGTAACAGCAGAAGTGTCAGAATGAGAAAGCAGAGTTCACTTAGAACCGAAGAGCAGACATCCGCTTCTTCAGCCGCGCAGCGAACCGACTGCTTTCAGGTGAGGGAGGCGGCTGTGCGACTGGTGTCGCACTTGCAGAAGGCCCGTCAAGCAAGGCCCGCGACGATGACGAAGCAGCTGGCGCACTTCGAAGTGGAGGGGGAAGAGGTGGCATGGACGTCGTATCACTGGTCGCAGTTTCCTGCGAAGACATCAAGGACAGCATGCTGACCCCTCCTGCCACAGAGTCCGAGTACCGTTTCGGGTTCAAGCTGGAAGGATTGGTAGGAGAGCTACTCCAGTTGCCCTGGCTGAGGCTTGGACTGGTAAATCCCCCACTTGTCCGCCCCACGTCTTCGAAATTGAGAGGCAGGCCAAAGGAGCTCTCCTCGGGGATGACGAGGTCAATTGAGCTTCCCAGCCGACTCGGTATTTGTGTGGCATGGATTGGGTATGGCGACTCTGATTGGCGAAGTGAGGTCATCGAGGGTCTCTTGCTGAAGAAACCACTGATCCTCTTGGTAGAAGGCATCCTTCTAACTGCCCGACGAGGGTGTACTGGGCTCGAAGGTGCACTCTTGGGGGAAGTTATTGTGGGTGGGGGCGAGGGCGAGCGGGTCAACTCCACGCTAGCTGGTGGGGAGATTAACGCGAGCCCAGAGAAGCTGGACGACGGTGCTTGTAAAGAAAGCGTCGGGACCGACGTTTGCCCGTCAAACTCGGAGAGCAAATCCGCGACGTAATCTGGCATAGCGACATCTGCAAGCTCCTCTTCTGCGAGCCTGCGGAACGTGCTGCTTGTCGAGGGTTTCCGGGCTTTGCGGACGGTACCAGGTCCGTTTGAACGAAAGATGGTGACAGTGCCGCTGGCAAAGTCGTCACCTTCCTCCTCCTCTTCGTCCAGTTCGTCATCTTCGAGAAGCCTGGAGCTGGAGGCAAGGTTGATGGGCGTACGCAGGTTGGAAGTCGAGTTCGAGCTCGAGGTGGATGAGGAGGACACTGATGACGCCGAAGACCCGCGCTTGGGTTGTAACGCTTCTGGATCTGCTTTGCATGCCAACGCCAGAGGAATAAGCTGATTCCCAGCAGGGATACCAAGTTCTGCGGTGGGTATAGGCACTTCTGGGAGAGCCTCGGATGATAGGAGCGACCCTTTGTGGTGGCGGCTCCTCGACAACGGATAGAAGCCACCTTCGTTTCCCACCTCTATAACCACAGGTGTTCCGTATTCAGCCCTCTCTGCTTCTTCCTGCATTTGGTACCAGCGGTGCTTCCTCTCTTTCGCCCGGCTCTGGTGATCAAAGAATGCCTGGTCGTTGGTTACGATGGCTTCCGCCTGCTGACAAGTGCTCCAAAGTGCCTTGGTTGCGTCCAGCTCCCTCCGTTCTTCTAGCCATCGCTCCCGCTGGAGCCGTTTGTAATTCATTGAATCCAGGTGCTCTTCTTCAGCCATGAGAGACTTCAGCCTCGTTAGGTTGGTTCCGGCCTCGAGAGCATGGCTTTTGAGAAGGGTAATGGCTTGCTGTAGTAGGTCGATTTGCCTAGTCGAAAAGCTCTCTAGCTTCCCAAGGGGGTGCGAGTCTTGCTGGTTGGTGGGCATATTGGGGCTGAGGCTCCGTAAAAGGGGCTTCATTTGCAGTCTATTCCCTTCCTACTAATAAGCACAATGTAGGGTTAGGCCAATCCAATACGTCCAAGCCATCGGTGACTCACGAGTGTAATAACTCTCAATATCCAACGGCAACCTGATTACCAGACCAGTCCAAACTCAGGCTTCTACGTGGTAGGCGTAATATCTATGGTCCGCAAGAGTTAGCTTCAGTCTCAGCAGCAAGAAGCAGTGCCATACCTCAACGAATGCTTCTCACTCATTAATATTGCGCCCTGAACAGCACTGCGGGTTCTCAGCCTATGCTAATAAAGCTCAGGCGTTACGAAATCCATCCAATGTCGCCCTGGAGGTCTTGTGGTTCGTATCTGTATCTTCCGCTCCTGGAAGCGCCGAATTGTCTCGTGTAAGCACCCGCGACAGTTCTGTGGGTTAATATGTACCTAGAATTGCTTGATAGTTTCTGTCAATAGCCGCACGGAAATCAATGCCAGAGGAAGACGTCGTAGTCACAAAATGAACTGTTCAAGTTCGAAGGCCTTCCGACCCCCGTGATGTCAGCCGACGTTGCCGCACTTCGGCAAATACCGACTCAGATTTAGTCCAGGCGCGTCGCGTCGCGTTCAAGAATGGGAGCAATATTGGGCTGCCTGGTGGTTTATTGGGTGAGGTACTGATACACCGTCGTATACCAGTATCTCTGTGCTTTCCTACATGAAGCAATCTTGTGATGTAAGAATCGGAATCCTGTCTGCCACCGTTGACATCACTGTGGCATTTCAAGTTGGCCCAGGCGGCAGACCTCTTTGTCCACTTGGTCAAAGCTTCCTGTGGCTAGCATAAAAGGAGTATCGACTAACGGTTATTCCTACGCTCCCGCCACTTAGCACCCCAGCCATGTCGACTGAAGACCAGCCCAAGTCCCCCAACAAGTCCTCCACCTGCGAAAACGCGTCGAATTCGGACTCGGACGAGTGGCACGAAGTAACGCCAGAGGTGTCGCAGGACTACTACGAGCCGCACTACTCCTTCAGAGGGGAGGATGGGCTATGCTATAATGGTGTCCCTATTCATCAGCCAGCTTTCTTCATGGGCCGTACACCTGTCTTCTTCGCCACCCTGAGGAGGAGGCAGGCTTCTCCAGATGAAGACGAAGACGACGGCGCAAGCAACTCCGAGTCCCAGTCTGAAGATGAGTCGAAAAACACCACCAATCCTCCTTTATCGCGTCAGAATTCCACCATTTCCGACGGCGAGATGAAGATGTAAGCCACTAGTAGTACCAACCTGCACCTTCTTCATTCCACTAACCCCATCGCTTTCTGCAGTATTTCGTCCGTCAAAAACAACACCATGGGAGATGAAATTACAGCCAACGAGGAGGAAGACGGATACCGCGCGCAATCTGAGTCGGAAGGCAGCAAGATGCTGGATGGCAGAAGCCCTCCTTTTAAGAGGCGTCGCCTGAATCCCTCCGGCTCGCCAAGCAAACGACGTGTTTCGGGAGGACGCTCGTCAAAAGAGGTCGAAGGATGATGTCTACTTTAAGCGTGCGTCGACCATCTACTTGTTGTTTGTCGTCTCTCTAAAGCCTGAGTTCTATAGGGCTTATACTTGAAAGCTCAGGAGACAAAGAGCTCCTGAATATGTTTACGGACGAGCATATGCTTGAGAAGTAACGAGAAATGTATTATGAACGAGACCATGTCTATGGTGATACTAGTACAGGAGAGCTGAGCCCATGCATGATTAGGATAATAATGATATATGAATGGGAAAAATGATTGCGGGGAAGGTGAATATCGAGATCCTCTATAAGGAAACATTCAAACCAGTCTAGATCTTGAAGCCACCAGTCAGGCTGATGATGTTGTCGGGGTCAAGGCGGGTCTTGAGGTCCTTCAACCAAGGAATATTGGGACCATAGATCATGCTGGGAGGGGTAATGCCCAAGGAATAGTTGGGAGGATAGTAGACTTCACCTCCCTGGCGGTTCGACACACCAAGTGAAACTGCCTTTTCGTGAATCTTGGTGTGGTATTCTTCGGTGAGCTTAAACGCAACTTCATCATCCGCTGGATCGGTCCACATGAAGAGACCATTGAAGGTGTTGAAGGGCTGGGAGGGATCGTGAGGCCATGCAGAGCCGCGGTTGAAGCCGTAAGCTTGGGGACCAAAGGGCTCGATGTTACCAGTAACGAGCTTGATGCTCTTGCCTTGCTGTGCAGCCTTGAGCGAGTATTCTGTGGCCATCTCACCGATGTACTCGATAACCTCGCGAGTCCATGAGAGAACTGGGGCAGAGTACCAGGTTGCACTGTCGATAATAGTTTCAGAACGAAATCTTTGGTGCGACTAGGTCAATGCTTACCGGTTGCTTGGATCGGTGGCGATTTCACCACTCCCCGAGACAAAAGACAGGAACGAATCGTGGGTCTTGACCTCGCCACTGGCACCGGGGACGCTGAGGAAAGCATCAAACAAACCTTCGGGAGGGGTTTCGCCATTGTAAAACATGACTAGAGTAGAAGTTCAGAACGTCAGTGTCTCAGGAATAAGGGGCCAAGGGACTCACTGGCAGCGCCTGTCGTCGTGCCGTTGGCGGCATAGAATTGAGTAGCAAGAGTCGCCTTTGGGACAGAGGGTTTGGCAGAGTACTCGGCGGTTGCGTCAATCATGGCCTCGAGTTGATCAGCTGGGTACTGAATGGTACCTCCCCAGACCTTACCGATCGGAAGGTCCGCAAAGTAAAGCTAGTGACGATACCAAAGTTGTTCAGGCCGCCTTGGAGAGCGTAGAAGATGTCAGAATCTTTGGTCTCGGAGACAGTAGTGAAGGTGCCGTTGGGAAGAACGATGTCTGGGTCGAAAGTTATCACAAGTTGTATGAGTGAAAAGCAAGCAATTTACCAGCTGAAATGATGTTGTCGATGGCGAAACCAACTTCGTTAGAGATCCAAGCATACCCGCTGCTAAGCAAGAGGCCGGCAACACCTGGGTGCACTAGCATGAGTGCTTATTTAGTCTGAGCACAAAGGTCTGTGCGTACCAACCATAGGGGATCGACCTCCAACCACGACAAGACCGTGAGGCGCCAACGCTGTATACACCTGTCCCCAATCAAGACCCGTCCCAATCTTCACAGACTTCTTGTCAGCTGCCAGCTCGATCTGGCTAAACTCGGACATGGCGATTTGCAAACCGTTCGTCGAGCTCATGTTATTGTTATTGCAGTGTCCCTTACCCTTGACCTAAGGAGCAATGGTCTGTCAGAACTTGGTACACAGCAGGACGCGGAGGAGGGATACTCACAGCCCAAGGAGTGCGGGTCGTCTTGATAATCTCGAACTGATAGATATGTGTTAGATGTTGCATCATGCCGAAAGCTCAAGAGGGATGTACCAAGCGTTGGATGTCCTCAGGGCTGTCTGGCTGGACAGAACACATGGACGGCAAGCTGCTTGCGTTGGACCAATGCGACATATCATTGTCGTATTGCACGGCACCTGGATGAATGGTCAGTCTAGGAGACATTGGCAATTAGTCCAAGAACAACGTACCAGCAAAGGCAGGGCTCAGGTCAGGGCTTTCCCGAATCAGGTCGCATGCAGAAACAGCGGCTGCGTGGGACGCCATGTCCAAAGCAGGGGCAGGGGCAGCATTCACCAGCCATGTTGCAGATGCAACGAAAAGAACGAGTTTCTGAGCGGAGAACATGGCAGATAGAGGGAAGGTAGGAGAGGTGCTGCTGAAGCCTGTAGCTGTTGAGGAACCACCAGAGGATGAAGATGGCTTTCTCTTCCTGAAACCTGGTGACTTTTATACAACAGAGGTTTCCGAGCCGCTTCTGAAGACATGTCTGCACCGAATCCGAAGCGGAGGTTTGAATCACGGAGACACCTTTCGCCCTGGGAGTGCCAAATCTGTTGCTGGGCGAGTGTAGACCCAGATGGAGGTTGGGAGCAAGAGACACTCCGTTCGTCGGGCGATGGCAATGTTGATCCGCCAGATGGCGGAGATTCAACTTACGCGCTTAAAGCAAAAGATCCGTTGAACGGCGAAATCGACTGAAAAAGCTCGTCTCGCGGAAAAGCATGCATAATTAAAGGTAGTGGGACGTAAATTGCAGCCATAAACCCACAGTTTATGTCATATATCTGCTGTCATGGTTGTTTTTCAAACAAGATGCATTGCAACGAACGGCAGCGGGCGGTAAACCGCCCGTCCGTAATGCGCATCTCAATACGTAGTGTAAAAATATAGTGCGGTTTCCGGGAGTCTACCAGCTTTCACCCGTGGAACTCCAGATCTGTGCTACTGTGCAGTGTCACATGCAGTTTCCCCGCAGGTGTACAGGGCCACCTCAAGCCAGCCAGAGGACGTCTGACTATGTCCATTTATCGGATTGACGTCCAGATCGAGACGGAGCGGAAAACAGGTGCCTAAGTAGGAGTTTGCCTCGCAAGGTGTTACGGAGTGCTAAAGGATGTCTGGCGTAATCACCAAGCTACTATTAATACGGGATTGGCTAGTACTCTCAAGAGTGTCGCTCTCACCCACCGGAAAGCTGGGCAGGAGCTCCCAGCAGATCTTATTGAAATTGGCTCACCTCGTGGATAATTTCCCCCTTGTGGGACTCTTTACAGACCAGTGACCATTACTCTCGCAGATCCTTGGCCCCCTCGCCTTCGTCGCAGACAGCAGGCTTCTGCAACACCGTAACTGCGCGCTCTCTGCCAGGAAATGAAGTCACACCCAAATAAGCCCCGAGGTGGTGACAATGTTTTATCTCTGCTCTGAACGCCATGACCCTCTGCAGCAAGGTCAACAATTGACCTGAGGGCGACTATGGCTCCAACGAGTGGCATACCACTAGGCTCAACTGTTACTCCCATCGCCTTACTTTATCTGGTCTGCTTTATCGAGCCGGAACCCGTGCAAGAGGGGGACATATCCTAACCAGTAACATCCAGGCTCGGTCAAAGCGGATCAAAGCCTCGTGCTCACAGTGCGCCGTTCACAGTCTCTGGAAATTCAGTAGGAGACACAGTTCTACCATGAACTACGACGAGCCTTCCTTTGAAATGCTTCTAGCCGCCGCCGGTCAGCCCACACCATGTCACTGATATCGACCCCTCCGCTGATCAGAGTAGACCGGTGACCGTCGCTCTATGAGCGAGCTCGATAGAGCGACCGGTACAGCTGAGTTTGAAACAGGGGGGCGCCCCATCACTTGCCCATATATGGGATCCATCCAAATTGGGTATCGCGCTTTCCTGCCGTCTCGCCGACTTCTCAAATATCTCCAGGTCACGAGTATTCTATGCAGGCGGGAGCCCATATTATGTATATTAATCTCCCTCGGAGTACCTCTACCGCAAAAGTCCTTTGCTGGACGCGTCAGTGACAGACTGTGAGTTTATTGCCTGCGACGGTATTTTTGGGTGCTCCACTTCGCCATTCAGCGGAATATACCTCCTGGCTATCTCTTATGACTTCAGGAAGCGCGTTTATTGTGCCAAAAGCAGCATCCGACTCGATGATATTGCATGAAGCACTCTCTCGCTAGGCCGACTCATTTCCCAAAATGGATCCATCCCATATATGGACAACTGATGGGGCGCCCCCCTGTTTCAAACTCAGCTACACCAGTCGGAGAATCGAGGATCCTCCTCCCCCTCGTCCTCATTCGCAGACTGGTCACGAGTCTATGATCAGAGGGTAACAGAGCAAGAAGATGACGCGCTTTCCCAAATCGACACCGAACTCGAAGCCATTATTGACGAACACTGTCCTGAACAAGGAATGTTTTGGAAATGGATGTGGAAGATGGCAGGTCCAGACAAACACGACTACTTGGAGTACACCTCTAGCGACTCCTTTGGTGAAAGGGAGTGTGATTGCACCTCGTGCCGGGAGCTTTTGGCGTCGTTGGCCCCTAGAGACCGGTGGAAACGTGAGGACACTATACGAATGGGCACGTTAATGAGGAAGGTTTCTGCGCTCGGGATGCGGCAATACAGGGAAAGGGAAGCAATTTGTGAAGAATTGAAGCTTGTGAGGGCGAGAATGGTTGTTGCTGAAGCGCTCGGCAAGGCTGACGATGTTCGGGCCAAGGCATGGTGCGAAGCCGTGCCCGTGGGGGAGGACAACCAAGAGCCCTGAGGGATCCGGACGAGAAAAGGGGACCTGTCACTTCTTACGCAATATCACATTTTGTAAGACAAGGACGCTAATGACAGCAAAGTTTCTAGAGAATGAAAGGGAAGAGAGCCTTGCGTCCACGAGGATAATCCTTGAAATCCTTCTTGTAGTTCCTGTGCCTTTGCAGAGCCCATGCCGAGAGAATACCAATGCAGATGGTAATGTAGGTGTAGGCTGCATAGGCATTATGTTCAGTGTTGTGCGTACATTGAATTGTAAATGCAAGACTTACAGGCGATAGAGCTGGTCAAAGCAACAGGGACCAACCAGGCCAAGATTTCAAAGAAGTAGTTGGGGCATGAAACAAGTTCGAAGCCATAGCCGCGAGGGATTCCGCGAGTACGCGTTCCGGGAGGACGCAAGTTGCGGAGAGTCATGTGTGCATGGAAGTTGGAGTATTGTGCGAACTGGTACAACCGCTCAGTATCTTTATGACGATGATGGTGGTTGAACGTACAAGCCAGAAGGCGATCCCAGCCATGAGGACGTTCTTGTCATCACGGTACGTGCCAACGACGTGCGGCGACCCTGCCGCATACTTAGGTCTGTAGACATCGAGCGCCAAGAAGAGACCTAAAGTTGACCCTGTCAGCGGTGCAATGTGATGGCGAGGAGGTTACCCTACCGTAGAAGAGATGGTAGTATCCTGAGCTGCGGGCAACGGAGGTTAGGTGAAGTTGGAGTAAAGAGAGACAGTACATACTTTCGGAAGACATTGAGGAAGGGCATGGTTCCATGAGAGAACCGGTGGACGCTATGGCTTGGTTTAGCGTATGCTTCCAAGAACCTGAGGTGTAACTCACAAAATTGTCTCCAATTCACGTTTGATGAAATGGGCCATGACCATTCCAAAGATGCACCTGGGAAGAAGGTGAGCATTCTTCAAGCTAAAACGAGAGTATGAGCACCGACTTTTGGAGGGCGCTATGCTGGACGTCCGTTCCATATACAACTTTGGGGAAGTAGTAAATGAGTGGATGGATGATCAGAGGGCCAACCTGTAGCAAAAGATTAGCATAAAACCACATAGAGAAACCTTGATACGCACATATTCAATCAAATACACCGTTCTCCACCCCATCTGGGGGCCCAAATCCTTGACCTGAACCTCCGTCTGTCCCTTCAAGGCCGTCTCTAATTTAGCATCGTCCTCCAGTCCTTTTTTGTCGCCCTTCAGGCTGAGTTTTTGTCTTGAAGTGTAAAACTATCAGAAATATCAGCTTTTCTATCCTCCTTGATACAATGACACGTCGTTCAATCAGAACTTTGTCCATGACATTGATAGATACCTTTGGGTATGCCTGAGCAATTTTGCGTTTGACATCAGCGACGGTCGCGTCGGGGCTGACATCAAGAGTCAACGTTCCTCGAAGGAACGGCGATTTGGAGGTCGCAGAGGAAATTGTGAGGGACACCATCGTCACTGTCGTCGGAAAGTGCTGGCGAACCAGCTCACAACTGCTGGCCGGCGGCAAACTTGGGCAAATAAAGGCGCATCAAATCACAGGTCAGCGCTTAATAGAACTTGCTCCCGAGCCTTCTCTTCCTGACCACAGTTGAATTGCCCCGTCATGCTGCCCATGAGATCTCCTCTGAGATGCCAGGGCGGTTCACCGATCCTAATCCTATGATGCTGTAAAGCGCCCACCAAAGGCCTTGGTCATCGGCGTGTGTCACCTTTCCGTGAGGTCCACTGTGAATCCGACATAGCCGGCAGGGCAGCATTTCTAGCCTCAGGGATGGACATGCACAGGTTGTTCAGCTACCTCAACCCTCTTGGAACTGGGATTCGACCCGCAGAAGTTGTCGCGTTCTTCAGGCCTCTGTGATAATGGACCTATCGCTCAAAATGAGCCTGAACGCAGCACAGGTCCTTTCTGTAAGCTGTTTGGCCGGCAACTGATGTAGGGCGCCTCTGACGATTACTATTCTTAGTATACACAAGGTATACCATCCACTGAACACTGTGTCCGTAAGCTGATTGCATGGTACGGGCACAGTGGCAAGCTTGACTGTCCTGGTTAGTCTGCACGGTCGTTGCTCAGCGTTTCGCGCATTTATATCCATCTCTGCAGATTGTCGACTACCTAGAGACCTTCCTTCTCGAGGTGAGTGTTGATGAAGAACGTCAGCGAACTTCGGCTGTTAATACTGAGTCTCCAGGTCAAATATATGTGGCCCGTCAAATGGAATCTTGTCAGCGTCCTCTTTTTCGTTCTACGCTATCTACCACTCGTACACATACCAAGCACTTTCCCTCGTACGTGAACGCAACGCTCAGCGCATCGCGATCCTGACCGGTTTCTAGTGACCTTCAATGACAGACTTCCTTGGGCCGTGAGTTTGCTTGAATCTAGGTGCTGCGGAGCCTTCCTAAGGTCCTTGCTTTCCTCTAGTCGTGCGCTCCATATTTCATAATCAACACCTGTGAGTCGCTCTGCCCAAGCTTTCCAGGGTCATATCCAACGCATTTTGCAGCCATTATTCAGATCAGCACTGCTGGCGCGGAAGGTCAGTCCCCCCACTACATACCGTCACCTGAGAGAGCAATCCTAACTTGAGGTTGCTTTAGCTATCATGTTCATCCGAGTCCACGCCATCGGTGGTCGCTCAAGAAATCTCGGCATCTATCTCTTGGCACACTACGTGGTAAGCAAAATGCCGCACTGAGGAGGCTCTGGCGAAAGCAAACTGACGAGCTTCCAAGCTGTCTATGACCGGAATTGTAGCTGCGCTGATTGCCTACTTTATCACTGTCGATTGTAAGTCCTTTTCCATTCGCCATAGTTTGACATCCAGGGCTCAGAAGTGAACAGATGCTGAGCCCCCGTTGTCTCCGTATCTTCGTTGTACAAGCCTGAGGGGCGAAGGCGTATATCTATCCATACTCTACGGAATAATTCTTTTTAATGAAGCAGGTGCGTCAAGGCATCATCGTTGTGAACGTCTATCAGACTGATGACGAACAAAGTTATGATGCTTACGACTGTGGTCCTTGGCTTTTGCAAGTACCTCCACTCGAGGAAAACGCCGCTTTGGCAAATCTTCTATCGTCAAGGCACTTTTTATTTTGTGACACTCGCACGTAAGCACCGCCAATTTCGTGTAGCCGGTAACGTCGTCTGATTGCGATTATAAACCCTCAGTGGCCTCGATGGCAAATATGACTGTCAATATCTGGGCAAAGGTATGTACCCTTTGTAACCACCCTGAATGTAAGATCAAGGCTGACCCACATGCTCGCCAGAGAGAATATGCCTACACCTTCACAGTGTAAGTAACTCCCATCGTGTTCTATTCTTTGCATTTTCCTGACGCCTGTCCTCAGGTTGCAGTATGCTCTCCACAGTATCTTTACCGTACGGATGGTTTTGGACATTCGACAAACGGTCACACAGACAGAGGTTCTGGGGGAGAGGGCACTCCCGCAAAACGCATCAACGCATTTATCCACGATAGCGTTCCGGAGGACTTCATCTCCCAGTATGGCTTCGACATTCGTGGCGTAGAAGTAGAGAGGCGACGACTCTGATGTGTTGATCATCCTTCAATCGAAATGGCTTTCCTGTCGACCATTCGTTGCCTCTTCGACGTACTGGTATCTATCCGACTGCGTAATCCATCCACATGCCATGCTTCTCAATCGCTGACCCATCAGATCTAGTCCGAGATGTCAGGGCGGTCTAGCAACCTTTCGGTGTAGCAAAGTCGCCGAAAATGCGGCAAGCCGTTTGGACGTGTCACCTTTGCCTAGCACACACAACTAATCCGACATTGCCGGGCTGCATTCTAGCGCCAGGGATCGGGGCAGGTTGACCGGCTACCTCATAAGCGCACCTCTTGGAGCAGGGTGTCGCCCCGCGAAATCGTCTTGCCCTTCAAGTCCCTATGGAAGTGGATTCAAACTTTGAGCAAACGCGGCTCGGACTGAGCATCGCCGCAGGACAGGTCCTCGCAGTAAGTTTTCTATTCTAGTAACGCAGAGCTTTTCTGATAATCATCATTGCCAGTATACGCAAGGTATGCTATTCATGAAAACATCTTGTTAGTAGGCTGATTGGGCGGTACCCGACCCAGTGGCCAGTTTGACTATCTTGGTCAGTCCGTGTTATTGGTGCTCAGTGCTTCGAGCAGTGTCCTCACCTCCATATCCGTAGATCTATGATTACCTGGATACCTTCCTCCTTGAGGTGAGTGTTGATAGGGGACCTCACCACGTCCTTGGCCGTCAACGCTTCGTCCCTAGGTTAAATACATGTGGCCTATCAAATGGAACCTTGTCCATGTCCTCTTCTTCACCATTCGCTATCTCCCGCTTCTACATATACCAAGCATGTTGCCTAGTACGTAAATGCAACGCCCAACACGCCCCCACGCTAATTCCTCTTACAGTGACTCTCGATACCGGACTTCCTTGGGCCGTGAGTCTTCTTCACTCACCTTGGCTTTGGAGCTTTCTTAACACCCTATCTTCCCTGCAGTCGTGCGTTCCATATTCCATATTCAACACTTGTAAGCCTCTCTTTCCAGGCTTCCAGGCTTCCTGTGCTCCTCGTTTAATACATTCTTCAGCCATTATCCATTTCAGCACCGTCTGTGCGGAAGGTCAGTCTCTTTTGAAATGCCGTCGTTCGGGAGAGTAACCCTAATTTACTTTAGCCATCATGTTCATACGGGTTTACGCCATTGGGGGTCGCTCACGAGGCCTCACAATCTACCTTATAGTGCACTACTTGGTAAGCACAAAGCTGTGGGATGGAAGGGTTGGTGACGATGGATTAACCTTCGTCGCAGCTGTCCATGGTCGGAATTGTCACTTTGCTGGTCATCTATTATACATCTGTTGACTGTGAGTCTTCCCAGTCACGACGGCTCGGCAATAATGAAGGGTTAAAGGATGGCAGACGTCGAGTCCCCTATGTCTCAACATCTTCGCTGCGCCAGCCTGAGGGGCGACGGCGTATATCTGACAATACTCTACGGAATCATCCTTTTCAATGAATCAGGTACGCCAAGACGACCGTGATTGCCAAACAAGTGTATCTTACTGATGACCAACAAAGTGGTGATGTTCCTGACTCTTCTCATTGGATATCGCATGTACCTCCACTCGAGGAAAACGCCGCTTTGGCAAATTTTCTATCGTCAAGGGACATTATATTTCATGACGCTAGTGGGTAAGCACCAGCAGTTCCGCGTATGTGGCGGCGACGACGGCTGATTGAGGTTACGAATTCTTAGCGACATCGATGGCGAACATGGCCGTGAATCTCTGGGCCAAGGTACTTGACCTATCCACTTACTCTATACGTGAGCTCCCAGCTGACCAGGATCTGCTCCTCAGAGAGAATATGCCTACACTGTCACAGTGTAAGTATTCGCACGATCTTTCCTCCATCATTTACGTCTTTCTGACGTCTGTCTTCAGGCTGCAGTATGCTCTTCACAATATCTTCACCGTTCGGATGGTGTTGGACATTCGACAAACGGTTACACCAACAGAGGTTTTTGGGGACAAGGCACTCCCCCAAAACGCATCCACGCATCTGACCACAATAGCGTTTCACAGAACATCATCACCTAGTGCGGCTTCGACGTCCGTGTCCGTGTCGTGAATTCAGAAGGGCGAGAACTCAGATCAGACATCCTTCCTTCAAAATGGATTGGCGTCAAAGTCGACTATGCGTTTTCCCTTTGGCTTAATGGTCCGTCCTGATATCTACCCGGCTGTATAATCATCCACAATATCATGCCTCTCAGTTATAGAACCATAAGATCTAGCACGAGGTCTAGCAACCTGTCGATGCTGTAAAATCAACATCAGAGCGCTTCGGTGTATTACCTCCAGTGCGTGGCGAGCCGTGCCGCCGCTCCCCTTCACCTGACTGGCCTATCCTAATAGTTACACTATCGAAGTTACATTTAGTACTTGGTCGTTCCATATTGCGAGAAGTGGTTGCGGGCTGGGTGTTGTTCGAATCACCAATAGGGGCTGTACTTGGTGCGTACTTTCCGCGCGTTGTGTACCACCCAGTGCCTGCTCACGGGATTCTCGACCAAACTTTACCGAAATACTCCTCGGTAACTTACAAATGCCAATTGTCCGCGTAAGCATGGCTCGATATTATTTCGTCAGGCAGCGCAGTTCAGGCCTTCAGGACCTTCTATGAGTTAACCGACGTGGCCGATGGTGATGAGTTTCATAGGCGACGGGCGATGCCAGCATTGGGGAGAAAGTTTATCCAAGCTGAGATGTGGGTCTCTTTGGGCTTTCAACGCAACATCGATCTCGTCTGCGCTCGATGTCATACTCATAGTTGGCCCTCCGTCCTTCCTGCGGCCCTCCTGCAAGATGAATCCTTCTACTATACCCCGGGTGCTCAAGACGAGTTTGCTTGCGGGTCGAATTCTGGTTGTAGGTCCTTTGCTTGGTTCTCGGTATGTACAGAATGGCCTTTGGAACTGATGCTTTCCTCAGTACACCGAAGGTACTTTGTGCATTGGTAGACGCTTCGAAGCTGTTTTGTATCTGACAATGGAACAGTGGCAAGCTTGACTCTTGTGGTTAGTGAAGATGGGACGCTCGACCGGATGGTCTGCATTACTAATGTGCCTGCAGATAGTAGATTACCTGGACACCCTACTCCTGGAAGTCAGTTAGGCTTCTGAAAGCTCGCATTTGACGCGTCTGACATTCCATAGGTCAGGTATATGTGGCCTGTTAGATGGAACCTTATCAATGTCCTTTTCCTCGTACTACGCTACCTGCCTCTCCTGCACATCTCAATCATTATTTCAGGTAGGCATTGGTTTTTTATGATTGATCACGAACAATTTCACTGACCAACCCTCTGTAAAGTGACTCTCATTACCACACTCCCATGGACGGTAATTTTGCCTGGCGTTGATTCAGAAGGATCAACAAATAGCTCATAACCACTTTTCAGTCGTGCGGCTTGTGCTTCGTACTCAATGCTAGTGTGTTTGTTTCTTCGAAGGCGCCAATTTCTGTCCTAAACATTCTAAATCTTTATAGCCCTAATTCACGTTAACACTGCTTGTGCTGAAGGTCAGTATCCTGTCGTGGTTGTCGCTCAGGATTCTGACGGCCATGTTGTCGATACCAGCTGTAATGTTCATCAGAGTCCACGCCATTGGAGGTCGCTCAAAGACACTAGGGGCTTACCTTGTCATACATTATTTTGTGCGTGCTCACTTCCGAGAACCCTTGGCATCGACTGACACGGTGGTCCCCTCTCTCAGCTTTCCATGGCTGGGATCTTTACCCTGCTCGGGATATTCTACACCACTATCGACTGTAGGTCCCTCCTCCTCCTCCCTCTCCCTCAGTACGTGGACAGAAGCTTACAGGCAGCAGATTCCGAACCCCCATTCTCCCGATATCTCGGCTGCTCGTCGCTGAGAGGCGACAGCAGGTACCTCTCCATTCTCTATGGGATCATTCTTTTCAACGAATCAGGTGCGTTGGTATCGCCGATGGAAGTTAGCCTGCTTAACCTTTACCCTCAAAGCTGCTATGTTCATGACGATGTTTATTGGATATCGCAAGTACCTTAGCTTGAGGAAGACACCTTTGTGGCAGATCTTCTACCGTCAAGGGACCCTTTATTTCTTGTCACTAGCTAGTGGGTGCCGACCGTCACAATCGCAAGTCATTCGTACTGATACACTCGGTTAGTCACATCAATGGGGAACATGCTCGTCAATATCGGGGCGAAGGTACGCGCTTGCACTCTTTCACCGGCGACTGAACCTGAAACTTTCCGACCTTTAGCGAGAATTCACATACACCTTCGTAATGCAAGTCCCGTTTTGCTCTTCTGTTAGTTTTTAAGGCCTGACTTGAGCACCTCGCTCAGAATCCAGTACGCGCTTCACAACATCTTCACAACTCGGATGGTGTTGCACATTCGACAGTCGGTCGCTCGATCAGGAGGCTATGACCTGAGTCTGGCCTCCCCGGAGGAGGTGCCTTTAACCACGATTGCATTTGCGGAACCTCCAATTCCGAGCGCAGAAACCCTCATAGATTCACTTAGCGCCAAAGACTCGCGAGGCACGACATCAGACATGTCCTGACATGGCTAAAATTGGGTTGTGTCTAATTCGACCAAGGCTTGCACTGTTGTATACACCAGGATCTCAACCCCAAATCACAACTATGAAGATTTCTTGATGAAATCGACCACCAGTTTCTTAAACTCGTTCGGGCGTTCCGCTTGAACTAGATGGCGTGTCAGTAAGCACTTGACTTCGATGGTGTAACCCAGCTCGACCTTACCCCAATGTCCAGTGTCCAGTGTTTCCACCTGCGCCCCCGGGAAGAAGCTCTTAAATGCCGTCAGGTGTTGCAAGATTGCGTATTCGCTATTCGCTCCCGCAACGACGAGGGCTGGCTTCTCCCAGATAGGGTGGCCTTCTGTTCCGTGGTCATAGGAAAAGTCACCCATAGCGGGGATCGCGCCTCCTAAGGTTTCCAATGGTAGCTGGAAGCGAGGCTTTGCATCCGTACGCGACGAGGAGGGAAATTCGAGATTCGTGAGGAGAAATTGGCGGATAGCTGGGTCCTGGAGTCATAGAGTATTTTAGGAAGTGATCAAATAGAAGTCGATAGAGCTACAATGCCTTTTCGAAATGTTCGAGGATACGGTCGGCATCTGCCAAGTTCTTCACCATCCCGCGAGGCATGTCATGCATGTTCTTCATTGCTTCGACATATTCCGAGAGGCGATGAGAGAGGACATATCTAACTGGAGCCATATCGACAACGATGAGTCGCGATATCACGTCCTCTGATTGCTTCTCTCCAGCAAGGGAGAGAGCCAGTGTCATCGCAGTTTTGGCACCCCTGGGGAAGTGCGGTAAGAGGTGCCGCACCGCAACGAACACAGAACACGCACATAGAGTGACCCATGAGCGTAACGTCGGTAAGGCCATGGTGTTTTATAAAATGAAGAACGTCCTCAGCCATCGCCTCGTATGTGTGCGGATGGACCCGTGGTGAAGAGCCGTGATTCCGGAGGTCAAGTGCATATACTTCTCGCGTTTCTAGGTCTCGCTGAAAAGCCTTGCACAGGGACTTCCAATTCCGCTTCGACCCGCTGGATAGACTTGCAGTCAGAAAAGGCATGAGTCGATCATAGATGACGCACAATAACCCATGCAAGATGACCAAAGGACCCTCAGGGTTCCCTTTCAGGCGCAAAGGTTTTATAACATCGTAAGCAAGCTCAAATGGCTTGATATGAAGCGCCCTGGCATGTCTCTGATGGCGTGCAAGACAGTTTGTTGTGCGGAGGACCGTGGAAGAGAGGAACATCGAGTTTAGCGCCCGACGTCAGACCTCTTTGATGCCACTGGTTTGCTTCCCACGGCTGATCCTTTGCTTTCCGACCATCATCTGGACCTGGCTTGAGTCTTGACTTTGCTCTTTGAAAGCTACGCTTCGGTATCCAGATCTCGCTGCCGGAAATCAAAAACGAAATTCAACCGAGTTCATTTCCTGGCTCCCCTTGCATGCTAAGCATCCATCGAGGAGCGATCAGGCACGGGTTGGCTAGACATTCTAGCTCGACACTCTCGGCTTCTGATCAATGAACCTGACTTCACTCTGGGAGGCTCCACTCTGGCCTACACAGACGTGAAGTGTCCTTGTCGTAGTGCTTTGTCGTAGTGCTGTTGTTCACTCAGCTCCAAGATTTCGCTAGGCCCCCTGCGATGAATGTCGTGGCGTGGATCAATGTCTATCAACGGCTGCGACACGATCTGAAGGCGCGGGCTTGGAGGCATCTTTCCCTGCAAGCTCATGAATGACCCCGTGCCTGCTTTTTGCGCCTGTTCAACAAGCGTAAACCCTTAAATACGGCGCGCTGGTTGACAGTCACGATAGTTCCAGGCTGACCCTCTAACCGCGCTCCTGCCTTCAGTATCGTCCGACATGCGTCCCTCGACGTTTCTCGTCCTTTCCTCTTTTTTTTGCCGCCACTCTTGCCCATTCCCAACTCTAGGGCGTATGGCTCAATGGACAAGATATGAAGGATGGCAGAGACACATACGTGAGTGCTCTTATCCTCGCTTCTCACCTTGCTTGGTGCTCATCTCTTCGCAGATTCGCTCTCCTCCGGACAACTCGCCCATCATGAAGGTCACTTCGCCTGACATGTACTGCAATGTCAACGGAAACTCAGGTATTAGACCTCCAGGGCTATCTACTTTTGTCTCTCATCCTTTTACAGCTGCTCCCCAGAAACTTGCCGTCAAGGCTGGTGACAATGTCACTTTTGAATGGTTTATGGATACGTAAGTCATTACTGCTCACTTTTTCATGCCATTCACTTACATCAAGTAGTCGCAAGGACGAAATCATCGATGCATCGCACAAGGGACCCAGTAAGTCTCATATTGTCACAACGTAGGTTGCGTTCTCATAATTCCAAGTCCTGGTTTACATGTCGCCTCGCGATGGCAACGCCTGGACCAAGATATTTGAGGACAGCTTTGATGGCAAGAGGTGAGCCACCGACCGCCTACGCGCCTCCCAAGGACAGCACACGATCGTCGTTCCTGACGTTCCTGCTGGGGACTACATCTTGCGAGGTAGGCTGCATTTTAAAGGCTCCACCGCGCTTTCGCCGACCGTAACTCATATATAGCCGAGATCATCACCCTCCACCTCGCCGACACCGTGAACTCGGAAGACGTTTCTCGCGGAGCTGCCTTCTACCCTGGCTGTGTGCAGGTGAAAGTGACCTCGGAGGGCTCCCTCAAGCTCCCCGGTAACGCCGCCTTCCCTGGTGCCTACACAGAAGCTGAGCCAAGTCTTCACCTCGATATTCGCGAGGCAGGGCCCGCTGAGCTTTTAGCGTACAAGGCTCCGGGACCGGCTGTGTGGTCGGAAGCAGCGGGAGGCTCTATTGGTAGTGTCGGCAAGAGCTCAGCCCAAACCAGTAGCAAGCCCACGGTGACCACTCCCGGCTCTACGGGTGATCAGGTTGAGCTCTGGGGTCAGTGCGGTGGCGTCAACTACCATGGTCCCAAGACCTGCGTCCCAGGGGCTGCCTGCGTTGTTGCTAACTGTACGTATAACAGTTGGAGACTCGAGCTGCCATCACTCACTTCCCTGTTTTTTTTTAAGCCTTGTATCACCACTGCCGGCCCAACAATGGCGCCGCTAGGAAGTCTTCCAAGGTCCGTGTGCCCCTGTGGGGTCAATGTGGCGGCAAAGGATACGCGTAAGCCTTTCCTTTGTAGGCTGGGACGCCCAGCTAATGCGGGGTTTGTTTAAGCGGTTCCCCCCTTTGCGCTCGTGGAAGGTGCCACGTCGTGAGCGGTAAGTCTCGTGTCAGCTTCAATCGGAACAGTTGATGACATGGATTTGTATCTCAGAATGGTACTCTCAATGCACTCTCTAGCTTCCCCTTCATCACCAACCTTTCTCTCCTTTCCTTCTCTCCATTCTGGCTTGCTTTTCATCTAGTTAGAACCCTAGCTTGAAGGGAAACCCCCCACACTCCTTAATACACTGACAGTTGTCTGTCTTTACCCATACGTTTCCAAGGTGTACATTAGACATCACAGATTTCTGAGCTTGATAAGATTTGGTACGGCCTGTCTCCGCCTTGAGAAGAGAAGTATCCGATGTTGTTACCCTACCAAGCCCTTCTCAGCTTTTATTCGTGACCGCCTTTGAGCCGCCCACTCTTACTTAGCTGGACTTTCGAAGACCTGCCTTTCGCGACCCGCCATTCTGCGCTTACCCCTATTTAATGTTTCCCACGCAGTCAGATCTCAGAATCCACCCTGGCTCTCACTGACCCGAACGTTCGAACGTTTTGAACGTCCGCTCTCCCACAACTAGCAACTCTAGACAAAGTTTCGTCTACATCCCCGCATTATCCTAGGCCTAATCATGGGGATCTTCAACGATCTTCCTCTGTAAAATCACGGAACACCGCCTACCAATGACATCGGGTGTCCGGATGTTTGCTTCTTCTACCTACCGCAGGCCATAGGATCGTCATGCTTAACGGACTCCCAGGCCTTTTCCGAGGTCTTAGCTTGCGCAAGCTCCCCCGAAGGAAACATATTAATATGCAGCTACTCTCGAAGAAGGCTCCAACGGCATATTTTCGTTCCATCCCTTCGTAATCCTCTCTCTGCTTGAAACTGCTACTACCATGGGTCTTATCCTCCACGCCTTACAGGCACTCACTTTGTATGCTGTAATCGAGCTACTAGGGATCCTGTACCGGCGTTTGACGTCGAGACATCCCTTTGACACGATCGCAGGGCCAGATTCCCCATCATGGGTCACAGGTGCGGCGCTTTCGATTGCACTGAACGTACCTATTAAATCTGCTTCAGGGAACCTCTCGGATATTTTTGCGAAAGACGGCCTCAAATACAACGAAGAGCTAATGAAAAAATGTGAACCCTTTCATTGCAGTCTTCGGGGCACCAACTGACTCGATTCTCCCTCATGCTTCAAGACGGCTCTGTTGCACATATTACCATCCCCTTTGGAGTGAGAGTCTCACTATCTCGCTAGCCGATTGGATCCTTAACGTGGTCCTCAGGAAAAGGCACTCCTTATCTCAGATCCCAAAGCGTTATATCACGTCTACGTCAAGGTACGCAGTGGTCAAGTTTTCGCGGATAACCTAGCTCACATTCTGCGGTAGGACCAAGAAACCTTCCAGCCATCTGATCTTTTCCTATTGTAAGAGTTCTCGCAATTAAAAATGCTCTGTAACTCAAGTATTCTAGCACAAACGCCAGTCTCTTCGGCGATGGGCTCTTGGCGACATCGGGTACGATGAACATCGAGGTTGCTGTCGAAAGGGCCCTGACCAATGCTTACCAACAGGTGAACAACATCGAAAACAGAGAAAAATGCTTAATCCCGTGTTTTCTACTGCGCACATGCGAAATATTGGTACGTATGGTTTCCAAAGAGAGGCCTTTCACAGAGGCACAGCTAATACCGCCAACCTCAAGTCCCAATCTTCAACGATCTATCGGATAAGGTTCGTATGTCTATCCGCTCCAAAGTCCGGCCTTGACTCAACATTCTTCAGCTTGCCGGTATCTTGTCTAGGGTTGTTGCCACAGGGCCCAAGGAGGTCGAGCTTCTTGATTGGTTTGGGCGTGTTGCTCTCGAGCTCATTGGGCAGAGTGGCTTTGGATACTCATTCCGCACTCTCAATACTGAAGACCCACAACCACACCCCTACGTATCGTCTGTGAAACTACTTGCGTAGGTCCCAGTTCTTCATTACTCCGGCAGATAAACGGTGGCTGATCTTCAACTTGCAGCCCCTTGCTCCGACAAACGATCCTTGTTCGCTTGATCGTGTACCCCCTTCTTGTCAAATACGACTCTCCTGGCAAACGTTATTATCGCAAGATCGTCGACACCTTTGGTTGGGACAGTGTGCACAAGTTCAGGGATCTCATCGATGTGATGCACCAAACCTCTATCGATATCTTCGAGGCCAAGAAGCGCGAGTTGAAAGAGGGTGAGGAGGCTACCGCCAACCAGATAGGACGCGGGAAAGACCTCCTCAGTGTCCTTAGTGAGTTTTGGTATCGCGTAATTCTTGCTTGTATTTACACTCTCTGGCAGTGAAAGCAAACATGGAGTCGTCCGAGAAGGATAGGCTCTCGGAAGACGAGGTCATAGCCCAGATTTCGTACGTGGAGCTAGGCTGTTCTGACTACGCTGGTACGGTGTTGAAACCTCTTCTAGGACCATTGTATTCGCTGGGATGGATACCACCTCGACAATTCTAGCTCGAGTTTTCCGGCAGCTCAGTCTTCATCAAGACGTTCAGGATCGCCTTCGTGAAGAGATCAAGGAGGCGAAAGCATTACACGGAGACCTGGACTATGAACAACTGGTCAGGCTGCCATACCTGGATGCTGTTTGTCGCGAGACGCTTAGGCTGTAGGTCCATCTGTTGGGCAAGGACTTTAGCATGCGAGCTTAAAATTTCCGTTAGATATCCAGCAGTGCCGATTTCGAACAGGCAGTAAGCACATTCACCAACTGACATGGTTGATGCTCACGTTCCTTTTGTTCAGAGCAACGCAGGACATAATCCTCCCTCTTTCAAAACCTCTACAAGGCACAGACGGCCAGCTCAAAAGTGAAATCCTAGTGCCCAAAGGCTCTATGGTCTTTTTATCTATTCTGGGCTGTAATCGGAGTACGGAGCTATGGGGTCCAGATGCAGGAGAATGGAAACCGGAAAGATGGCTTGGCCCACTCCCTGATACCCTCCTTAGTGCCAAGGTACCTGGTGTTTCCTCTCATTTGTGAGTTCACGTCTTGTATTATGAGCGTGGAATGAATCTCATGGTTGCTATGTTCGCTTAGGATGACGTTCATCGGAGGTTCACGAGCGTGTATCGGTTTCAAGTTTGCGCAACTTGAAATGAGTAAGCTACAACTCTATTCCCCTCGGACCGTTTCTTATCTTGTCTACGACAGTGTCCGTCATGGCTGCATTGCTAGACCGTCTGAAGTTCAAGACATCAGACAAGGCTATCTTCTGGAACATGTCGGATATTGTTACACCTTCCATTGACGCACACAAGCTCAAGCCGGAGCTGCCCTTAATTGTGGAAAACCTTTGAACAATGATGAATTAATAATAGTCGTTGTCATTGTGCAAGCCCGTTTCGCCGACAATTTACCGCTATGTCAATGTGCTCCAGGCCCCTGTACGAGAGTAGTTTCTATACTTTGAGAGTATCGCGCCCTATCCTTGCCGGACCCAAAACTCGCCATGACTGCAATGCTACGTACTGGACGAGCAGCCACAAATGACGCCCACAAGTTGAGGATTGAACAAACGTACACGCAGCTACAGCTTCCACCTATGGCCACTTGTCACCTTTTATGAACCTTGACGACCAGGTCCACATTTCTCAGCCGTTCACTTCGGTAAGCCACCCAGACATCCCGCTGATGCCACGCGAGTGGCCTTGAGGCGGAGGTTTTACTCGTCCTAATCTGGCTAGGCTTCTTCTCTTTTGGGATTTTATTGATCTCAGGAACCAGCCCTGTGCCTGGTGTCATTGCTTGCCCATACGTTTGCCACGCTTGACGCGGCAAAAGTGCCGTTGGAAGCTGTTGATTGTAAAATGGTCGTTGATGAAATCACGATAACTTAACAACCTCGAAACAAACGCAATTGCTGTGGAATTTGCTCGTAAAGTTTATCCAAGTGCGGCTCAGCCACCGGAGAGCACGTGTGGGAATTCCAAAGGTATATAAAGTGGTACTACCTCTACCAACAGCTCACCACAAACACCGTCTTTCTTCTCTTCCGGGTTGCACCCGTTGTCCATCGTTGTATCCTCAACGCTTCCTGTCTTTCTTCTTGCTTTCTCGTTTCAATACTGCTCTCAATCCTCACTACGATGCGCGCTGCTACTTTGTTTGGACTTGCCTCAGCTGTCACGACAGCTCTGGCTCACACAACCGTTTTTGGTGTTTGGGTCAACGGCGTTGACCAAGGCGACGGCCAGAACCGATATGTGAGCCCACGAGATTGCCTTAGCCTGCCATTGGACCTAAACCCTACCAGATTCGCTCTCCTCCCAGTAACAGCCCTGTGAAAGACGTGACCTCGTCAGACATCCGGTGCAATGTCAACGGAGACAAGGGTAACGCAACTTCTTCCCGGCTCGCCGTTTCAGTTCCTGAAACCCTTGTCTAGTGGCTCCTCAAAATGTTGAGGTCAAAGCGGGTGACAAACTCACCTTCGAATGGAAACACGACACGTACGATATTTTATTCCATATGTTATACCTCCAGACTGACCCTTTCTCAGCCGTGACGACGACATTATCGACCGATCTCACAAGGGCCCCGTCCTCGTCTATATGTCAGAGGCTGCTGGAAGAGAGTGGACCAAGGTTTTTGAGGACTCCTTCAACGGACAGTGGGCAGTGGACCGCCTTGTAGATGAGCATGGACAGCATAGCATCGTCATCCCTGACGTCCCTGCCGGAAACTACCTCTTGCGTGGTATGCAAATCTCACAAACATCGAAAATCATTTCTGACAGACGCCTTTAGCCGAAATCATTGCCCACCACGAAAGTGACACCCGCTTCACCCAGAACCGTGACCGTGGTGCTCAGTTCTACCCCAGCTGTGTCCAAATTCGCGTTGCCTCCAATGGGAGCAAGAAACTTCCTGGTGGGGCCACCTTCCCTGGTACTTACACGGACGCTGAGCCTGGCATCCACTTCAACCTTTACGGCGCTTCTGCTGCCGGCTATAAGGCTCCAGGTCCTTCTGTCTGGTCTGAGACTGCTGGCGGGTCCATTGGCCGTGTTGGTATCCCAGGACAGGGCCCAGTTACCCCTCAACCTATTCCTTCTCCGGCTCAAACGACTGCTGCCCCTGCTGCCCCTTCCTCCGCCCCGACCCCTGCTCCTCAAGTTCCCGCTCCTCAAGTTCCCGCTCCCCAGGTTCCCGCTCCCCAGGTCCCTTCTCCAGAGGTCCCTGCCCCTCAGACCGACAAGGCTGCGTTGTATGCTCAGTGTGGTGGAGTAAGCATTCAGGTTATCCTATCAGGAGTTTCGCTGACTAGAATTTTGACCTGTCGTTTAGCGCTATTTCTCGTGAGTTGCAACCTTTTTCATCCTCTCCATGTTTTGTAACTCCTCCACAAGTGGACCATCTGCTTGCGTTGACGGCGCGACTTGCACATTCAACAACGGTAAGCACAAGCACCCGCCCCGAATTCGTCGGTCGTCCTACTAACGACCGCTCCTTAGCATGGTACTCGCAATGTCTCCCAGCTGCTAATAACAACGGCAACAACACCGTTGCGCCAGTCGCTCCTGCTCCTCATCAACCCCAGGAAGCCGTCCAGATTTTCGGACAGTGCGGTGGTGTACGTTGACTCGAATTGTCTAGCCTTCAAATTTCCACTGACCTTCCTTTTCCCCTCACAGAAAGGATATGCGTACGTATCTCGAAATCAGCACTGAAACGGGAACTCATAGTTTGTCTGATTAGGGGGCCTACTGCGTGTGCGCAGGGCACTTGCACTTTCTCTAACGGTGAGTAAATGTAGTCGATAACTCAAGCGGGTTTCTAACTCCTAATGCAGAGTGGTATTCTCAATGCCTTCCCTAAATCAGAGGCTCAGGTGAAGCTAATGAGACTGAAATCCCTGCCCTGTCTTGATTCCCGATCGATTCTCACTGGCCCGGTGCCATCCTCTTGATCTCTTCTTCGTATTGCAAGCTCAATACCGGCGAAGCCGTTTGAGGGTCCCTGCAGGCATACCCTCCTTGCATCTAGTCGCCCAGGGGCAATCATAATTTCACGCCATGCTTTGATCGATTTGCTTCTTCTTATTGTGGACCACTCGAGTACCCGTTGTAGGCAAACCATGTCTGGAACGGCACATATCTGGCAACAACTTGGCGGCGCGTAGCACCTCGGCGCCCTTCCATCCATCTCAGGGGGTGGGTAGAGCGCCTGGAGCAGAGGTTATACTATCGGAAGCGCTCTTATCATTATTACGGGGAGACGGTGCAGAGGAGGGAGGTATCAGCTCAAATTCATGCAAATCCCTTCGATGTTTTCCCTAGTGGGGCTAATTTTGCTGCCTGTCAACTTGAGAAACTACGAGCTTGCACCTCTCAACCTCCCTTTCTGTCTCCTTCTCGACTGATGACCCACTCTGAGCACCATCCGGTGCTTGCTGGAGGACAATGCGTGCCCTATTTCCAAGGGTGTAAGTCGGCCACACAGGGGATCCTGGCTGACGATGAGCGTTCGGGTTCCCTGTCCTTACGAAAGACAGCCAATAAGCAATGAGTTCCTTGGAGAACTTGTCTTCGGCGGGACTGAAGTCAGTGAAGGTTGCAGTTCCATTAACCCTACAATGGGGTACCGGTGTCAGCGACAAGATGAGCAGAGGCTTGATAGAAATTTAAGCACCCAGTATTGGACCCTTTGAACATCATCCAATTTTCTGATGCATGCCAGACACCTGTTCCTCCGTTGGTGGGATTCCTCTGGTTGTAACGATAGGTATAGGCGCCAACACCCTTACGAGCCAGAGCTGTGGCCATGATGGATCGCTAAGGAAAGTTTGGTGAAATTGTGTGTAGGTCATTCGAGGTTTACACTTACTGCGCATTTGAGCTGGACGTCACCTAAAACCCCTTGGTAGCGTAAGTCAGCCGTTGCATATTCTTCTGCCGGGTACGCCTAGGCGACAGGTGAGCATCGTAGCCTTGACCACCTTGATCTTAACTCTCACATTCTCAAGAGCAGCGATATCGGCATCCAGGAGCGATGGGAAGAATCGTTTCAAGGATTCAGCTACCTCAGTGCTTCCTGTCCCAAGCGTCTCATTCGTTGTCGCTCTGAAAACACCAGGTTACAATCGAATAGATGCACTGGCGAATGGTGGCCTCACCCTACGATTAGAGGAATTGCTGCCATTTTGCCCTCTGTGATTAACCGGGTAGGGAAATCAAGGATGGTTTTGCCATCCACCACAGGAATGAAGCGGAAGTAGCCTGATGGACTAGAAGGAGCGTAAGTGGTTGCCTGGGGAAATAATGGACACATGTATCGTACACGGTTGTTCGCGTGGCAGAATCTTGAGCGATGGCCAAAGCACTTACAGGCGCACGGCGGAGACAGGCCAATTGCTCCTGAACAGTACCTTCACCGCATCCTGCAGTTGTTGCATAGAACTTGAACAAAGGCTAAAGAAGCAATCAGCTAGCTGCAGCCATTTCATAACGAGCCAACTGACCACCAACTGTTCAGGTGTCGGCAAAGGGGTCCTGTAAACGCTCTGAGCAATCGCCTGAGAGAAGAGTCGTTCCTTAAACGAAGAGATCATGTGTAGTTCCACAGAGGCTCCTCCTGCGCTGTTTCCGTCAATGGTAACACGGGAGGAATCGCCACCAAAGGACGCAATGTGTTTTTTGACCCATCGTAATGCTTCAATTTGGTCGAGGAAACCGGCATTGAGGTCACCATTGACTGGATCTCGCAATTCGGGTAGCGCAAGGAATCCCAAGGATGACAGACGGTAGTACACAGAGACGATGACAACGTTGGGGCTTTGGTTGATCCAGTGTTCGAAGGGCCAGGAGGCAGGATTACCAAACACATAGCCTCCTCCATGAATATACACTAGCACTGGTACTGCACTCATGTTAGTAGGGGATCAGATAAACAGAAAGATGTCGCACCCACATTTACTGTGCTTGCCTGCTCCAGAAGGAGTGTAGATGTTAACCTTGAGACAATTTTCGCTGCCAGCACCCCCAGCATCTCCACCTTCGCAACTATTAGCTCGTATACTCCAAGTCATATTTTCAAAAGAACATACCACCAGTGGTACCTTGAATGCATGGTGCGGGGTATTGTGTAGCATCCACGACCTGCCCTTTCGTTTCCTTTCGAACACGATCGATATCCAATGGCAATGGTGCCCGGAACCTTCGTTCTCCCAATGGAGGTTCGGCGTATGGGACTCCCAGATACGCAACGGTATTTGGATATGCCCTGTTTCCCCGATACTTTGCATATCCAGTATCCACAATGTCGCCTGAAGGCTGAGCTGGGGGAGGAGGTCCTGCCAAGACCTCGACCCCGCTTCCTGACATGATGCCCAAGAGCAAGAGAGTGAAACCTGCGAACCACATCACAGCGACGAGAAGTAGGAACTTCCTGACTTTGCGTTTCTCGTTATATAAGAATGAGCACATAGCACCCGCGGTAGCAGCGAGCTCTCCCGCTGACATGGAGCTCGTGGCCGTTATTTACCGAGATATTGCCCCCAAGGCCGTCTTGACGCCTCGAAGAAGTTATGAGACTTGCGTCGCAATGTCACAACATCTAACTGTTGCGCGCGCCGTTGAACTTGGTGAGAGTAAGAAGGAAGCTGGCTCTCAAATATCTTGTGATTTAAGAGGCATCTCGCATCCCGTGACGATGCGTAAATAGATTAGAGTTGCATCCGAACAAGAGCTGGCACACTGCAGTCCATTTCTTGTGAAATCACAACCTCTTTCGATCACTTGGTGTAGGGCTGTTAAAGCGAAGGTCGCTCTTGAACAAAGCTGCATCGGCACATGTGTTGGCAAAAGCGACGATTATGATTCCAAAAGCAGAGTGGCATGCTCCTTCGACCTGGGTAGCACATTGACTTCGAAAGGGACAGGTTTACTAGGATCCTGGCGTTAGACGTGCTCCAATGAGCAGATCTAGAAGCAGAAGGCACCACGTACATGATGAATCCAGGCGTCGTCTCCAGCTTGACATTAATAGGGTTGCCATTCGAATCCTTTGCCCTCTCTACGTTGAACACCGCGAGCAATGAGGCGACCATGTACGTGAGAGCTGCATTACTGAGGTGCCGACCTGGGCAGATGCGCCGGCCGAATCCAAACGCTGCTACTTCAGGATCCAGCGTCTCGGAGCAGAGTTTGCCGTCCTTGAGGTACCTTTCGGGTCTGAATTCCATGGGGTCCTCGAAGTGATCCTCGCTGTGCATGATAGCCCTGGTGACATAGGTAAGAAGTGGGCCGTCAGTCGGAGGATGCCAACATCCGATGAAAATAATCACCATGCATTCCCCAAAACGAGGGTACCCTTTGGGATGAAATGCCCGTTGTACTCGTCATCATCTCTGCAAACATGAGGGATAGCTATCGTTGCAGAAGCCTCGCGTTAAATTCGCAAACAAAACTCGGTATGTTCAATCTCACCCATTGGCAGGGAATTGTGCCATCTGCTAATCTCCTTGACGATTGCTCGGATATAGTGTAGTTGAGCGATATCGGTTGGCTTTGGCAGTCGACAAGGGCCCACCACGGCATCAAGCTCCCTCTGAGCGCATCGTTGGACCTCGGGGTTGTTCACGAGAGCTATGTAAAGCGCATGTGCTGAGCTCACGGTCTGCAATTGTTCCGTTAGGTGGAGGTATGGCAAGCGCATGGACGGGTCTTACAGTATCCGACCCAGCTGCGGCGCTTTCAGGTTGATTAAAAAGTGGATCCAGGGAAGTGACTTACCAACATAAGCAACCAAGGTCGTGTTACGGGCGACGGTCTCCTTGTAGGCGTAGCTTGGGTCATCTGCTGGTGGAAGACTGCCAATAAACCGATCAGCCACACTCGGATACTCGCTTTCGAAATCTCCTTTCTGTTTTGACAGCCAATCGATAACCTTGACAAGGGATGAATCGACAAGATGGAACTTACTGCTCGTTCCAGGGCATCGTCAAAGTGCTTCTTAATAGCATCATCGCCCAGTTGCGCAAAGAACTCCAGTCGTCGTCTCCAGCCTGCGCCAGGGAACCAGAGAGGAACGTGACGAAGGAAGGGGAAGATATCAACCAAAAACCGTCCAGGCTCTATCGATTCTGATAATCCCGCCACAAGAGCTTCGCCAGCGTCCACCAGCGGCGCATTGTCCACAGGGTCACTGAGACCGTACGAAATCTGAATGATGATGGACCCAAAGAGGCTAATCGAGAGAGCCGTGGTGAGCCAGTGCCAGCCGCTATCTTTCGACGTGGGACTATGAACTTACTATTTGGTATCCTTCAAAAAGTTCTTTGGGTTCGCGGCGAGGCGACGCAAGAAACCAAGCGTCTGGTGCTCAATAACGGGGTGGTACTTGTGCACGGCGTTGCTATTGTAGTGCTGGTGAAAGGCCCGCCTGTGGGATCTCCACCATGGACCATAGTTCATAACGGTAAATGCCCATCCCATCCTGATCCTGCAAGGTTGATGAGAACCCAAGAAACGACAACACAAACACTTGAGGAAGCACACACATTGAGAGAGCTGGAGCCATCGGTCGGTCAGAGTAATTAGGAGCTCGTCGCTCCAAAAGATCATGAACAGCTTTGTACGAGTTCAGTACCACGATCGGTTGGCCCATCGCCTCCACATAAACCAAGTCTGAGGCTGTAAAAATAGTATTCAGCAAAGAGCACCACCTATCGAGGCGAGTGAGCCTACCATATTCCTTTGCCCACCTGCTATAAGTCTTCCAAGTCCCAGATTCCGTTTCTTTCGCGAGCTGGAAGAGATTTCCGAAAATGGGGACGCCCTTTGGACCTGGAGGAAGGGGCAGACCGCGAGGGTTCCTCTTCTTCGACTTGAAGAAGAAGGGTCGGAGGGAGATGAGGGTGCAAAGGCACAGCAGTAGAAGTGGCCATTTCCACCTGGCTTGGAGAATATCGATTTGTGATGGGTCATCGAAGGTTGCGTTTGCCATTAGATACTTAATGCCTGATATGTGCTCCTGAAGCACAGGGTTTTTATACCGTTTAGTTTCTGCCTTGGCCCACGCGTTGTCGCGATGCACATGCGCATGACTGCGAAGAAGCAAGTCCCTGTCTTCCTTCACCCTGCACCAAAGTCAGGCCGATAAGGCAGTCTCAGGGTTGCCTGTCGCATCTTTAGACAGTGGATTTCCTTAAAGAGGGTACCTATGAGCCCATGACTATGCCAGAGGCAGCCTGGACGGTGCAGAGGTGCCAGCCAGTGACTTCCAATATTGTCCTAATGGCCCTGCTGAACGGCCCCAGTCATCAGCGACGCCACACGCTAGATTTACCAAAAGGAAGTGCGTTACCTCTCTGGCATATTTTCAGGTTAAGCAAGAGACCTGCTGACAGAAGTCGGCCAAGGATCGTTGTTGAACGACGCGAAGAAACTGTTGATGGTCGTCGGACGCGACGGAACTGATACTCTTGGCGTCGGTCATGACGTCGACAGCCAAAAGTTGATCCTCTTAGCCATCCCCCACCACCATTTCTGAATAATGCTCGCTGCGACACGGTTTCTGGGCACTAAAGCTGTCTTTAGACAACAAAGACGTGGGTGCTAATTTTCTTCTGGCTCTCGGCCACCCCTTATCCTGCTTCAAGGTAGCCCATGCAGCCATATTGGCTTTCCAGCGTCGTTTGGCTTCCAATAAGGCCGAACCTCTCAAGCTCGACTACACCTTGCAATCTGCGGGTGGTAGCGATAGAGAGAAAGCGGTGGTCGTCCTCCATGGTTTCTTGTACGCCTTTCACGAGTCCAGTCGTAGACGTGACTAACTGAGCTTTACAGCGGGTCTAAACGAAATTGGGGTACGCTGTCGAAGACCTTAGCAGACCGGCTGCAGAGGCCAATCTATGCACTTGTAGGTGTCGAATGGTTCACATATCTTGTGATTTTCAGACTGTTTTCTAGGACCCTCAGAAATCATGGTACCTCGCCGCATTCCGAGGTAATGACATACGAAGCCATGGTGGATGATGTTTGGAAGTTCATCAACGAGAACAACCTCTCAGAGGTATCTCTCATTGGGCACTCCATGTACGTCTACCCAACATTTCCAGTTCCGAAGCCATTCCTAACACGAACTAGGGGAGGAAAGGTTGCAATGGCAGCAGCGCTTCAAGCCGGCCGCGAGCAGCCTCCACACACCCTGGACAACCTCATTGTGGTTGATGTCTCGCCAATTAGAGGCCGGATATCAAAGCAATTCATCAACTATGTAGACACGTTAAAGGAGATCCAGGATAAAGGGCTATCTACCCGGAAGGAGGCGTCGGATTACCTCGCTGCTATCGAACCAGTACGTGCCGCTTGCCGGATGTCTAACCGTACTAACCTCAACGTAGGATCCAGGCGTTCGGGCCTTCCTCTTGACTAACCTCATGCCTTTTGATAAAGCAGATCCAAAAGCGAAGTTCGCCGTCCCTCTCAATACGTTCAAGGATTCCATAGCCAACATTGGTGATTTCCCTTACGCTCCTGGTGAGCGTACGTGGACAGGACGAACTTTGTTCATTAGAGGCTCCCAAAGCTCGTGCGTCCTACGTGTACCTTTTTGGCGCTTGCGGTCTAACCACAGTTGCATAGGTACATCAAGGAAGAGAATTTATCAACCATCGCCAAGTTCTTCCCCGAATACGAGCTGGAGGTGCTGGATACAGGTCATTGGGGTATGGTGTCTTTGTAGTAATCGCCGTAAGCCCACGTACTGATTGTGATTCACACTTCCATTAGTCCACGCCGAGCAGTAAGTTCAGTTGTATATCCTTTCTTCGCCGCATGCTCACTGTTTCTTCTTCAGGCCCAAGGCATTTACGAATGTCGTTTGCAACTACATCAACACCTTCAATTGATACGTGAAGTGATACGTGACAGTACATAATCCGCTTTTTTTTTTTTTTTTTGGGGGGGGGGTGGGGGGGGGGGGGGGGGACGAATGCTGCGTTTCGGGTTAGAAAAGAACGGTCGTGAGAGGCAAATGAGGGTGTCTATTAGCCGGGCCTAAGTATGTTTCACCCCTCGTCAACAAGATTTGCCTTAGCGTCGTGATTGGCAGATTCATGTGCTCCCGTTTATTCCCTGTCACCCTCCGTTGACAATGTATGGTTGAGCCGAGTCTGGGTTTCACCACGTTCGCCAATAATCCAGTACGTATAACTATCCTCAAGGCTGTCATAGGCGTCGCTCATTATTCACAACATAGAGGCGTGTATCTGGTCCTGTTCCTTTTTCCGTCGTCTTCTACCCCTTGTCCGAGCCCCGCATCTTCTCTTTATTTCTCCTTTATACCTCTCCTTCGCTTGCAACTAGTACTAGCTTCGCTGGTCTCGAAGGTGATGTTCGGAGAAAGTCATCTTTGTACATTTTGGAAAGCGTTTTCGTGGACTTGTCCGTCTTTAAGCCCTATGCGCGCTCCACATAAGCGCTCGACTATTCCAACAGCTCAGGACGACTCGACAGTCTTGGGCGCCTAATGGAATTTTAGCTACGGCTTCAACCGGCACATGACGTCTTTTGCTTGCAGATGGTTGTGCCCAAACGCGTCGCGTGGCTTGATTTCTTTTTATTAGCGCGTCTCGATGTTTCAGTTCTCAGTACAAAAGCGCTCCTACAACCACCCCCTTCCGCCGCAATGTAAGCAAATTCTTGCTTCTGACAAGTGTGGCTCTCATCTGGCAGCAGGACGCCCTATTACCTCCACGACGAAGACATCCCTCCCCCTGTCCCAGCCTGCCGAGAAACCCCTCCTCTTATAGCGTGGACCGGAAGGCATATCACCGTTCCGTCTTCGCCTTTGCCATCCCATTGCGGTGCAGGGATATGCATGCCTTTGTTGAAAAACACTACCCCAGGGAGATGCGTGGCGTGGATGGCTCCAACAAGCAGTCCATCTTCCGTCGCCGTATCAACAGATTTATCAAGGCGCCTCGAGCGGCGTGGCTCTATGTCCCTATCCTCGGCAAAGGCGTATGGGAGGCTTTTGGAATCGTGATCGCACTTAACACTTCGGAAGAGGAGAGGGACAAGGCGAAGAATCAAGAGATTGTAGCAGAATACCAAGCGATCCTTGGAGTGTCCACTCCGGCAGCATGGTATCCCGTGAGCGAGCCTTGAGTCGACCGCGTCTCTGAGCCCTCTGGGTACGCTCTGGTCTTTCCATGAAAGTCTCCCCAAGCTCCTATGAACGGTGAAGTGCCCATTTTCGCATCCCCATTAAACCTCGTACTCAACGTCTCTTAAACAGGCCCATAGCTCCGACGAATGTCTTTTACAACTATAACAGCACGATCATATACTACAAGACTGGCTTTGAAACGAATACTACAGCTCGAGATAGATACAAAAGCGAGAGACAAATGATGAGATGCATTTACATCGTCCACCCGGCGAATTCAAGCATACGCGCCACCCCTCGATCCCTTGCTCCCCTCCATCGACACAGCGTGCTTGAACAGAGCATAGTCCAGCTCGTAGTTCCCCTTGCTCGCCCCGCGCTCGTCGATGATCCGGTACGCATAAGTCTCCTCATGACCTCCATACCCGTCGCTCATAACGTAGCGACGGGTATCAGCCGCATAGTCCTCTTCCCCCTCGTCCTCCTCATCCTCCCAATCATCCTCGTCACCTCTCCTCCTAGCTCTCTCCTTTTTCTCTTCCTCCTCACGCTCCTTCGCCTGCAGCCTCAACAAAAACAGGTACTGGTCAAACTCTGATGGGATGTCCCACTGGACCTTCTCGATGTAGTGCATCGTCTGGAGGGAGATTGCTTTCCGCTTGAGCTCAGCTGCACGGGAGGGTGTTATCGCAGTTCCAATCTGACGACGACGCGCGATCTCCAAGCGTCTGCGCCAGAGGATGCGAGTGAGGTCGACGTTTTCGAGGGAAGGGGAGGAGAAGAAGGCGCATGGCGTTGGCCTGTTTTGACTAGCGGGTTTGGAGCTTGGGTTCTTGGTGGCGTTGGGAACGAAGATGCCGAGGCCGTCGTGAGCAAGGGCATGATAGACTCGCTGTTTGGTGGTCGTACGAACGGGAGTGGAGGTGACGACGACGGAGTTGAAGCCGGAGAACTTGAAGGAATAATTCGGGGGAGCGGACTCGGCTGAGGAGGGGGTGGTAGCTGCTGAGAACACAGCAGCGTCAGGCGAGCTAGCATCAGGCGAATAGTCTGAGCTGTCGCTTGAGCTAGGAGGCAAGGATGCGAAACGATGTTGCGCCTCGCTGAGGTGTGCGGATTGGCGAGGAGACTGAAGCTGAGCGAGGCCGTGGCTGTCCATCGTGCTTATAGTGGTCGGAGAAGCGTTCAAGGGTCTGATGGGGCTTGGAATGGAGATGGAGACAAGTTTGGAAGAGGGTTGGGCATGCGTTGTAGAACTCTCGATGAGCGCTGGGGTTTTGGGGAAGGATCTAGACGTTGTGATTTCTGTGGTGAAGGAAAGGGGAAGGTAATCAGTATCACCGTCACATCGCTAAACAGAGGCACATTCATCCGGGCGGAAAGATGTACGCTGATGAATGGAGGATGCACTTACTCGCGGACTGTGGTTCAGGAACGACGGAGGAGCTTCCAGTTCGTTGGTCAGCTTCTTGCTTAGAAGACGGTTCAGCGTTCGGAGAGAGTTGCGGTGGTGTGGTTTCGACAGTTTGAACGAGGAAGACAGAAGAGGCTCCAACTTGGATGGCGGTTACGGCTTCACAGAGGAGGGTTAAGAATCTGTTGGGCCACGGAACTGAGAGAGCCATTTTTGTAGGGCGTCTCGGAGCAAGGGTGTCTGAGACGTTGGTCATCTGGGGCAATGAAACAGGAGGGTGGAATCGCGAGCTCGAATGATCAGGAGAAGACGAGTGCGATGTGGACTGGGAGCGTCATTGGATGTCATTGGAACGAAGACTGGAGTTTCGGCGTTGGCGGGCTCGTCTGTGCATTATGATTCAAGCTGCCAGTCCAGGACAAAACAAGGGAAATCGAGAGCAAGAATTACGTAGGTCAAGGGACACAGAGATGCCGGAAATTGTAACTATACTCCAGGCGAACACCTAGGTGATAAATGCAAGCGGCTGGCTGACGCACTCGATGCAGGCCCGCCATCAGGCCTGAACTTGAACTCGAAACTGGCTGGCTTTAAGAGCCTCCAGCTCCTCATTTAGCCTTTGTACCTCCTTGTCGGCGCCCTCCCTCTTTGACCTCTCTTCGCGTGCGATCCTTTCGGCTTCCTGTCTCTTCACTGTCTCCTCCTGCGCCACGCGCTCATTCCTCTCATGCCGCTCTCTCTCTTCCACACAAGACTTGATACGTTGGTTTACCTAAAGCGTATTAGCAAATACAGCACGAAAGTATATCTCCAGAGTCGATTGCGCACCGTGTCCCTCGCCTTGACAATCTCCACCTCAAACTTGGTTGTCAACGCCTCGAGATTCTCCAGAAGCTCTGATGGCTTGTTGATGGGGACAATCCATTTCCCTCGCCCCATTGCCTTCTCAACTTTATGTTCCTTGTCCGAGACAGGAACCAAACCTTCCACAGAGCTATCATTGGCCCCGAATACCTTGAAAATGATCTCGTAGATCATGTACGCAAACCAGAAACACTGCCGGCGCAAGAGTTCGTATCGAGGACTATCGGTGTGGAGGACGCAGGCAAGCACCGCAACATCCAGTATTGTGACCTCGTCGCGAGGTACAAAACATTGAACCTGGTCATATCGAAATGCATCTTCGAGGACGTATTGGAATTGATCAAGAGCAAGGTAATGCCCCTTCTTCAGGGCTCCGGTGCTCGCGAACGTGGAGGTGGGGGATCTGTCCATTGTCGTCTTCTTTGGAGCGTCTGTGGAAGGCTCTGTGGGCGAATTCTCTTCATCGAAAGGTGGCGCAGAGATATTGGGCTCGTGGGTCCGCTCAAGACGGATATAGAAGGGAGCGGGATCGCCAGGGAAAGAACACCGGAGCACAACGTATTCGTGCTTAGATAAAGTGTTAGGGTCCTTGTGGAACGAGACCCCAGTGACTTTATGGTTCGTAATCCACTCCGGGTCCAGAGAGTTGACCACAGAGTTGAAGACGTCGGTTTCGTAGTAGTCCTCGACCGCCCTGGTCTTCGGGCCAGCTAAATGGCCTTCATGCGGAGCTGGTTGAAGTGCAGCGTGGCGATACTTTAACGCAGCTTCCATTCTGCGTTTGTGATAGGCAGGGGAGACTTGCGACAGTACAAAGTCGTAGACCTTGGACAGCATGGCTCGTTGAGTTGGGGGTCCCTTTAAGAGAACTTACCGGGCAGCATGGTGGCAGCCATAGAAGCTCTCGATTTAGCTTCTTTACAACGAACTAACAGATCAGCACAGCTATTGCCACGAGTTGTTTAAGCGCCTAGGGACTCACGGACGCCGGATAGGTGGTATAGTGCCCGATTGTCCCTTTTGAGACGGGACTTGAGTTATTTGCACCCCGGAACTGCCCTTGAGTCTTTGAATGAAAACTTAAGCAATGCAAAGGGAGTGGAGTGCGTTGGGCTGTGGTGGCGATCGGTTTTCTCATTGAGTTCAGCACGAGAGATACACGATGTTCCACTGCATGTAGGTACATCAACTCCAAGGAACCGCTCTGCTTTAGTACATTTTTCCATCGACTAGCAGAAAGAGGAAGATTCCCGCTGGACTGGCGCTTCAACATATGAATGAGCCATCTGCTCGGATACTCCCCCCTCACACACGCTCTCCGTCCGGGATTGCGTATTGAATTATGTTGGAGGCGCGCTTGCCCCGCGCTCGTCACAGAAGTGTCTGTTTGTCCTCTTCAAGACATTGCTGTATAGAAAGCCTCCCCACGCTAACTTGAACCTTAAAGACCAAACATCTTAGTTACGTCACAGCGCTGCGAACAAGTTCCAAGTCGAGACATCACTGAATGCCATGATATTGTTACTCATCCACCTAAGCTCTGTCTATTCTGGCGTGTCTCAATGTGAACCGCCTTCTGTAACCTTGAATCTTAACGCCTGCTCCATCGTGTCCTGGTACCATCGCGTCAATTTAAAGTATCCATTGACAAACGTACAGCTCAGGGACCACGTTGGGACCCTTCAAAGCGGGCGTAGGAACGTTAAGCCGAGTCGGAAGAGGGGATGGAAATCCAGTTGTGGATATGTTGATTTTACCAAGCTCCGCATAAACCGGTGTTTATGTGCCGGCGCTTAAAAGTCGGTGTGCTTTGTCAGCAGAGCGCCTATTCGTGCATTCACTTTCGTCTCTGGCTGCGCCCCTCCTAAGCTAAATTCAGAGAAGGGAAGGTCAGGTGCTGCTTTTTTATCTCGAATTCAATAGCATGTCAGGTTCCTACTCTGACAACCGTTCAGAAAGGTTTTGTATTCCTTTCCTTGAGCTCTGCTCTTTGGTCAGCCTCAGGGCGCGGCTGCTGCTGGGTAATTGATCTATGACAGCTGCTCTCACTTTTTATACCCCTTCATGGAATATTAGAGAGTTTGCGCAAAGCCACAGAGAGCCACCTGTGGCAAAATGGCCGATTTCGGTGATGCACGCGACATCTGGCCCTGTGGCTCCTTTGTCTTTTTTTCACATCTAGCGTTAGTTCAGGACCGTATAAACGATGAAGCATGCGTATGCCTTATCTGAGAGCTCGTCTGCCAGACCTTCTGACTCATTACTGTCTTCGCAAGCTTGTTTGGCTAACAGGTAGCCGCAGATGAGCCAAGAAGCTGCCACGATCTCTCAGGTCGAGTGGCTCTCTGTGGCTTTGCACATCTATGATCTTCGATAAAATGAGCCTTGAACCGGCTCTCAGATGTTGCCGTGAACAAGGCAGGAGGGAGGTAACGAAAAACGTTTCATAGAAGTCAGGTTAGACAAAGGGAAATTGAGAGATTCAATTAGCCCAGATTCCTTTGTTGAATGCATAAAGTTTAGAGAGATCTATCAAAATTTAGACGCTGAACGATAAGACCTCGGATAGCATCGGACTTAACTGACTGACCATGGTCCGCCCGTGGTTGGGTCGACTGATGCGTCCGACCCTGCACATTACCACTGCTGGGGAAGACTACATACTAGTATGCCGACCAATAATCAGCCTGCTTCCGAAACCTTCGGCGGTTGTACCAATAAACAGGGGCTTCCCATAGCACATCATTGACATCAATCCCGCCCTGATGGCACGCTGCAGTTCGCATTGCACGTTGACCGCAAACCTCCACCATCGTCTCCTGGACACCGCCTGTATCCAGCTCAAGGCTGTCGTATCTGGCTTTCATTACAGCGACATGAACCCATGCCCATATACATAACATGTACAACCCCAACACCCTACCTCTACACCACAACCGAAACCGCACATAACCTGCGTCTTGAGGAATGTGTGCGTTCACTCCATGGTTCTTCCTGTGTTACAGGGCCTCGAACCTGACTGTTGTTTTTGGTATAGAGCAACTGCAAAGCGTTTGTGGACCCATATGCGGAATTCGACCACCTGACGCTCTTCATTGATCTCATCCTGCTCAAACGAGGTGTCTTTCGACATTTGCTATATAACCGAGGGGCAGAGCCGAGAAGAGTTGACCAGAGCGAACGCAAGAAGCCGAGGAATATTTTGAGGGAGAGGGGACTAGTATGTTGTCTCACTTATTCAAGGAAGCGATTGCTGAACTGTGGTGGTAGAAACGGAGGATATTGTTGCTGAAGCTGGGAGGCGTATTAACCCTCTTAGATGCCTGTGAGTGCTCAGGCATATCGTATTACCCTACCGCTGACATTTATCTCCAGACATTCGCTGGTGTCACCTCACTACGTACTCCTATCCTAAACGTATGCAACCGTTCTAAACCGTATACAAAGACCCCATTCCATCCTCACAACCAATCATCTGGACCGCCCCTCTCCTCAAACAATTTTTCTCAATCCTAGCAGCCATAACCATTGCCACACTCTCGTTCCAATGCGCCATCTTACTCCTCGTCTTCATCGTCCTCGACGTTCTCTCTAAATACCGAAACTGGCGGGGCATACCTTCACATACGCACCAACAACAACAATTCTCATTCCCACTCATCCCTCTGTCACTATTCTATTCGTCGTTAACGAAATTCTTCCTGCTGTTTTTGATGACGATCTGGACGCCCATGTCGTCGTGAGGTGATACGAGCACTCAGACAAGTGGGGCGGCGTCGCCTGAACCACTCTTTCTCATAACAAGACTGTCCGAGAACCGTTGCACCTTTTAGACGACGATAAACTCGACAAGGAGTGGCTTGTGAGGAACGTCGTGGGCGGTATGTCTGCTAGCTTTTGGTCTTTAAGGTGCGTTACATATCACAGCTCTGCTCGCCCCGCTGACATTCCTTCTTAAGTGGACTTGGACGAGATACCTCCGCCAGCTACGACGCTTGTCATATTTATGGGATAATACAGCAGCGTCGAGCGAACTAGCACCAGGCGAATGGTCTGTGGGCACTGGGCAAGGATGCGAAACAATGTTGCGGCTCGCCGAGGTCAGAGATACCAGCCAATGTCATTATGCTGCAGACCAGGTAAATTTCTAGGTGATGAATCCATGAGGATGGCTGACATTCTCCATGCAGCTCCACCTTCATGCCTGAACTCGAGACTGAGCTGCTTTGAGAGCCTCTAGCTCCTCCCTCAGCTTTTGGACCTCCTTATCGGCTGCTTCCCTCTTTAACCTCTCTTCGCGTGCCAATTCCTCCGCTTCCTCCCTCTTTACTTGCTCCTCCCGCACCACGCCCTCACGCTGCTCTTTCTCTTTCACACAAGAATTGATACATCGATTGATCTAGAGTGCATTAGCAAGGTTTCAACGGAACCAGAGCTCGAGAGTAGAATGCGCACCTTTTCCTTTGCCTTGTCAATCTCCACCTTAAACTTGTCTGTCAACGCCTCGAGATTCTCAAGAAGCTCTGATGGGTCGTTGATGGGGACAATCCACTTCCCTCGCCCCATTGCTTTCTCAGCATTGTGTTCCTTGTACGAGACAGGAACCAAACCTTCCACAGAGCTATCGTTGGCCTTGAATACCCTGAGTACGATCTCGTAGATCATGTACGCAAACCAGAAGCACTGCCGGCGCAAGAGTTCGTATCGAGGACTATCGGCGTGGAGGACGCGGGCAAGGACCGCGACATCAAGGATGGTGACCGGGTTGAGAGGTACAAACCATTGAATCTGGTCGCGTCCAAAGTCATCTTCGAGGGCGTATTGGAATTGGTCAAGAGCACCGTAGCGGCCCTTCTTCAGGGCTGAGGTGTTCTCGATGGTGGAGATGGGAGGTCTTTTCTCCTTCCGCTTCTTTTGAGACCCTTACATTGAGGAAGGCTTTGTTGAGGAGACCCCTCCACCGGAAGGCTGGGGAGAGATACTAGGCTCGTGGGTCCGTTCAAGACGGATATAGAAGGGAGAGGGAAAGAGCACCGGAGCCCAATGTATTCGTGCTTAGATAGTGTGTTAGGTTCCTTGTGGAAGGAAATCCCAGTGACTTTGTGCTTCTCGATCCACTCCAGGTCCAGAGAGTTGACCGCAGAGTTGTAGACGTCGGTTTCATAGTAGCCTCGACCGCCCTGGTCTTCGGGCCAGCTAAGTGTCCCTCATGTGGGGCTGGCTGGAGTGCAGCGTAGCGTGACTTCGATGCAGCATCCATCCTTTTGTGATAGGCAGGGGAGACGTGCGAGAATACAAAGTCGTGACCTTGGCCAACATGGCTCGTTGAGTTGGGGGTCTTTTAAGTGAACTTACCTTGCAGCCTGGTGCCCGCCCACGGAGGCTGTCAATTTAGCTTTTTACAACGAACAATCACAGATCAGCACAGCCATTGCCGCAAGTTGCCCGGGCGCTTAGGGGACTTGTGGGACTTGTGAACTCTGTGGACTTATTAGGGCCCGTTCGGGTGCCACGCCTTCTAGGCCAGGCCCCGCCTCGCCTGTACCCCGATTTCGGAGTTAGCCTCCAGCCTCGCCTGTGCCCGCCTTCGTCCTGTACTAAGCGTGTGGGAATTTAGATTACAGTCATCAGGAAGCCCCTGTTTACTCAACCCTTATTTCTTTCGCCTCGATATCGCCTGTACCTTCACCGATAAGGTCCAAATTCAGAGTGGTTCTTCAGCCTGTAACTCTGAACCTAAAAACGAAAAGACAGTCGCCATTTTTAAGGACCGTGTGGATTGCTTCAGCTGTTATAGTGCAGATGTTAAGGGCAAGAGAATCAGTGCAAAAGGCTGTATCTGCTTAGATTGAGTCGTTATTATTGAGTGAAATGATAAAAATATACTGGGAGCACTTCCTAAATACGCCTTAGATCAACTGAAAGTGGACCACTTGATCCCCCATGGGCACTTAATTTTCCTGTCTCCTACGCCTTCCATGAACGATTTTCGACCGGTTTTTCGAATCATCATATTTGAAGTAATCCATTTTCCATTCAGGCAAAATTTGGTACCACACGGACCACTGTATGAAGAGATATGGCGCGACGAAAATGCGGAACTTGATGAGAAGAAGAGGGACGCGACGAGTTCCCACGCGCCAGCATTTGCCAAAGCAAGGCAGGCCCGTCACCCGAACGGTCGCCTTATGCTGACATAGCCACGCTTTTCCCTCCGGCCTCCGAATGCATCGGGGCGTACGCCTAACAAGCCGATCACCACCCAAAATCAAAGGCGTACGCCTTCGAGGCCGGGCACCCGAACGGGCCCTTATGAACTCTGTGGACAATATAGAGCCCGATTGTCCCTTTTAAGACGACTTTAGTCGTGGTCCGCTATATCACGTGACCTTTCGCGATTAGACACTCGAAACTCGGTTACATCTCAGAACTGCGTTTATCTCTCCTTTGGGTGCACATGCTTTAATTTATGTTCTGTCAGTGAAAGAAGAGGGCTACCCTGCCAAAAACAAAAACAAAAAAGCAAAAAAAGATTTCATTGACATACATCCTCAGCGAGTTCAAGTGGAACTGCGCCGCCCTGCCAAAATGTGGCCAACTAATCACACCATAACAGCTCGCATCCAACTCGACCTACTTAGGCGCTGGCGCCTGATGTTTTGAAGCACTATACGCCGGTTGAAAGGCTTGAAAACTCTCCAAATTTTTAGATAAATGAGCTTGTGTACTGTAATTACTTTGTCGGATAATATTCTATTGGAATACATGACCTCTAATGACCAAGCTAAAGCACTCGTTCGTCCTCAAAGACCATTTCCTCCTCAAGCTCGTCCTACGCTTGGGTCCAATTCTCCACCATGATATCTGATCCCGAAGCTATTCCTAATGACGCCCGAATGCTTCTTTCTCGGTTTGCTAGATCTTCGCAAGCTTAATTGACGGCATCTGTCCACCGAAGTCTGCTTCCTACCGCTCAGACGGTCGCTCTCGTTTCCTCATTCAGAGCTCCTGGTGCCATTTTCCTCTATATGTCCATTGCATAGACGACCTTCTTCGCCGCCATGGTAGTACTATTAGGGGTTTCTGCACGCATCAATCCCGCCCTGATGGCGGCCCTCCCTAAACAAGTTGACCACCAACCTCCATCATCGTCTCCTCGACACCACCCATATCTAGCTCAGGGCCGTCGCGTCTAGCATCAAATATACCGACATGAAACCATGCCTATATGCATAACATGTACAACCCCAGCACCCTACCTCTACACCACATACGAATCCGCACATAATCTGCGTCTCGAGGAATGCGTGCGTTCATCCGTGGATCTTCCTGTCGTTACAGGCCTCGTATCTGACCATTACTGGGTGAATTTCAGGGCAACTGCAAAGCCTTTGTGGACCCATATGTGGAATTCGACCACCTGACGCTCTTCATTGACCTCATCCTGCTCAAACGAGGTGTCTTTCGTCATCTTTTATACAACAGGGGTGCAGAACCGAGAAGAGTCGACCAGGGCGAACCCAAGAAACGGAGGAATATTGCGAGGGAGAGGGAATTGGTATGTTCTTGAGTTTGTTCACCAACGTATGTTGTTAACCGATGGTGGTAGAAACGGAGGATATTGTTGCTGAAGCTGGGAGGCGGTTTAACCCTGTTGGATGCTTGTGAGTGCCCAGGCATATTGTGTAGCACCGTTCCGCTGACACACAGCGCCAGATATTCGTTGGTGTCACCTCAGTACGCATTCCCCTGCCCCAACTCACGCAATCGTCCCTGACCAGTCGGTACAGACCCAATCCCATCCTCAGAACCAATCATCTGGACAGCCCCGCTCGTCAAACAATTCTTCTCGATTCTAGCAGCCACAATCATTGAAACACTCTCGTTCCAATGCGCCATCTTACTACTCGTGTTCATCGTCCTCGACGTTCTCTCAAAATACCGGAATTGGCGGGGCACACCTTCACATACGCACCAACAACAGCAATTCTCCTTCCCGCTCATCCCTTTGTCACTCTTCTATTCGTCGTTGACGAAATTCTTTCTGTTGTTCTTGTTGACGATCTGGACGCCCAGTTCGTCTTCGGGTGATACAAACACCCAAACAAGTGGGACATCGTGGCCTGAATCACTCTTTCCTCATAACAAAGCGGTTCGGGATGCGTTGCATCTTTTAGACGACGATAAACTCGACAAGGAGTGGCTTGTGAGGAACGTCGTGGGCGGTATGTCTGCCGGGTTTGGTCTTCGAGGTGCGTCACGTACCATGTGAGGCTGCTCACCAAACTCACGCTTCCTTCTAGTGGTATTGGACGACGTACCTCCAGTGTTTACGACGCTCATCATCTTTATGGGATGGGCAGCCAAGATGTTCGTCTCGGGACGAGTGGCAGAATGGATAGGAGACAAAGCGATTCGAAGAGCTTGGAGCACGTATAGTATACCCTGAATGAAAGACAATATCCTGATGATGTGAAGTTTGTGAGCGACCCTTTGGTTACATTAGTTTCTGTGATGATGGAGGTCTAGGCCGGCATCTCAACCCCCTCTTCAGCTGCTCCTTCAGTCCAGACCGGCATTCGAAGGCGTCGAAGGAGTCAAAGTACGTCTTGGAGCTTGCGCCGACGAGCTTGGAGCCCCGCCAAACAGGGAGGAAAGCATATCAGCCATTGGGTTGCCGGCTTGTCCGCGAGGAGGCGGGATGGCAAAGTACAACGTCGCAATCTCTGTCAAAGACTGCAACCAATAATATATCAGCATTCGATGCGACCTCCCAGGAGCAAAAAAGCTTGCCTTGCGAAGAGCAGGCACAACGAATGGTCCTCCTTTGCTCTGATACGTCCCACAGAGCCGGATCCAAGCTTCTCGAGGCACCTTGCTCTTATCACCCTGTGCGCGTTGACAGGTCATGACCGCCATCTGGGAAAAGTTGACGAATGAATCCATGGTCATTACGAATTCGTCGGTGTCGCCTGCGGGAATCTTGACAGAGTTTTCAAGGATGTGTGCGGGGAGGTTGCTGACGAAATGCCGGATGAAGGCTTTGGCTGCTAGGATGTTGCCGTTTTCGAGGTATCTGAGGTGAATCCTAGATGTCAGAGTGATTGTGTGTGTATGGAGGATTAAGGGACGTACGGGAGGGTACCACGTAGAGCAAATAGGCCAAATACATCCTTGGGTATTCCCCACTTTAGGAAAGCCTCTGCGAGCAATCGGGCGCTGTCCCTTGAGCCTGAAGAGAGCAGATATGGCTCTGCGATATCATATGCACCCTCTGATTTCCTTTCAGCTTTCTGATCTCCAGTATACCTCTAAACACCCACCTTTCTCGAATAACGAGCCGACATAATAGTTGAGCTCTGGATCGCCTGCGGGATGGTCTCCATGTTTCGCTGACCAGCTGGTATTCACTTCAGGGCTATCGTGTCTCCAGAGGGAGACGAAACTTACGCTACTGCTCTGTCGATCAGTGTCTTTCGCCATGAACCTTCTGGACCAGTCAATGCAATCAACTGTGTCACTCTTCCTAGTCGTCCCGGTGATCATCAGCCTCCCCTCTTGCCCTTAATGAAACAAAAGTTTACCTCTACTCTCAGCAGTAACCTTCTCCCCCTTGGTATCATACACCTCTAGCATAAACGACGCTAGATCAACACCACTCCCTGGTTGACCGGTCTTGAGCAGCTCCCGTGCACTCTGGAAGAGGACGTCGATCGCCGTGTCGAATTGGCCTGATTTGACGTATCGTGAGGCGAATGTGCGGGCTTTTTGGTGTGCTTCATACGGTGCCACTGGGATTTGGGGTAGGATGGCGTTGAGTGCGCGGGAGGAGGACATGGTGAGGGTGATAGAGGCGGAGTTTGAATGTTGTGTGATCTTCTTGACTGTCTTGCTTTAGCAGGTCTATACAGGCTGGAATTACCTAAGACTCGTGCATTGGAAATCTGTCACCAACAAACGCAGGCAAACGTGCACCCCCCAACCCGAAGTTGCTCGTAGTAGGAATCGCAGCGAGACTGCAGGGGTCAAGAAGTGCTTGAGTTTACGGAATATCATTCCAAAACAGTACTGGCTCCCACGCCTGGCAGCATGTCGAACGTCCCTGATCCAAGCTCAGAACGATCACACACGAAACCTTCCTGCATCCAGATTTCTAGTTATCAACAGCAATTACTACATTGGACAAGGTGAAAAAGTCCCCATTAGGAACACTCCTGGCCTCCGACAAACACCCCACAGACCCCGATTGCACGAACAACACCTACCCCACGAAACCACTTCGGCACATTGTCTACACCTTGCCAAGTTCCAGGGGATGTGCGGATCCTACGGTAGCCAAGAAACTGGGCACCGAATTTCAGGGCAGGTGCATCACGGCCAAAGTGCTGCGAATGAATCGGAGGTGTCGAATCCTGCCACTACCCCGTCAGCACTGCAGACCAACGAAGAGGACCAAGTCAGGGATTGCCTGGACGGACATCCTGAAATCCAAGCTCAAGAACGCCAGGCGCCGAGACCAGCTAACCACCAGTATCAAGCACACCACTTTGACACCAATGGGGAGCAGAAGACAATCGACAGCGGTGGGCGGCAAGGGAGGGGCGACAGGTTATCTGACTATCCTGCGATGACAGAGGCCGAGTTCGCTACACTGGAGAGAGTACGTGGCGGGCGTAACAGGCAGCGCGTTAGGATGGAGGAAGTAGACGAGCAGCTGGGAGATAGGGCAAAGCCAGGCTTCCTGGACATGTTGGGTCCCAGGATCAGGAGTTTGTTCCGTTGCGGGGGCCGAAAGCAGAGAACAACGAGGCATACGTCCACAGGCCTGGATCCGCAGCAAGTAGGCGATGAGCACTACGGAGCGAGGATGTCAGCCAGGGGGATCGTGCCGGCGCCAGACTCTTCTCGAAACGCATATCATCCACAATTGGGTGACACAGTTGAGCATAGAATCCTCCGGGCCCCAGCTGCATCGGATGCGAGATCCCGTGCGCATGCCGACCGGCTGCCATCCAATTCCATCGACCATGGTGCATCCCCAATTTCTGATGCCCGCGCTGCCATGTCCCGGGGCGAGACAATCCACATCAGTGGTGGCAGCTTTGTCGACCACAGCGTCCACATATATCAAACAGACTCGTCCAACATGCCAACATTCACCCTCCCCGATTCCTGGGCCGACTCTGGACCAACCAGGACCATGAGATACGAGGTCACGGTCAGGCCGATCAGGTGAAGAGGTTCCTGCCTCACCGCTGTGGCAGTGCCAGCTCAGCGGGAGAGGCTTGGATTTCTCGGTGGTGGGCAAGACGCAGAGAGAGGAATGGTCGGGAACTAGACGAAGAAGCTGTCGGTTGTGCTTACCTACGGTTGAGTAACTGGTCACTTGGTTAAGGCGAGAATGTACATACTCAGCAATAGTCAATCTCGAATTGTTGCAGGAGAACCACAGGTCAGCAGCCGTCCAGCCTGTAGCAACGGCTCCACGTTGTGTCTTTTAAGAGACAGCCAGCATCTTCCAGGAAAGCCATCGATATGGTGGTCGATGAGTCGGAATCCTTAGGCTGGCAACCATTGGGTTGGGTTCCAGCGCGTGGGTGACGAGCCAAAGATCGAGAGCGAAAGGAACGAGGCGACGAGGTGATAAATGTCGACGTTGTATGAAGGTGCGATGACCCGAAAGCGAAGGCAGGAGTCAGAGGTCATGAAAGGAACAGGAGAGAATGTGGAGGTGCTGATCAGAGTTTGTTTTGAACGACCCATCTTGTTTTGGGCGACAGTCGCACGGCGAACTGATGATTATTAGTAACAGCACAGACTCCCCTCCTTCCCCAGCTAAGCTTGAACGTGCCCTTCCCATCTTTCCTTAGTCTCGAATTTCAAATGCACACTGAGAGGCGCATCAGCTCCCGGAACACCAGCTTTTTATTCGTCAAGGGGAGGTATAAGCAATAGCGAAGTTGCCCGAGAAGTCTCCACACCGGTCTGGCGCGGGGCGATAGACAGACCGGTACAGCTGGGTTTATTTTGGCTGATGGGGCAACGGTGACGTAGCGATATCCTTAATAGGCAATCAACACACGGCCATGTCGAGCGCTAATGCCTGGCGCCTAGACGGGCTCTTCGCGTTCTCTACCTCATACTTCCGCTTGTAATTGCCACTCTCTTGAAAAGGAGGGTGGATAACGGTTTTTTGATCTCTAAATATACCGGAATTGGGATTATCAAAGGAAAGACCCCAGGCTGGGCCTTTTGATCACATGATCCAAATCATTCAGCGCAACACTGTCAGATTCGCATGGGCCCGCAGTCTCAGCAGAAATATGTAAAGATGTGTATGCAAAGATCCGCGTAGGCAGACTAAAACAAGCACCAAATGGTATCCGTCCTCAACTTATCGATCTCATCGCATGCCATTTGCAACTTGGGTTGTCAGAAGCTTTTTTGAGGCCGAATTGGGGATCTGAAAGCAATCCAAGTGCTAAGCGCTAAAGGCCGACCGAGTTAGATTACACCTGATATAAATTATCCGAATATAGAGACATATTGCAGTGTGCAGGGGACAACGAGGAGGGCAGTCGCTGCGACGCGGCCCTCGTATAGCTGAGATCACATGATGTTGTATGCCTGCCTTTTATGGATTTGAATCGCCGCCATTTGCCCCACATAGGGTTTTAAACCCAGCTGTACCGGTGCTTAGACAGACCGTGTCACCGGTCTATACCGGTCTGTCTATCGCCCCGCGCCAGACAGACCGGTCACCGGTCTAGGACAACCATGTCGTAGACTCTTCGTTGATGTCGGAAAAATCCGAACCGGTTTATCTGTTTACGGGCACTGCCACTATATTACCCCCTCCGCCGCCATTACAGCCAGCTCGTACCTGGCTGAGGATGACCTTCTTCTTGCCTCCAGTCCTATCAGAGAACCAGCCTAGATCTGCCGCTGTATCGATCATCAGCTTCTCTTTCCTTGACTTCGGCTTGGAGACAACTGGCCTGGTGTTACGAGTGCGCTACTGAAGAATGGCTGCATCTGCATATCAACCAGGTCGGTCGCATCCAACATATTTCCCGACGCCTGGGGTGCCAGCTTTATCCTCAGCTACCCCTGAATCTAAAGTAAGTGCGCAACAATGACTCACCTTTTCATAACCAAACCTCATCTCGCGAACAGTGACCGGAATCCTCAAATCTGCCAGTTTCGCCCTTGCATCCCGCACCTCGTCCGCCAACCTCTCGGCATGATCGCAGAATCAAACAGAGGTTCTGAGCCGAACTGGGTGGCGCGGGTTACGAAGCGAGCTTTGGGGTTGAATCGCAATGTGTCGAAGAGGGTGTCTCGGCGGCTCATCCAAGCGTTTCCGCCCTCGAATCCAAACTACGTCCATGAGGTTAGATACTTTCTGGGTTGTTCATTCGATGCGTATCAACAAGACACTTACCCAGATCAAGGCATGTACACCGAGCTTGGCTTCCCAAGCTGCTTCGACGATATCGTCGCTTTCGCGTCCGCACCATCAGCCCTTTCTTCCTTCGCAAGCCCGGGTTATTAGATGAAGACTCACTAGAATCCCGGTCTATCGCAAGCCCCATAGATCCGGACGTAGCGTCCACTAAACCTGGTACGGATATCCTTGAACTCTCATTTAATCTGATCCAAGCTTTGACCTAACCACCATCTCTTATCACCATCCATTCACACTGTTATACACCGGGGTCGACCGAGAGCCCGAGGAATGACTCACAGGACGAGACGGAGTAGCTGATACCCAGGAACCCGTATTCGGTGTTTGGGTCACACCACCAGCTGTCTATGGATGATGAGGAAGGGGCACCTTCGGGCATCTGAAAGTCGAGGCTTGGAAAACAGCTTCCTCTGTTCACCGGGGGTGCTTCAGGCGGCGCAGGAGGACTTGAAGGCGCAGGGAGCCCATCCCCTGGAGCAGCGGATCGAGCTTGGCATTTCGTCCGCCTCACTAGCACACTACGTTGTTTTGGACGACTACTCGGAAGTGCCGAGACTAGCTCGGACGGGGAAGAAAGGAGGACTAGAATCGTTGCTGTTGCCAGACGCATCGTTCCTAATCTGAAAGGTTTAGTACAGAGTGCCGAAAAGAACGAATTTGCCAGTCCCGCCGGCAGAAAGTTATTGGTCGGAGACACCAGGAGGAAAGCGAGAAAGGAGGAGGAAGAGAAACTCGACGGCGTCGGAACACGGGCTGCCATTTTAACGAGAGGTTTATGAGCATTACCATTACTTGTGAGCACGCGCGTATCTATGGGATTTAGAGAGGCTGAAGAGACAACAAATTAGAGGGTCGTGGAGACAATACCCGCACACATGGAAACAGGGCATGGTACCAGCGCACGCGTCTCGATCGCGTCTGTAAAGCCCCCTGTCATTATGCCCCTGAATCTCATCACTGGCGCCAGAGAGCGGAGTTTCAACTCGTTTTTGGTCTCAACGTTCATGGTCAAAGGAATGTGGTTCGTAAAGGTCATGAAATTTCATACATATGCTCCTACTGACTACTCTAACAATCCCAAATAGATAATACAATATGAATAAAAGCACCCAGCCGTTGACTTGAAAGCGAAATAATCATGCGAGAATCCAAAAAAGAACGAAACCGGAAATGAATGAAAGAAGGACATCTCAGCACGACGTCTTGGGAGCAAACCGAATCTTCATGTTTCCATCGGTCTTGTAGAGCCCGTAACCAGGCTCTTGGTAATCTGAATAGATATGGGCGAACCAACCTACGCCACCTCCCGGCATGTTTTTGAATTCGGTGCATTTGGAGTCGAGCAGGTCAAAGTAGTCCTGGTGGATTGCAAGACGGCTTTGTCAGTGCCTTGAACCTCCCAGACGATGTGGGGCGGGAGCAACTTACCTGCTCCATTTGCACGCTTGCAACTGCGTAGGGGCTGTTTGGCTCGACACCGGGATAGCTTACGGATGGCCAGCCGTTCTGAAGGAGTGTCAGGTTGGGCTATGGAAGTAGACTTGGGATGGCCGTACCTGGCTAAGGTAAATCTTCTTTCCGCCCGAGTTGCTGAAGAACCAGTTGAGGTCTTTCATGACGATAGGCCAGGATGCCCATGCTATTTGTCGCAGTCAGCTTGCTAGCCTCAGGTTCGAGGGGACGACAACTTACCTGTCGACGCTTCTTGCGAGAAGAAGGGTAGAGTATGGACGTCGACAAAGTCAATGGCTCTTAGCACTTCCATTGACCCATCGTTTTGACGCTATATCCAGCCCCCACCGTTCAGGAACATCGTCTCTGGAGGTACGCAAAACCACTTACCGACTGATATCCCCAAGCCATCTCACTGACTGTGACTGGAATCTGCAGGTTCGCCAACCGCTGCTTGGATTCCCAAACATCCCCAGCCAGATCATAGGGTCCGATCGCCCAGTCGAACAGGGGCTCAGAGCCGTACTGTACGACCCGCACGACGTACTTGGCCTTGGGATTGGACTGGAGGATGCTAAAGAGGGCTTCGCGGCGGGTTTTGTAGATCGTGGATCCGTCAAAGCCGAACTAGGATCGAAAGGTGTGTGGGGTTAGTGAGGAGTCGTTGTGAGAGGAGAGGGGCTGATACACACCCAGATGAGTGCGTGGACGCCTACATTTGCGTACCAAGCTGCTTCAATAACATTGTTACTGTTGGGTTGTCAATATCTTCAAGAGCACAGACGACAGGGAGGGACGTACTAGTATCCAGACTGGTCGCATGCTCCGTAGATACGGACATAGCGTCCGTTGAATCTGGTGCGGATGTCCTTGAACTCTCGCTTGAGTGTGTCAAGGCTTTGACCTAAAGAAACTCATCAGCTGGGTTCGAGACGATGGGTAAACCATATGGCCTACATTGGGTAATTTCGTAACTGACACCGACAAAGGCGTATTCGGTGTTCTTGTCACACCACCAGTTGTCCAACGAGCTGGGGACGCTGCTGGGCATCTTGAAGCCAACAGCTGGGAAACAGTTTGGTGGAGGGTTGGCTCGGGCTACGTCCACAGCCTCCCTTGTCGTGTTCGACGCCGGTAACGCCGACACGAGGGACGCGAAGGAGCATAGAGCCAAAGCTGCAGCAGTGAAGAGCGAGCGCATCGTGTTCGCTACAGGAGCAGTGCTGGGAAAGCGTGCTTTCTTGTCTTTTCCCTGGAGACCTCCACCAACCTTTTATACGCAGAATGTCGCAGAAGCGATCAAGCTTTAGACGACCTTTCTCTGTGTGACCTTGCGTCCATACGTTCCGGTCGCTTCGTTGCTACTCTCATAGGGGCTTCTTCGGTTGCATGTCCATGCTGTCGACCGGTACCTTGTGAGCAAGCAGTGAATAAGGTATATTAGTTTGGAGCATGAACGAGGTTTCTCCCCTAGGTGGGCGGAGCTTCTCGCGCACAATGCTGGCGGGAGACGCCTTCATTAGGGGCGGGTAGACGGTCTGCCTGACAATTGAGTTGAATTTGCACGCGTCGCTTCGCGTAAGACCCGAAGCTGTAGACGTTTTGCGGGCACTTCCTGATTCGACTTCTTCACGATGAAGGGCCGCCGTTCCCACTGACTGACATTTGGTATTGGCATTTCCTCGTGGTGCAAGAGCTTCAAGAACGCTGGCAAAAACAAAGGTCATCCCGCACTGAGGCTGAGATAAACGGAAGGGGGTGAGCTTTTTCGCTTCTTTGGCTTTTAAATGACCTCAACGAATTTGGATTCTAACCTTCTGGGAGCCATAAGAAGCCAATGAGGTCAACAATCTCCTTTTCTGGTGACGCGCATCTGTGTCAAGTTCCAAAACACCAATTATCGTGTCTTTCTTCTCTGTAGTCACAGCATGAGGCTACGAACTTTCATTTGTCCGTATTTTTGTGTTTTCGCCGGCTGGAGCATCATGGAAGCCCAGTGTGTGCATCGAACACACTATTAGCGCTCGACTTCGATGGTTCGATGGTTCGATGCAACCCCTGCCGGCCGGCGGTCATTCGATGTAAAGGTAGAGGTACCTTCCGCCGTTCGTAGAGCTGCCGACTTGATCGACCTCAGCGTCTAACATGTATGGACGCCGGGAGAACAGGAGAGAAGTCTTTATGACATACACATGTCTCGAATGGCGCAATGAATTCGCCAAATCTCTCTACATATTTGCTATCCTTGACGTGGAGTCTCTCAAGCAGAACTATCCAAACATGTCTCGTCTGCACCCGGGACAACATGAGTGTGCCATGACCAGAGACGAGACCTTTGGACGTTATCACGTTAGTAGAACCCGAGTTCCATCTTGTACATCAGAAACGACATTCGTTCCTCCCGCCTACCTTCACGGAGCACACTCTCAGAGCAACCCATCACTATCAATAACTTGAACAGCAGTTGGTGTGGCGACCCGCAGCAGCGATCGATCTGATTTTTATTTAAATTAAATTACTAGTTACCATTTCCGGCAATACGGCTTCCCGATTAATACAGCGTTCGTCGTTGCGAAATGGCCCTTGGCTACCTTTTTGGGCGGAAAATGGCATAAAGTGGCTGTTTCTTGACTTGAAAGGTCGTCGAGGCCGTAACAAGCGTCGAGAGCTATCGATCTCTGAGTCAAGACGTCAATCAGCCTTGGAAATTGTTTAAGGCACTCTTTGAATTTTGAAATTAACGAAACTGTGTACTCGGAAACGGCGGCGCCACAACGGTGTTGCCATTAACTCAGGCAGCAGTGCTTTGTGTCTCGTTTTTGCCTTGAATGCTACTGTGTATTGGATCCCATGGACATAGTCGCTTGAAGGAAACGAGTTTTGTGTTATCTCCACATCAGTCGGAAAGAGTGAAACATACGCACTGAGCTCAGATGTGCATAGGCTCGTGTTACCGATATCATCAGAAGGACTCAAGCATCGTTGGAAGGATGCAGAGCATATACTGTGCGGCCCCGTGTACATCCTCAGCTCGAGGTTGGCGAAGGTAGCCAGCTAAATCAGGATTGAAGGATGCTTGTCGAGCCTTGTGCCTCGGCTACGCACGGTAGAAGGTTGACCGGACTGTCTTTATTCTCTACCTGGCTGCAGCTTGACTTCGATCTGGCGATGTGGCTTGAACGACTGGGGACATCGGGTGGAAACGGCGGTGTCAGGATGCTGTTAGCATTAACCGCGAATCCTCGTTGCGAAATGGCCTTGGCTCTTTTCCTGCGCGGAAAATAGTGTAGAATGGTTGCCCACGAGTTAGCAGATGATCAAGGCGAGAAGGTACATCGAACAACGCCAGTCTCCGAGTCAAGTCGCTGATCAGCGTATAATTATTTTACATTGATATCAAGTATTAAGTGTACTCGGAAACTTTGGTGCCACAGGGTTGGTCGCATCAACGTAGGCAAAAGCCCTTTGTCCTTCATTTCGGTTCTCGGTTTTGGTATGACTACATCGGATCTCTGGGCGTAGTGGCTTCAAAGAAACAACTTCTGTCTCATCTCCACACCAGTCGGAAAGATTGAAACGTTCGTTCTGAGCTCAGACGTGCATAGGTTCATTTCGTCAAGATCATCAGAAGGCCTCGAGGCTCGTTAGAAGGATGCAGAGCATCTACTGTGAAGTCTCATGTAAATTGCGGAGATCTCGACAGTGCTTCAATTCGAGGGTGCTTCCTCAGTGATTGGTTTGGCAACTTGAAGCACGCTGTCAATGATGGTCCGCTGAAATCAAGCTTTACCTCCCCGTCAGATGATTGTTTAGTCTATCTCAAACAGGCAAGGTTAAAGGTAGGCCGGAATGTCTCCATTCTTCACCTGGCTGTACTTGGCTTCGACCTGGCGACGTATATTGAATAACTGTGAGCATCTTCAGCTGTGAGACCAGGGTTTCAGCTGTTGAGGAATGCTGGGTCTCAAGACGAGAATCTAGCAGACGCTGTGTTCGAGGGTGTTTGTGCCGTTGATAGGAATGTCAAAGAGCTGCGGGATGTTGAACAACAAGTTCTGTCACTTGCTGAGAGAGAGAACGTGGGGCTCCCCTTCCCGTCGGACCGCCCTGAAGTACACACAAATGCCGGGGTCTCGGAATTTGGCCCTTTCACAACTCCCTTCGCCTGCGCAGAAACGAGGCAGCAAAAATTTACGCAGATAACAGGCTGTAGACCTTCAGTGGTGCGATATGAGGGTTCTGAAACCAAAAAAGCGCATCAGGGCCAAGGTAGGTTCATCGCAGTGGGTATGGTATTACAAGCATCTAAGTCTAATGCACAGAGTGAAAGGTGAATGGGTCCTCTTTGAGCCTCAGACGGTGTCCAGTGAGCCTTGGACGCTGTCTCATGACTTTGTGGCCTCAGGCTCTTAGAGGGGCGAGTCTGTGCACCTCGCTCGCGGTGTGATTATGGGTGGGATTATAGGAAGATTAATGGAGAAAATTAGTCCGATGCTGCATACTAGAAAGAGCCCTAGGGAGTCTTAGCTCGCCACCAAAGCGCGGAGTTACTGGAATGAAGAGGGATCACACCTTATTGATAAACGATTTGGCCTGGGTATGCCCCGTAGAGGTAAAGGATGGCGGCAGCTGCGGCAGCATTTTTTGCAGCTTGTGCAGTAGAGCCTGTGCCTTTTCCCAGGTTGGTGAGCTCGTTGCTTTCTCGATTCCATACTAGGAGTGGCGGTTAGCACGGAGTAACGGTCGATTGCAGTGACATACCCGATACCAGACCCTGATACTGAACGGGAGTCTTTGAGACCTGAGTTGCATCGGTCTTTATGCCTTCGTTAAAGAGGCGTTGGCAGACATTGTTGGCGGTAGTACAGGGATCGCTGTCTAAACAGGCAAAGTGAGAGTGACGCCCCAATACAAGGCAAAAACTTACCTGCATGGGGCTTGGGGATGGCAATGGGGGTGGGGGTTGCGTTGGTGGACATGCTGAATTCAAAAGCGGGCAGTTTAGTCAGTGGTCGAGGGATGAGGACGAGTGAAGAGGGATGAGGACGATTGAGTAAAACCTCCTGTTCTTATATTTGCGATTCATTAGAAGTATCCCCGGTTTTCCGGTGTGGGTGAATCAGAAAAGACGATGTATTGGCATGTTATCATTCCACAGCTGAACAGCAGTCGTCATTAACAAAGCTCTAGAGTGAAACAACAAGGGAAAGAAAGTAACACACCTCTATTGACTACCCCATTGGCCGGCTACGGAGGAATGTAGTGCACTTCCCACAGCTCCTATCGGCAACTGTGAGGAATTGGCAGTGATTTGCTCTGTGGCGGACAGTGCTTCCGGGACGGATACTAGTCTATTCTCTTTCTGGAGGCAATCGGTAACCAGCTTGAGGAACGCCTGACCCTCCCGCTCAACTACCTCGAGCATCCTGGTATCGTTGAATTGGAGTTGATATTCTAAACCGTCGCAGAAGTCGCGGATGTTCGCGATATGACATCTCATCCTCTGGTGATAGATGTCGGGCTGTAATGGCGGCGGCGGAGGGGGAGGGGGAGGTAATATGGTGCTTGCGTCCACGGTCGGAAACGATTCGGGATCTTCATCTTCGATCTCTTCGTCTGATTCCCGTTCGTCAACCCCAGCTCCTTGATGGTCCATTTCTTGAAGGTGGGTTTGCCCATTCTCAATAACGTCGCGTTCCACATGGTGAAACGTATCGCTGCCAGAAGCAATGGCATTATCCAGCGTATTTTCAGTTCCCCGGTGACCGCCGGCCCATCCAAAGCTTTCCCAGATAGATTTTACCATATCTGGCATCAACGAGGAGTCCACATACGGTTCATGGGACAAGTGGTGTGCCAGACGAATGGTGATAATCCGACGGCCTGGGATACCAGACTCCCTGGAGGAAATCAGAAGACGGCTCTTGCACGGGTATCTGGTTTTCGCCATAATATCGCCTGTACTCGTCAGGCGCGGTTTAGGGTCATTTCTCGACGCTTTGCTCTTGTGTGCATCGTCCTGGCTACACCAGAAGCGTGTCTTGTGGCCGTCATTAACACGGGGGTGGTCCTTCACACTTTTACAGCAAAGTTTAAACGCTTTGTCAAAGGAGAGAAAATGCAAAGACTGACGTGAAACGGTATCCCGTAGCTTTCCAGATCTCATGGGTCATGGATTGAACCCGTTGTCGATGTGTAACACCAGGGTCCTCAATCTCACAATACCCATGGAACTCAACATGGGGACTCTGCTGGAACCGCTCCCTCAAGGCAGTGAGGAGCTGTAGTTGGTCTGTGTAGACCGTGGCCTTCTACAATGTTTAGAGACATTAGCCCTCGGAATCCCAGCGGACATTCATGGGGAAACCCACCCGTGCCCCTTTACCGGTCTTGCTTCCATTGCCATCGTCCTCGTCGTCGGAATCTCGTTTTCTCTTCTTCCCGGTTGAATGTTCCTCGGTGATAGTGTATGGCCCTTGTTGCAGGTATCCGGTGTTAAGGACGGGCGGTCCATAACCCTCCCTGGATGTTGCAGTTACGATGGCCTGGAAGCGTGAAAATCCAGACGCTGGAGGCAGGGTGGTCATTCGTCTTGAAACAAAAGGATTCAAACACTCTTATGTCGTGTTAGGCGCCCGAATCTGTATACCAGCTGTGCAGTGGCGAACAGGCACACCATGAACGGTGGTGAGCGTCTAGGTTAAAAGCAGAGCCGCGATCACTGGCAGGCGCCTGAACTCAATTGGGAACAAACTCGCACCCAACATTTGGCTCAACAAAATTCTTAGAAAAGCAGGCCATGGCTCGCGTTGCGCTGGGTAGTAATAAATCGAATGTCCCGACGGCGAACCTCTAACGCAAATTACAAGAAAATTGTAAATTAATATGAAGCCGAGTGCTGGTGCAAATCTAAGCGCCCCAGCGCCAAAGCACCCACAGGGACACACAGCAACGAGGCGCCAATATTCAACGCTTCTGAGCTTCTCGCACATAGTAAGTGGGAGCATAAGCTTTCCTAGAAGTCAGATACTGTGCGCTGTCGAAGGAAGCTCGGAATTTGGTGTGCCATACATATACACTGCCAATTGGTCGTGAAGTGCAGAGGTTCCTGTCAAGAACTTCATTCGGCCTCATGGTTCACAGTCCTCCGCTGTTTTTCTTGACACAAAGGTGTTAGGGTCGATCTCCGCTCAGTGAAAGCCACCGTGGCTGTCAGTTCGTTTCATAGCAGCAGGGGTTCCTGGTAAAGGCGATGGAGATTGTGGTATGTCTCCATTGATTATGTCCTGAATAGAGGCTTCCAATGCATCGACACGACTTGACATTTGATTCACTTCAAAATGTCCGTTAGTAGAGGTCATCGAGGAACTGGTGCACAACGAACTTCGATCGAGTATCTGTCCTGACATTTCGTCGAATTTGGAATCCAGTTGTTCCAAAAGGTTCTCCACCTGGTGGGTACATTAAGATATGCACAGGCGCCACCAATTCAGAGCACTCACGAAAGCAGTTAGTTCGTGTGGGCTCGATATGTCCTTAGGCACAATCGCCCCAGCCTTTCCAGTCGTTTTGGACGGGGCTTTGTTCGCATTTGACACAGGAGTTTTGTCCTTGTCGGTATCATTCCCTCTAGAAGGTGTCGCGGGTACCTTTAGCGGCAATGCTGAAGAAGAAGACATGTTCCAGAGCTAAACGCAATTTCGGTCTGCGGAATGAACCAGGAAGAGATGCGCCCCGAACAAAGCCCCTGTCCACAGTATTTTAAAGCGGAGATTGAATCAAAGTCTCCCACTGAACGCCCAGTGTAGAACCAATTTCGCCTTTAAATCCCTCGAGCAAGCATGGTGCTCACTACGCGGACGCCCCGGCGGTTCAATCGATAAAATCACGCAATGTGTGCCGTAGCTCAAGGCGAGGGGGCTGGCCTACTGTGCAAGATTCCTGTCTGGCTCTGTCATGATTAGAACAGGCCAGCGTACGGGCTAATTCTAATAGGATTCCTATTGCGGTTTCTACGTCAAAAACGTACTGCCGTCTCATCCTTGTGCTATTAGGTCTACTCTGCATCAATCAGCTTTATCGATTTCGTTTACGCTCTGGAGCTTCCCCTTCGCCCTGCTCTCGCGACACTAACGACCAACACACACACACTTGGTGCCTTACAGACGAGCTTAAGAGTGATTGATGTCATACTTGATCTTCAACACGCGTTCTGCGTCTAATAGGCTCACCAACGGTTGCTTGTCCGGATGCCTAGCGCCCTTGCCCCGAGGTTCTGACTATCGCGCCCGCTCTGCGCTCCACCACCTCCGAAGCTCGATTTTAGTGGACGGATCCACGATAGGTCACGATAATCTGCACCAAGGCAGATCTGTCATACGGTGAATGGTCACGACATGGCCTTCCACGAGGCGAGTGTCATCTCCAGAAATAATTCTCAACCATGAAGACCCACCTAACTGGCTTTGTAGACTATCGAGAACCATGAAATGCGGCCGAGCTTCGCCCTCGCTGCCTGTTCGTGTTGTGCTCGTCCCATACTTCGCGGGTACCAGAAAAGGTATCCACATCTTGCTTTTCCACGCAGAATCTTGACGAAAGAAAAACACAACCTTTTCGTCCTTCCGTGCAAGAACAAATACCTAATCTGACCCTCTTCCAAAATCCTCCTTCGTATCCGCTTAGCATCCGTCAAAGGATTACACATATGTGCAGCCGGCAAGGGAAATCAAACTATAGGCTACAGGTAGCTCACTATACTGGAATCCTAATGACGCTGGTGTTGCGTTCTGACAACCTTGGGCTCCGGGCAGAATTCCGCGACAATGGATCTGAGACCATTGGCCTTTCATTCGTGTTCAACGCACAGAGCCTTCAAGTTGCCATGCTGCGGCTTACTCAACAGCTGGGAATCCGCAGCCCTGCGCCCTCAAAATCGGCACCCCAAAATACTATGTTCATGCACTGAGTGCCTTCTCTTCCCTCCTCGTCTAAATCAGTTAAGGAAATGGAACTGCTGCTGCCGGAAGATACCCTGCTTCTATCTCTTGTTTTAGCAATAGGGAAGTGAAGGGAACAGGAGTCTTTCACATGGTCTGCAAAAGGATACATGCCGCCTTCACGCGACGCCTCCCTCTTGCAACTGGAATCACCGAAGACGAATAGGTATTGAAAAGGACTCGTGGACTTCATGCGTTTGCTGTTCAAGTGTGTTGTATTGAAATTCTTCGGCGAGTTACTGAAAGGCAAGACCCGTACTATTGCGACCCTCTGACCACCCCTTCTTGGAACTCTCCATGGCTCTGGACAGGCAGGCCATCTGAGCTCGAATTTGTGATACAGTAATTCACCGGTCCGTGAAACCCCGGGGTTCCTTGAAACAGAGCAATGTTTTGAGGAATTCTGCAGCAACCAGTGAAGGTATGGTTAGGAAATTCAGGAGATGTATACCAGAAGATATTATCTAAATGATAAAACCTTTTGAGAGGAAGCCGTGAGCAGAGTGACTGCAATATACTGGAAACAAGTACCTGATGGAACAACTGATGGAGCGAAATTGGAGCACCTTTTGGGCTCTTGCGTGCAGGGCATTTCGGAAGTCCATGCAAAAACCTGAAATATATGTAGAAGAAGCATTCTTGAGTGCAATAAAATTGCTTCTATGCCCTAGTTGCCCTACGGGAGCTGGGAATTGACTGTTTCACGCTGCAGTGTTGCGAAATTCGCAACAAAGCCCCACTGTTTACGCCGGTCGGTGATGTCCCACGTCTGCAAGCTCCCCAGCTCATTTCACTGGATATACAAATCAGTATACCCTCAATTTTTTGTTCAAAGCTCAATAGATGCTATATTAACAAGCTATAGTACTTTATAAATCCCCCAGAGTCATATAGATGTTTGAAAGGAGGTCGAAGTTCTCGTCACGGATATCAATGTGGGTCACCGTTTCAAGGGCCGGTGCGTAACAAATTCCTATCGGTCGAATGTATCCCCTCCCTGAACCTCGTCACTGGATACTGCCCATCTAAAAATGCATTTATTGCATAGAGAAGACCCATGGCTTGGTATATATGCCTTTGATTTCCCCCCAATCTCATTTATGATTGTATAAAATGCGGAATACCCCAAATTGTTTCACGGGCCGGTGAATTACTGTAGGTGCCGGCTGGCGCCCTTCACTTCTGTTGCGGAGTTTCCGCAACTCCGGTTCAGCTCTCCTGTATCTGGGGTCAGATGTCATGCTCTAAAAAGGCAACTCTGATAGGACGGCAAGGTAGTTTCTTTTCGTCTATGTTACTGGTCTATGGCGCTGATTGAGCTTCGAAGATCCCCAACTTCAGGCTTGCCCAAGTCTCTTCTCGCCGTAGCTTTCCGCTCATGTCACTGACTGCATTCTCACATCTTCTCTCGCGGCAAGTCCAACGAATGTCTCAAACCTGGAGAAAGGGAGGAGAGTCCTTGTGGCTTAATGGTACCCCCAAGCAAGCACGCAATGTGGATATTTCTGTTTGGCGTCTCTCGACGGATTCGATGCGACCCTGGCACACCTCTTGGTATGAACTATTAGACCAGCGGGACTGGCCAAGGACTGTCTTGAAGGTCCAATCCTCGGGGCGTCCCCGCACAGGTCCCGATATCTGCTGAGGGCTGCCATCTTTAAATTTGTCTTGCGACGTTCAAAAGCCTCTAGATGAGTTGAATCCAGGTTCAATGAGGAAATGATGCAGGCTTAAACGAGTCTATGCCAGTCCAAAACCGGAAGAACAATGGAGTATCGAATGAGGATAACGCATTGCCCAAGTCTGAAGCGCCAAGCGCGAGGGCTGCTATCTCCTTCTTAACAGATAACGAACACTTGCCGACATCGATATCTCTCTAGCTTCCATCTCGGCCATTCCATCACGTACCTTTGATATGCTGTACACAGTTCTCCCGAGTTTCAAGGGCTTTGGTGTGGTTTCCGAATCTGAATCCTCATGTCATCCCGGATCACATTTGGTCCCAGAAGATCACCCCTCTGGGGAACTAATGAACCTACTTTATCGCCACTATCAATCCATCGATTCAGTTGCAGGTTAACAATTGGAACATGGGACCAGCATTATGACGGTGCTTCATCTACCCATTCATTCCAAATGATTCGGACCTGGTGAAACTTATGAATGCAAGGCTGCGTAGCGTTTCATTGATCCCCTCTGCTTCTATCTGAGACTGTGAAGCGATAAAGTTCCTTGTCGATTGATAACACGTTCACTTGGACAGGACCTGCCCACTCCATCGTCATATGGATCATATCCTCATCCACTGCGAAGTCAGCGCGATCTGAACTTTATCGCCAGGTGAGCAACATCGCAAGCGTTCAATAAACGTGAAAGTTCCGTTTTGGGAATTAGAAGCAACCCGCCTTAGGTCTAGTATGAGAGCTACTTCAGAGAGCAGTTCCTGTACATGAAAGTACTCAGGTCAGTTGCCAATACGCCGTGCCACTGTTTACCAGGAGGCATCCATGTGCCGATGTGTTCTGAATTGACATGTCGACTGGAAGATGACTGTAACTGACACGTGCACATTGCTTCGTCCTCTGGCGTTAGTATTCCGCGGGTGCCGCGTCACTTGAGCGTTTCCACACAAATGGAGGAGGCCATTGTTGAGAAAGATCAGCGTCTACCTTTTGACGGGAGCGCGGCCAACTACCCTAGGCAGCCGGACCTTTCTCCGAGTCTGTATACACGTGGACTCGCCTTTCGTAGATGTAGAACCAAGTGGTCTTCTGCCTGAAAAGTGGCTTCCTGCCCATCTTACACGGCATCGCGCCTCGTGCGCCAACCTCTCCAACGCCGACTCGGGACCTCGTCCCGAGCATCACTAGCAAATCTCCGCGAAAGACATATCATGTCACAACAGCTTGGTGCCTTAGCTGCTCACTAATAAGCTCAAGCTCGGGGCTTTTGACATCATTTCAAGTGCCCCACAAGACTGTTCGATAAACATGATCAGCCAAGTGCAGAGAAGCGCTGTTGGACTATCGATCGTCATGAGACCAAGCTCGTCAAGACAAGCGATCCGAATGTTCCAGGAAGCGATTAATCCCCCGGTCACTAGTTCTCAATAGAGCATGGCGAAGGTTGTTGGGCATCTCGTGTTTCCGGAGCAAGCATTTCATCCAAGGGCGTTCAATAGGACATGTTTGACCCATAACCCAGTGCGCCATGAGGCTAACCTGAAGTACGTACCAGTCAAGATCAAATCCTAGGGTGAATAGGGTAGCTTTCCTAAGCCAGATTCTGCGATCCTTTTGGCTGCTCATAGTACGCCGTGGTAATTGTCATAATGCATGTGCAAGGTATTGACATCTTCATAACCCGTTTGAGGAGCGAATTTATCACCCTTGCGCTCGGGCTGAAGGTTGTTTGTACTGCTGGACTTTCCAGGCACCGTCTTCCAGTGCCTATGAACTGGCCAGCAGACCTGGAGCTGCAGGAATTGGTGTCCCTTGGTACTGGTTGGACAGCAGGAGTATGGCCTACCCAGCTCCGTCCCTCCCCCTGTCAACGATATGAGTGAGGTGGGGAGGGGATGGCTGCAAGCTTCGTTGGCTTGAAATACCTGAACGAGCCTTAAATCGCCTGACGTTGTTGATCATATTCGAGCTGCTTTTTTCTTCCTGTCGCCTTGGCCTAGGGGTGTCCAATGCTCGCCGCACCTTAGTACCTCGGGCCTGTACCAGCGCCGTGCAATATGCATCCGAAGTACGTAGTCCCTGCGATTACCATTGAATCTCTGGAGAACCCACATTCCGTAGGATGAGTTCAGTGTGACTAATATGAACATTGAGCCAGGTACAGATAGGTTGCGGTTCTCAAGGATAACGCTGTAATAGTCGAATCCCTCCATGCAAACGCATGGCGAGACAGCGTTCTGGTAGCATGTGGTGAGGCGGCAAAAGATGATCGCCGATCAAGGGCCTGGGTGGGATATCCGCAAGACACAAACGCAACGGTTTCAAGAAAAAATGAGGGGAAAAATGAAGTGATCAATCCTCCTTGTTCTTCCCCTTCGAATACCTCCTACGCTCGATTCCTCGCCAACATGATGTTGAATCGATGCCTTGTCCTATAAAATCCGCGGCTCAATCGCGAACACCCTCACTTTCAGAGCTGCTGTTGATAAACCAGGGCAACTCTTTCATCCAGCCTCTCGACGAGGGGATTACTGTTGGCGACTGGGGTGGCTTTTGTACCCGACTTTACACATTTTATGGATTCATGCGCTTGCAGGTATGTCATTCTGGAGTCGGTCGATCTCCCAGAATCCTCCTCCACTTCCAATGGCCATCGACTACATCCCTTCGACACGGATATTGGTTAATGTTGTATTCTGCCACGAGCGCACTTAAATCTGGAAAGGGTTTCTGAGTGAGCTACGCCTTGTAAGGGGGCGAGACTGGACCTACAGCTTCCTCGAGCGACGAAGCACATGCCTCGGTATGAGCGTGAATCGGGTGATGCATTGGATTCATAGGGGCTACGTTGGTTCATAGAGAGGAAGTTGGCTATCCGATACAAACGATGTCTTCCCAGGTTCACTACTGGGCACTTCCATCAAGCCTTTCGAGAAGCATCGCACTGTTTGCGCTTCTGATAGCTCAGGAGATCCCCGAACCCGATGCAAAGACTTCTGGACTTCGAGATTCTCGCCTTCCAGTTATGTTGGGCCCCGACAACAGATCGTGAGGGAGCGAAAGAGGGCGGAGAGGTTATACACCGTGTGTGATCCAGCCAAAGAACCGGGATTATCATCTTGCGCTACACCCCGACCATTCCCATCGCCTCAGGTAATGAGCGCGCCTGCTGACTCCGATGCGTCGGGAATTGGTGCTGCCTTCGAGTACTTCTATATGCTAACATTTGTCCCATACTGTGACGGCGCCGTTGGACAGTGGACGAACAAGGATACATTCACCACCATAACAACGAGGAAACAGGGGGAGGCATGATGTCAACCCTTACCGTCCAAGGTTACCTTTGCTCGAACGGAAGTCTCGCCGAGCAGCCAGGATCACTCAGTCAAGTTACAATTATCAACGCCATACCTTTACCGGAAAGATTGCTCACCCTGCCTTACTGTGGATGGTTCCAAGCCAGCAACCAGCTGTTATTTTTATCTCTTAGGTCACTGTGATGATGTGACATTAAAGAAAAATTTCTCACCGCGGCTTAGCCGCCCAAGGTCTATTTTCTTCCCGTTCCTACCACCATGCCTTCAGCGTCTCAGTTTAGTTGACCGTCGAAATCGACTCCAGCCATCTCCGCCGATTGCGCTGACTTTGAAATTCGCCAGAAAAACATGATGGATTTCCTTTTCTGGTGGTAAGCCGAGGTACAAACCTTTGAAGAGAGCGGAAAATGCACCCTAAAACTACAGAAGAGACGCCCAAATTACCCAAAGTGCAACTCATTACTTTCCCCTCGGACTTCCATGAATTCTGGATGAGCCCTGCAGAACTTGGCGCCATATTCTTTGATCGACATGGCGGTGACAAGGTCGACCCCCTCTTCGGAGAAGGATGTGAATTTCAAAACTCCTCGCTTCTCAGTAAATACACTCGCCAAAGAAGGGTTGAAAATCAAAAAGGGCATCAACTCATGGCGTTGGACTATTGTAAGGGTCAAAGGGTCCTTCCAGTCGCCTTCTACGGGTACGGTTCATGACGGGATTCCAGGGCCAATGCGCGATACCGACGCTGTCTACCACATCTGTTGGTCATGGCAAAGGTCTTCCCACTAGACTTACTCAGGATTGCTAAAGGCCGGGATTCCTGGAACCCAAATCGGGGTTCGTCTCTTCAGGGTGAAGGTTGCAACATTCTTGGATTTCATTGGGTAGTTTGTATTGAAAACCCCGGATCTGCCTGTTTATGACCGAACAGGTAATTCATTGGTTTCCGCAAAAGGACTCAACTTTAGGGCAAAATCTGATAATCACACACGAATTGGAAGGGGGAAACCGTGATGAAAAGAAGACACCTGACAAGGGTGGCGTCAATATATGTCAAGTAGAGGGTGCTTCGGGAAAACGTAGACCTGCACATACCAGGAAGGTTATTCGACGCCCATGTAAGGAGTCGCGGTTTTGGATATCGCGGCTTTTCACTCGTATATGAAGACAGATCAGATTCGGACCCTTCAGCCCAGTACTAAAGGAAGAGCTTTCCACCTTCCTCCACTCCCCAATTGTCGAACAACCTCAAACTTCAGCGCTATGACGAGCAACCCAGAGGTCCCACCATTCGTCGGCTACGTCGAGACCACCGTCAACGCCCTCCGTCTTATTCATGCTGCGCGCCAAGGCGTGATTCCTCGCATTACCCGTCGACTGAACGACAACGAGCGTCGCTCAATGATCAAGAGTGGCTCTGTCTTTGTGTTCAGCGTCGAAGAAAGTGGGATCAAGCGATGGACAGGTAGGCTATAACCTTTAGGACGCGATATAGCATACTAATTTCAACTTAATTTAGACGGACTGCTCTGGTCGCCATCCCGTATCGTCGGGAACTTCTTAGTGAGTGGTCATCCTCACCGACGGGCGACACCGCTGACATTCTAGTAAGGTCTATCGTGAGATTATTGAACGCAACAGCAGTCGAGGCAACCACAAGAAGCCCTTCCCAACGGACGACCCCAACTCCCGCAGCCTATCCAGGCGAAACTCCCCAGAGCACATCGGCTACAGCAAGCCCATCAGCGCGACTGACCATGGAACGTTCAAGCCTGGAGGTCTCATCAAGAAGGTACTGTGGCGGACATTCCTGCATACACGCCCATTGCTGAAGTGTTTATACTAGACTATCACTGTCACGATCGACGGGTCCGACCTTCACCTCATTTCTTACTACACACCAGAGGATATCCGCTCAGGCAAGCTAAAGGTTCGTAGGTGCTGTACTCCCGAAGAAATCTCCTGATTATTTGGGCCTTCAGCGTCCGTCTTCGAGGGCTGATATTATGAGCCTTTACATGCCACCCCATCTCTTCCGCTTGACCAACTTCCGGGTGCCTCCCAAGGTCGAAATCGGGCCAGATGGGAAGCCAAGACTTGTGTACGTCCAAACTAGTCCTACAACTCGGCTTCAAGGCTCACAAATACCTAAAGGTGTGAGCAGGAAGACGTTCAAGAAATTTCAGTAGACTGTAAAGTCGAAGACCAGATCTATCAAATCCCTGACTCCCCGTCTTCTTGGGCTAGCACGAACTCGACATCTTCAGTGGACGCCCACTTTTCAACACCCATCTACAACGTCAATGGAAGCATCGGCTCATACAACAGGGGCAACGGGACCGATCGCTGGGGACTATCCTCCGACGGTGCAGCACTGAACCGAAACGATCTTGCCTGGGGCACTTCCCATGGGCATCTCGTCCGACGAAGAGACTCTCAAAGCGTTATTCAAGACTCTTGGCCTTCGATCCATTCTCAGTCCAGCCGTTGGCAGGATTCTGCCATCTCCGTTACCGCCAACGGTGGCGCAAGCTACCCAGATCGGTCACGGGTTCGACCTGGTCACCCCTACGATCATGGACGCGATGAAGGGCGGAGGGACTCTCATCGCTTGGCCTGGCAGAATCGCGATGGGTCGCATTCTTCAAGAGAGCGACGCAGTCCTCACTCTTCCTTTACTCCATCACCAACCCTCCCATTCACCTCCCAGGGGTATCATGCCGCCCCCTCGTACACATCGGCATGGACGCCTTCCGACAACAACCTGATGGCTACCCCAACCCTTCACCCCATCTCAAATAGCTCCGGCTATGATTCTTACGCCTCGACCGGCTCCTCACTGACGGGGACCGATGACTTTGGAACATCTGGTGTGGAAGATTTCGCACCAGAGTCTTGACTCGAAACGGGAACTAGAAAATCGCGCTAACACTACGGACGTTTACATACCACCACCATTTTCACTCGCATTTCTTGGACATTCTCATCTCATTGTACAAATATCGTCACCCTTTCATCTTGCGGAGCCATGTCTATGAATACGGATACCCTTTCACTGGCTAATTTGATGTCCTCCTATGTACTTTTATCCATGAGCAATTTCCATTCAACACTTCCGCAGCCTCACTTCGTATCCGTCCTTCTCGCGGCTCGATGCCTATGGGCATGCCAGTCCTTAGTGTTTCTCAGTGAGCTGAGCATCGCAGTCCGATACTCCCAGAGGGCGATTTCCTCGCGTCAATCGAGGGTATAAAGATCGACGGACATGACAGCCATCGACCTGCGGCCTACACTTGGAGAAGTTGACAATGAATGGAAGGCGTGCTGGCGGCAATCGAGAGAAGTTGACCCAAGACAAGACACCCTCTCGCATTTTCACATCCAAGAATGATGATTTCGATTTCAGTACTGGATTGGTCCACATCGCTTATGGTACAGGGTTGCCTTATTCGAGAATGCGTGCACTCGGTGAGAATCAGGTAAACACCGCATATACGGCATATGGCTATTCCCGAGCGGCCATCCGTTAATGGTGTTGTCCCTGCGCCTGCTTCCTCTCGATGAAGGCTTTGATATTTGCGTGCCCTTCCTCGCTCCCAAAAAAGGACCGTTTAGGGGCACTTTCCCATAAGACGATGTCGAGCTCCTTGGCGTACTTCAAGACCAATTCGTAGTCCGCTTGAGATGCAAACCCGGTATACAAGTAGCCTGTCGAGGACAGACAATGAGTCATAGTTACGAAAGCGAGTAAAATGGGGTACCTTCTCGAGACTTGAGGCGGTTTTTTTTCAAGCTCCCACAGTCGAATTTGATCTTGGACAGTGACAGGCAGGAGTGGGTTCTGCTCGGCGTGTCATCTTTTTTAAAATTCATCCTGTAGACAAGAGGCATCGACTCACGTTTTTCCGCATGTTGGGATGTGCATGGGTAATAAGGTAGCTGATGATCTAGAGCACATGTTAGGGACGTGTGTGAGTTCACAGGTGGTATGACGAACCTGGTCGGCTGTGATTCCATTGAGAAGTGCCCTTTTGACACTTTCCCTCGTGATGGCCCCGACGATGAGGTTTGGGAAGCGGTATTTCAAAGATGCAAAAAGGCTAAGAACCGCTGTCTGTAAGGGGTTGTCTGTAGAGAAATCAGCGAATGAAGGAAGCGAGTAGCATCGTAAAAGAGACCTGTATAAGCATAAATGCGATAGTTAGTCTCGAGGATAATGAACCCCTCTTGGGGCCCAGAGCTAGTTCCCATTGTAGCAGGCAAAGGTGGCAAAGACGAAGTTAAAGTGGTCGAAAGACGAGTGGGGCTGAAGCGCTTCGATGAGGGCTGATTGGTGTCAATCAGCTCTCGCGGGGAGGATCCATAAGTAGAGACGATACCTTGCGTTGCCATATCAGGCCGTAGTCTCGTAAGTCTTCCAACATGGCCTTCTGAGTGGCTGATAGCGGCGGGACACCATACTCCTATTTTTCGGTGGATAAGCGTTGCCGAAGAAGTGCGGGAAATTGACTAACCCGGCCCAGTTCCATAGTGGACAGCATAAACAAGAAGCTAAGAACGTCAACGAGGTCCATGCGTCTTTGCTAGCGATCACAGTCAGCTACGGAGAATTCCATGTTCGAGTGGAAAACACCAACTTCAGCAACCTGCAAATACTGCAGTAACAGGTGCCAGAGCTGCTCGTGCGGTGAGTGGAGCAGAAACTGGAAGCCTGACGACGAAATGTGGAGGGAACCACTGTCAGATATCAGTGACAGGTCACACAAAAAGGGAAAGCCGCTCACTTCATGTCATTCATGAGTCCGCTTGTTCTCAGTAGAAATTGAACGCCCGCAGACGGGGCTGTGGGCCGTTTACCGGTGCCACCTGATGAGACCATGTAGTTCAGTACTGTCTATCGCAAGGTTAGTCAGGGTGCATCTTTTCGGGCTCCGAAAGTTGACACTCACCTCCCATCGTTCGAGCGCATACGCGTCAAGCGCTGCATTCGTTGGAGAGCTACGCTTTCCGTCTTCGCCTTTCTCATGGCTAGCTGGATGCCCGAAGCTTCCAGATGTGCCACTAGGATCGCGTTCAATAGAATGCAAGAAATAACGTCGCAGACAACTACCCTCCGGTGATGGCTTCTCGAAACCCCTTCTTGAAGTGAGGGTTGAGCGCCAGTTTTACCGTCGACGCTGGCAAAATGTGAAGGCGTGCAAGCGTGGCTAGCGCCTCTGTGTAGAGTCTGCGACGAGAGCTCATCAACGGGCGTGCGTGTCATACGAGTAGGATTTACGGTTTGGCTTCGCGCACAACCCATGCAGCCATGGTGGACAGCGGTATTGCTGATTCCACCCATAGCAAATTCAGAATGAGTTGCCGTTCCAGAGACGACAAAAGCCTAAAAGAGTAGCAAGTCTAAGTTCATGAGACCTTTCAGAAGAAGACTGCTGTTGACCGAAAGACTGAGAGACACGACGAAGGCTGCTGATACAGGCGCTCTAGAGAGTTCTGTGACTGGGATTGAAGAAATGGCAATAGTACATGCTGCTTCCTTGTTTCGTCAGCTGAATTTCCAGTTGCCGTTGGCATTGTGGAGAGCGGAAGAGAGTGACTCGCGGCATCAATTGTTCCGCCCCTGTGCTTTGTCATGCACTGTCGTGCTTGGCATGTGAGTTGACGCGCGGTTAAATGACGCGTCGATCTCTGCAACACTGACAGAACCGCAATGTCGTCGATTACCGTGCATACTGCTGCTCAGAACAGTAGGTCAATAGGGCGCTCGTGTTTACAGACAACCTCACAATATTCGTTCTAGAACAGCTTTCTGTTCTCAAGGCTTTACTTGCGGACAACTCGGGCCTTCTCAACACCGTAGATGCAGTGCGGTCATCCATCACTCACATAAAATGACTTTGTTGAATGAGCATAAGGATGAGCGCACTCCATTGCACTGGGCCGCTTGGTCTGGCTCTGTAGATATTGTGCGCTTCCTCGTCGATCAGAAGGCAGAGATCGACAAGACCGATAATAGTGGTTGGACAGCCCTCCACATTGCAGGTAGATCTGGCCAACACCTCAAGGCTCTAAAACGCTGACCGCCTCCTGTAGCTAGTGCAGGCAACCTGGAAGTGGTGCAAGAACTCATAGGTGCTGGTGCCGACGTGAATAGGTGAGGCGATTCTTTGGAACCGTCGAACCTGCAACAAGCTCTAAGTACTGGCCCTCTCCGCAGCAAGAATGACAAGGGTTTGACCCCGCTGTAGGTAGCTACTGTACGGTCTGGACTCTCTCTCCGGTCTCATGGTCTCCACAGACACTACGCTGCCTCCAAATCTCGAATCGACGTGCGCTGCCAATTCGACAGTTTCGTGCGGCCTTTCTGATTCTCCATCTAGATTGGCAAGCTGTTGATATCGCGAGCTGCAGATGTACGTGTTTCACTTCACTCATACCCGAGGAGTTTCTGACCAGGAGCCAAAGTATAATGCCAGGGACAAGGCGAACCAGCTCCCTTTGTACGTAGACTTCGCTTGAGTTTGTTCGAGTGGCCTTCTGACCTCTGCGCTCTTGTGAGGCAGACACCGTGCAGCTACCACAGGCTCCACAGGCTTCATTCGCCTACTTCTCGAATCATCAACTCCCTCTAACAAGCTTCGCTTGAACACAGCTGATCGCATTGGTAAATCCCTCGCATATCGACCCACTCCATGCAGTGAAACTCATCCTTTCTTCACTCCCGCTTAGGCAACACGCCATTGCATCTTGCGATGGACTCGGCGCATGCGGAGGCAGCTGTCCTCCTCATCAATGCTGGAGCAGATCGCACTCGCGTAAGTCTAGACGCCGTCTCTGCTTCTTCAATCTATCTCAATTCGTCTCCAAGGAAAACCTGGACAACGAAATCCCTGAGGCTGTTCCAGGGGTGGGTGGCCAGGAGCAGAAGCTCGCTCGCCAGTATGTCATTGACCATTGCGGCAAGCCTGAGTGAATTTAGTCCTGACTTAATGAGACACTTTCGACTACCTAACCAATCCCAAATTCCCGATCCTTCATACACGGAATGCTTTGCAGAAGCCAGCAAAGCTACCCATCATAAGATCACCACTGTCGCTTCTAGAACTAGTCGCACAGGTTTGGAGGTGTTGGTCACCCCGACTCCTGACTTCCATTATCGACGGCATCTGAGACGCTTCTGAAATGGACGACCGCTCTGCTCAGTCAACTCCCACATCAGCAATGATGCTCGTTCCCAGGTCTTGTTGTTGAGAGAATACGGCCCGTCAAGGCGGAAACGATTTTCGTCTGCTCTTGCACAGATGCGCTAAAAATTCCGGACGTTTTTATCTGCTCCGCGCCGACGGGTGTAGCGGGTATGTCCGTTTTATCCCAGAACATCGAATATGTCAAGTGGCATGGCAATTGCATCCTGAATGCCGGACTTGCCTTGGGTTACATCAATGTCTGTTCGTCGCCGTATTCCAGGTCTTTGGCGGTGAATTTTCCGAGGCGTTGGCCAGCCCCAGCACGGTAGATAGCACTTAATTGGGCAATTGAGCCCACAAGTAGAGAGTGATGGGAATATCCAGCGTCGACCAGGGCCGTAGCGGTGGTTGGTATAAGCTCTCATACATCGCGCACAATGGCAATGACGGAGGGCTTCTTTGTTGTTGATTAGATATTATTTCGAAGAGAAATCAGATGGGTAGCCAATCGAGTTTCGTGGCTAGGAAAATTACTCCGTGTAGTAATTTCGGACTAAATGACAGCGAAGGACAGGGCACAGAATGCGGATTGTGTGTCGAGGGACACTGGGTGGGTGTAAAGCATTGTTTTTGGCGGACGGCTGGAATCCCAAGTGATCCCGCTAATCCTTTCCAATGATGGATTGATGCGGGCGAACGCTGTTGCAAACAAGCGCCCACACCTTTTGGGATTGGTTGCCTTCTTGAGCTTGGCGCAGTCGGCCATGGGGAGTGCCGAACTCCCACCGCTCAATGACCTTTTCCTATGATCATCGTCCAGGCAAACTCCTTATCCCTCAGTAAATGTTCACGATCTGTCAAGCGCACTGCACTGTCTTGCGTGGGCGGTTCAAGTCATTCGCAAGGCCTCGAACCAATCTTCTCGTTAGAAAATACTCTGCTCTTTGCGATTATTTTCTTTTTCTGAGGGACAAATGATACTGGCGACCGATGCAGCTAGCGCGGATCCTCTCGCCTTCGATCTCCCGCTGTTCGGTCCCCTGTTCATGTCGAAAGTGCTCGGATGGCCACGGATGGACCAAGAAAGGCATCCATTCTCTTTTCGTCAGCATCACCACGATCGAGCTCACGGTGTGTGTTGTTTTCGACTGCTTCTAGCTCCACGTCGTAAGTCTACCTGATGGTCTATGTCAAGGGCCGGAGTATTTCATTAACAAAGCTACTTCTCCCTAACTGTCGTCGATCTTTTTAGGGGATATTCGACGCATGTTGTGCGCTTGTGACTTTAGCATTTTGCAGTCGATGACGCAGAGGTATAGCGCACACATCAAAAGCTTATAGGATGGGCAAGGCGTCTCATGGTGCGGACCGACTTGAAGACAAAGAGGGGCAAAAATCAGGACGAGAATTGCTGTGTCTCTGACACCTGGTGCTGAACCCGGCTAAGTCACGTTGAATGGAAGGCAGCAACATTGACGAAAATGGATTGGAACATTTTCTGCCAGCGCGAATAACCTCGTGGTCGCTCTTTTTGTGGACTCTTCTGCGGCTTCTACTTTAGAAAGGTGAGCATGCATCTTGGGCCTTGCGCTTTCTCATGTTTGGCATGTGTTGGGGCCAAGAGGGGCGATCCTGCTGTTCGAGCCATTCTCCGACGAAATCCAGCTTTTGATGACCGCAGCAGCAGCTCCCACGAGAAGGGCACAATCGAACATGTAAGCTCCCCGTCGATAAATTTGGAGCACCCAGCCCTTGTCGAGAGCCTTTGGCGACCTTTAGCTAGATACCCCAAAATTTCAATCCAATTCTGATAAGAAGGACATTAGGAAAATGACTCTTGAGCGGGCGGTAATAGGAGTGGCACTGGCGAGCTGAGCTATTTCCAGCAGTGATAGTGGCGCTTGGCGGACGATTCAGCCTTTAGGCTGTCTGTGTTTGCCAAGTGCCTACCGTCCTTGTACCGCTGCACGATGCTGCCGCGAGACTATCGAACACAACGTCAAGAACGGGTTGAATGGGCCAAATCACCATGACACGTTCCTAAACCTTCAACGACAGAATACCTCGATAAGAAACTCTCTTCTCACAAAGGCCTACGTGAACAAAGCGGAATTTGACGGCCTCGACAGTCTAGACCTTCCATGTCTGCGTTCGTACCTTTTTTCAACAGGACTGACATGTACCGACATGTTCGCCATTCAAATCCTTACGACCACGCTAATGAAATCAAGGAGTGGTGGATTTAGAAAGCACGAGCACCTTTCGCATTCCGTTCCAACCGTCATGGTGGGATAGTAGCTGTGTTTCTTGTCAACCAAAGGGAGAGCTGACAGAAGAGGAAATCAGCGTCAAAAATCAGGATTGACCTGGGCTGGATAAGCAATCCCAGACTTTGCGGTGACTTCCATTCTGGCTGCCCTGCGCGACTTGATCTCAGTCTGTTGTTGTCCTCCTACCTGCCACTTGGCTCACATGACAACAGTCATGCCGAACATAAGGAAATGATGGGGGAATTTGTATGCCCGTCTTACACACAAACGCTCGTCTTCTTGTTGCTCTAGTCGACCCGGGCGTTTCCTCTCAAGCGCCCGTCGACTGTAACTCGGTTCAAAGTTTTTTCGGGCTCGAGCCGGATGCTTTTGCTTTCAGGGCGACCACTCAAACGTGGCGCTCTGATCCGGCCTGAGCAATATAGGGAAGGGCGGGACGGGACCAGTAGCCTCGTCGGTATTGCCATTTGGGTGATGGGAAAAGCCTGGACGGAGATGTCGTCACTGGAGCCTCCTGAACAGGGCAAGGCTTGTTGCCATCGTCTAGCGCCGCTTCAATTTCTCTACAGAGCGTTTAAACATACGCCCTAGCTCTTCTTTCATTTTCGAGAAAGCTAGAACAAGGCCGGGTATATGTATATGTGAGCTTCGATTGATGTGAGTGAATCAACGATAAGTACTAAAGCCGAGAACCAGTTGCCAGGCAGCCATCAGATTTAACATCAATGAAGGCAATTAGGCGGCTGTTTTGTACAAAACCCTCAGTTTGCATCTTGACAGCCTTGTTCAACTTCTTGCTCCTTCCCTTCATTTGCCTGGTGGTGGCACTCGACGTTCATTCTCTCTCTAACGACAACCCAACAGCACACTCTTTTTCTATACGCATTCTTTTGGATTTCTGAACAATGGTCGGAGCCTCGAAAGCTTTGGCCGCCTCTCTGGCGTTGTCGTTTGGCACGGCCGTCAACGCATACTGGCTTATGGGCGCAAACTTCATTACGACTGAGCGACTTGACCCTATCGTGAACCCTGGCACTGTCTCTGGCCATGTTCACTCTGTGGTCGGAGGCAGCAACTTTGGGCCAGAGTCCTCGACAGAGCTGCTAAGGGGCAGCCAGTGTACCTCTGTCCCTATCAAGGAGGACAAGTCCAACTACTGGTTCCCACACCTGTACTTCCAGTGGGCTAACGGCAGCTTCTCCAGTGTCAACGGAGGTGCCGTTATCTATTACCTCTTCCCTGACAAGGCTGGGACAACCAAGGCATTTCCTCCCAACTTCCGCATGCTCAGCGGAAGCCCTGTCAAGAGGAGTTACGACGCAAACAATGCCGCCCAGCGTGCCATTGACTACCTTTGCCTCGACTTCAATGGAAAGACCACCAAGCACACTGGTATTCCAGAGAAGAACTGCCCGTCGGGTATTCGTTCGCAAGTCAACTTCCCCAGCTGCTGGAATGGAAAGGACCTCGATTCTCCTGATCACAAATCACACGTCGCTTACCGATCTGGAGGCCCTGACAGCGGAGAATGTACGGACCCCAACTTCCCTATCAGTCTTCCTCGTATTTTCCTCGAGGTGTACTGGGCTACTGCCGATTTCGACAAGTTCCGCTCTGAAGCCATGAAGCCTGCTCAACCATTCGTGTATGTCATCACCTCCAATATTCCTCGGTCAACTTCATACTAACACTCCCTTTCAGCTTCGCTTACGGTGACAGGACGGGATACGGCAACCACGCAGGTAAGTTTTTTTTCTTCTTTCTGATGACCATCATGGGTTCTCTGGCTCATCCCATCTTTAGACTTCTTCAACGGATGGGATGAAGGCGCCCTCCAGCGCGCTGTCGACGGATGCAACTGCAACATGTATGGTGATGTAAGTTTTCCGTTTCGAACCAATGTTTGACAGGCGATTCTGACAAGCGCCTCTCTTTCTCCAGCCCCAATGCTGTGCCGATAAGGGCTTGTTCACTTTGGTCAAGGATCCCAAGTGCAGCATCCCCAAGCAGGTCGATGAGGTTGTGACTGGTATGCTCCCTAAGCTCCCAGGAAACAACCCAGTGCAGGAAGCACCCAACGATGCCAGGATGATGTCGTCGGATTTCGTACCCGCCATCCTTGGCCGTGACGGTCAGGTGCTTATTCCTTCCAAAGGAGGAAACGGTTCGCCGGCACCTCCTCCCGTTGCTTCTTCTGCGGCCCCAGCACCCAGTTCGAGTGCGGAAGTTCCTGCTCCCTCTCCTCCCGCGCCGTCTCCTCCTGCTCCTAGCGCCTCTGCAAGCAGCGTCCCAGCGCCGTCTCCTCCTGCATCCAGCAGCCTTCCTTCCAGCGAAGCCCCTGCGCCATATCCCCCGTCCATCCCGAGCAGCTCTGCCGCACCTGTTCCTGCGCCATCTTCGTCCGCTCCAAGCAGCTCTGGTGAACCAGTCCCCGCGCCTTCTGAATCTGCGCCAAGCAGCGCTCCATCCGAGCCTGCTCCTGTCCCAAGCGACGGTCCTGTGCCAGCTCCTCCTGCGCCTTCACCATCTGCTCCTGGACCTTTTCCAAGCGACGGTCCTGCGCCAGCTCCTCCTGCGCCGTCACCATCTGCTCCTGGACCCATCCCTGCTCCTTACCCTCCCAAGCCATCGTCGGGGCCTGTCGAACCTTCCCCACCATCCCCACCGGCTCAGAGCCCCCCTGCTCATGCACCTGCACCCGTCATCACGCTCGCGCCTGCTCCCTCCCCTGTCCAACCTGGAGAACAGCAGCCCCCGAAGACGTGGACCACTCGGTTGATCAAGCCCTCTGGGTCGTGCAAGAAGCCTGGCAAGAAGCATCCTCACGGTCACGGCCACGGCCACCACCGTCGAGCGAACTCTCTCATGAAACGGCGTCACGCTTTGTAGATGAATTCGATGGTGGTTCCACCTTCGTGTTTGTCCATGGCCGTCTCGTTTGGAGATACATTTGGCCCCTCTCGGTTTTGCAGTTTGGGTTCTTTTAGATGGTATGGTGCTTTTCCTTCGGATTAGCAGCTGCCCTTTTCTTTTGTCTATTGGATGACCAACTCGCGAGCGAGCTGGGGTCATCTTATCAGCACATTTCTCGGTTTCCTATCTCTGTCTCTCCCTCTGTCTCTATCTCTCTCGGTCCTCATGTCTGTTTGTCGATTGTCGTCTTTCCCCACCACCATTACTAGAAATGGCTAGCCCTTTCTGCCCTCGTCTGTCCGCTGTCGTATTCTCCTCTTGCTTAGCTCGAGTTGGAGATGCGTCACCTGTATATCTCGGTACCTTACGCAGAGCGTCTGTGTCTCTTGTTGTTAGATAGCTTGCTATCTGGGTTTAGAATTCCAATCATGTTTGTTACGCAAAACGAGTCGATGAAGATTAAGCAAAGAGCGTGTAAACCAAACATGAGCGTGCGAGTACAAAGTACAAAGTCACCCTAGCAAAGTTATACAACAGTCCATACCTTCCAACACGGTCAATAACATACAAGACGCCTAGGCAAATATAGGAATAGCCCCCCTCGGGCCCTTTTCCAGATCGCTCAACATCGAAACAGGAACCCTCCGGCTGACCTGTCTCTCCTTCTCCGGACCCCATGCCCCAGACATCTTTACGCTCACATGCACCTGGCCGCAGCTGGGCACCGGGCAGTTCCACTGGAACTCTTCTTCCACCTTGGGCTTCCTGGTGCTTCCCTTCCCCGGCCCTCCTCGTTTCCGCTTCTTCGAACCGATCGTTTGTAATGGTATCGCACCGTACGCTGGCAAAGTACTCGGCGGCGATGCCTCGACTGCCCCAACAGGGTCGGCTGGTGGTGGTGCCGCTGTTGAGGGAGTTGCTGCGTGGTTTTGAGATCGTAGCCTTGACCGGATGCTATTACCAGCGGTCGAAACTTCGGAAGAAGCAATCGATGCTTCACCTTCACGAGGAATATTAGTTTCATCTTGTAGATGCTGGTCCTGGTGATGGTGTGACGATGGTTCCTCGCCGTATGGGACAGCAGATGCAGAGGGAACCTCTGCCTTGGCCTTCCCCTTCCCTTTACGATCCACGATAGCCGCTACGGCTACGGCTGGCTGTCCGATTTCGTTCATGCATTTTCCGTCGATGAGGTGCCCGCATCGAAGTCCCCAGATTCGACGCTGGATCGCGTTTGTAGGGGATAAACCCGCGTTTAGCACGAATGGGTCCTGGCATCTGGCGCAGACGAGGACTGTGCTGGATTTGTCGCTGTTTTCTTCTTGAGATTTGGATTTAGTTTCTGCTTCTACAACTTCTTCCCCGTCGTCGTTGATGATGATTGGCATGGGAGTGGACGTATTTGGCAAGGTGGTGTCGGATGCAGATGTGGGCTGGAAATCGTAGGTGAAGCCTGGTTCAGCAGGGTTGGGGTGTGTATATGCTGGAAGGTATTGCTGTGGTTCTCGAAGGGGATCGCGGCCAAGGTTGCCAAATCCATGATAATCCGGAAGAGGAAGAAGGTCCCGCCAATCGTTATCAAGCGCAAACTCTTCCAAGGCATCCTCGAAAGCAAAGTCCAAATGCATTGCGCCATGTCCGGGATATATACGCCGGAGGGCGTTGATAGCCCGTCCCTGGCGTTCTGCGGCAGTGCGAGCTCTGTTATGGGCTATAAGCGCCCCTCCTAGTCCAAGTGATGGCACATGGTGAGAACGAGGAGCGGCACGGATAGGTCGAGATGGACCTGGTGCGGCATTAGATGGTCCCGCCATTGGTGGTGAAGACGAGCGTCGTCTGAGAGGTAGTAGGTCTCTGTCTGCAGGTCGGACTACTGGAGGCATCACCCGATGAGGTCTGAACGAGTGGGAACGGCTTGGTGGATATCCCGTCTGATTGGCATACCGAGCTGGAACTTGCGGTACCGGAGGTGGGAATGGCGGGAGTATTGGAGGCGGTGGGGGAGAGAACATGGCACGACCTGGATGATTTCTGTGGTGGGCTTTTGGCCTTCAGTCAGCAACGAGGGCGTCCATGTTGTTCGGGTACAATCGACTCACTGGGGCGGTTCGTCGGTGGTACACGCATACCGACGAGCTGGATCTCGTCGTCGCTGTCATCATCGACTATGGAGATGGTAGACTGCCTTTGTGAGGTGCTTGTCGCTGCCCGCGAAGGCCCTGCCAATGGCTGCTGCCCGACATCATCATCGAGAAGGTCGACATCAATCACTTCTATGTCGCCTGGCATAGCGCTTGGTCGTTGCTGAAGAGGGTCTGGTGGTTGCGCAGTAGGTGCTCGTCGTCGTCAGCCGTCGTCAATGGACTGCTGCTCTGCAGGAGGTGGTGGTGGTCGCTGCACAAAACTCTAGCCAAGCTTGGCGTTAAGGTTACGAGAGCTCCACGTGATGCGATGATTTACTGATGCGTCAGGGCGGGTTTCCAAATTCGCTCCATCCCGCCTCTTGTCTTCATTCCTCTATGTTGTCACCAGCTATTGCTGCCATTGTCGTCCTGGTCGAGATGAAACAACTTCTGGGGCACAAATTTTATCCTTGTGCTGAACTATAGCGTCACAAGCAGAAACACTGAGACCGCAGCCGCAATGTCAAAGGCGTAAAGCCAGCCTTGGGCTTTCCTCAGTATTTGATAGCTTTCTCGGGCCGCTGGAGTCTACACCGCAGCGTCTAAGCGAGAGATCTGGCTTGCTATGAAACTCAGTAAAATCCCGACGCATTATTCTTCAAGAATCCAGCTCTGTTCTCCAGTCGCGAGCAAGTCGGCTTGGCTAGATGATGAACGCTCCAAACTGGAAGAGCGTGTAGACCGGTAATTCCTTGAAGAGTCTTCTGCAACACGAGGTTATGTGTCTGTCGCAGCCCTCCGCTGCAGCTTGAATAATGTGCGTACCAGATATTTCCTTGGAGCGCCAACAGCTTAACTGACCTGACAGACCTCGCCAGCACAATGGGCCTACGGTTATCATCGTTTCCATTAAGACTGACCTAACGCCAGAGTCACTAATAAGAGTGAATGCCGAGTCCGCTTCCGCATCGACGTGGTTGTCAGTTCTCATTCCGAGTACATCGAGCCATTGCCTTCCACTAACAAGAGCCTATTGACGTGGGCGCGTCTCTCATTCCGGATTCCCCTCTGGAAGGAGAATGGAGGCTGCCGCACATCGTGGAATCTAGAGGTGCTCCGAATGAGCGCTGTAGCGACCGCAAGGACAGTCATCAGCAGGTCAACAACCTGAATGGTACCTGTTTGTATGTTTCACCCTCATCCCTATTACCTCATTGAAGATGGTTCTTTACAGGTTCTCGTCCAGCTCTGGCACCATGTCTTGTAAGAGCTGGCCTTCCCATGACTTGAATTCGACGTAAATGGGCATCCTGAAGACTTCGTCTCCTTAAAATTCTTCATTGCCGCGAGGCTCTCAATAGTTCTCTTCTCCGTGCTCTACGATTTCACATTTCATTAACAGATGCCGGCACATCTCCCTCGGCAGCCAATCGTAGTCCTCGCCACCTTTGTCTACTTCTTGTGCCCGCAATAGGCCTCCCCTGACGCATCTCAGACATCTCTTCAGCGCTCACGCATATTTTTCGCTCACCAACGGCGATCCCGGCCATTTTGCGACTTGGAATCTGGCGCGAAGGTCTGTCCAGCTGTCTAGGCTAATCAAACGACGGTCGAGAGAAACTTACATCCGCCTTCATGTAGTCAATGCTTCTTGGGTGCTTCAGGAACATCTGCGCTCAGAAATGAGCCTCGCGCAAGTCTCTGAGCATATATAACTATCCTATTGCTTCTCTGCCTACCGCTGCCCCTCACGCTATTCCGACGTTGCTGGACGCCACAGTTTCCGTCTCTGCCCTAGTTCCCTCCCTCTCCCATTCTACACCCTCCTCCCAATGTCAAATCCCACTCAAGGTGGGCAAGCCCTTCCCAAGTCTTTCATTCTGCCCGACCTCGTCAGCGACTGCCCCTTCCCTCTGCGAATAAACCCGCAATGCCATCAGGCCGCACGAGCGTCTGAACAATGGCTTCTTTCAGGCGCGAACTTGTCGCCCACCCGGGCAGCGGCTTTCATGGGCCTCAAAGCAGGCGAGCTAACCGCTGCATGTTATCCCGACGCAAGCCCCTTCCACCTTCGCGTCTGTGACGATTTTATGAATTGGCTTTTTAACCTCGACGATTGGCTGGACGAGTTTAGCCTCGAAGATACATACGGGATGGCGCAGTGCTGCATCGCCGCAATGCGCGACCCGCATACTTATGCGACTGATAAGCGAGCGGGACTCATGGCAAAATCGTAGGCTCTCTTTCGATTTTAGCACAACCGTCTGGCTGACACCTCCCATGGCACAGATTCCTCGGTCGGTTCATCCAGACAGCCGGGCCTCGTTCGACAGAGCGATTCATCGCCAACATGGACCTCTTCTTCCAATCGGTCGTAACCCAAACCCAGAACCGAACCCAGGGCACCATCCCCGATATGGAATCTTACATCTCCGTTAGAAGAGACAACAGCGGATGTAAACCTTGTTTCCAGCTCGCTGAATTCGCTGCTGGGATTGATTTGCCGGACGAGGTTATTCAACATCCCTCTATCCAGGCGCTCGAAGAAGCTTCGAACGACCTTGTCACATGGTCTAATGTGAGTCCTTCTCTCACCTTCTTGTTTGGCACAGGAGTGTTTATTAATGACGCGTTGCACATTGCATAGGACCTCTTCTCGTTCAATGTAGAGCAATCACGCCACGACAACTTTAATATGGTTGCAGTCGTTATGCAGGAGAAGGGCTACACGCTACAAGAAGCCGTTGATTTCGTTGGAGACCTATGCAAGAAGACTATTGAGCGGTTTGATCTGGAGAAGACGAACCTCCCTTCCTGGGGCCCTGACCGGGACAGGGAAGTTGCAATGTACGTCGATGGGCTGCAAAATTGGATCGTTGGTAGGTTCCTTCATCGGCATCTTGTGCCATGGGATGTCGTCATTCTCTGACATGGTTGCGATTCCTTCCATAGGTTCTCTTCATTGGTCTTTTGACTCGGAACGGTATTTTGGAAAGGACGGCCCTGAGGTCAAGAAGCATAGAGAAGTCAAGCTGCTTCCCAAGCGTCGTGACTTCTGAACACTATAGATGAGGCTTGAGGGGAGATTTATATGATGATTCGCTTGAATACACAGAAACCGTATGTTTAGACTTTCTTTCAACATGTTGTTTCACGTTACCCTCAGGCCCCAGCAGCTCCGCCACAGTTTTTGCCCGACTTTGAGTTCCGAAGCGGTTCCGAAGACTAATGGCGCTACCGGCCAGGACTACCCCGCAACCTCCACGCGGAATACGAGGCTTTATTGTACCCCGGTGTCAAGATAGCACCACTTGAAGGTTACGCATTTGCAAGGTGCATTCAAATTTAACGTACAGGAGTGACCGTCACGCCCATCATCGACGTCCGACGCGATACCCGACTTGAGGGCAATGTGGCATAGTGAATCTTGACTGGGCACGAGTGGCCGTCGCGCCCATTGAGGTTTGACGCGAAACCCGGACTGCCTAATTGCACCGCGCGATCTGCTAATCTTTCAGCATGTCTATTATCAGTCATACCCCTTCTTTCAGGTAAGTTTCATACATTGGAGGATAAAGCAACCGTTGACCATCTTTCGTGTGAACAACCATGCATCTCGTACGGATATAAAGAAGCGCTCGAGTTCAAGGGCAACCATCGAGAAGCCCTCTCATCGTGAACCTATCAATGTGGCGGCTGATCACCATCTCCACCCTCTCTCTGGCCTTGGGCGCCTGTTGCCAGTCGGCATTTCCTGAAGTCAACCTTGGCTATGGGAGATACCAAGGGATCATCAACGCTGGTTCTGGGAATCTTGAATTCCTTGGGATTCGTTATGCAAACCCCCCAACTGGTACGAACTCATCCACCAGGCCCTGTAACCCTTCTGACATGATGCGTTTATTGCACAATAGGAGACTTTCGCTGGCGTGCGCCGCAACCTCCAAGGATCGAATTGCGGCCACACCTTGCTGACAACCAACCCGAAAAGTGCTACCAGACGTTCCCCGGTTCTGCTCCTACCAACCCGTTCAGCGTAGGAGGTGCATCGCAGCCTGTACAAGGAAACAAGACATTAGAAGCGAGGCAATCCGGAGTTGGGGAATCAGAGGACTGTCTTTTCTTGAAGTGAGTTTTCCTCGACATGTGAAAGGGCCCGAGCCTTCTGACATCATGGTACTTCTCCAGCGTTTACACGCCTAGTGCACAATTGCAGCCGGACATGAAGCTGCCTGTCGTCGTCTGGATTCATGGGTAGGCTAGCCTTCTTTGCAACCTCTTGAGTTGGTATGCTCACTGAGCATCTAAACCAGGGGCGCATACCTCCTTGGTTCCGCTTCAGGAAGCGGCTTCGGTCCCGGAGGCCCTTACGAGGGCACGGAACTGATCAAGCGCGCAGGAGGTAACGCAATCGTTGTTGTCATTCAGTACCGCCTTGGGGTCTTTGGCTTCTTGTCTGGAGCAGAGGTCAAGGGCGACGGCGCTTTGAATGCTGGTTTACGTGCGTCAACCCTTTCTCTGGACCTATCTCCTCACTTATGATTCGGTCTAGTTGACCAGGAGTTTGCTTTCCGATGGGTGCAGCAATATGTCAGGGCATTTTCGTTATTCCTTTCCGCTATATTAACTCACGGTTGTTACAGATCAGCAAATTTGGTGGTGACCCGTCCCAAGTGACTATCTGGGGCCAATCGGCGGGTAAGGTTTTAATAAAGCTCCTAGATGATGCACTCTGAGTGATGTACTGGTATAGGTGCTGGGTCCGTTCTGCAGCATCTTATTGCCAACGGAGGAAACACAAACCCCCCTCTTTTCAAGTCAGCAATCTCGAGCTCGCTTTTCATTCCCTCCCAGTACCCGTACGACCACCGTATCCCTGAGGTAGTCTCCACATACACATCACGTTGGGCTGAACTGACTCCTTGGAAAAGGGTATCTACTCCCAAGTCGTCTCATTAACTGGGTGCGCACTCTCTCGCAGAAAGAAGCCACGACACTAACCGGAGAGGCGCAGCTGCTCAAACTCGACCAGCACTTTGGAATGTTTGCGAAAAGCAGACGTTGGGAAAATCCAAGCGGCCAATCTGCAAATCTCCAGTGAATCGTTTGCCGGTACATTCCCCTGGGTTCCCGTTGTGGATGGCACCTTCATCGAGGAGAGACCGATGAAAGCGCTTCAAGGGGGGAAAATCAACTCTGTACGTACCCCATATCACTGCAACTGGGTCATCCGGCCGAATGTAACAATGACGTTCTCCAACCTTTATGTAGAGGAGCGTACTCGCTATGACTAACGCTGGGGAGAGTGTTGGCATTTTCGTCCCTTCTGACCTCCCATCGACTATCGACGTTGCCAGCTACGTCGGTCAACTGTTCCCTACTGTTGACCCTCAAGTTGCTGCCGCTGCCGCAGCTCAGTATACAGGCCTCGGCTCTAACCCGCAACAAATCGCTGCTCTGTACACCGAAGGTAACACTCTTTCCGCCCACCCAAAGGTCTCATTGATCACATTGTCGATAGTAATCTTCCTCTGTCCCACATATGCCTTGCTAAGACAGTTAAACGGCAAAGGCTATAAGGTGTGCTACACTTAACTTTATTGCTACCTGTGTAGCATCTCAAAGCTCCGATTAGGGCTCTCTGGATGTTCCCCCTGCTATGCATGGCGACGACCTTTCGTATCTATTCCCTGGGTAAGCTCGAACTGCTTCCTATCAAACATAAACTTATTCAAACTCCTCCAGCATCACTACAGCGCCAGTCAGCTTTGACAATGCCCAATTTGCGCAAGCTTTCTCGCAGTCCTTCATGGACTTTGTGCTCGCAGGAGACCCCAACGTGAAGCGGGACCCGACGAGCATCCTGCCAGCCTGGGCGGCATGGAGCCCATCGGCCCCTGCTGAGGTATCCTTTAACAGGACGGGCGACAGTCCCAACATCGCTGCGATATTCACCAATCCAGGTGTCCTCGAACGCTGCCAGTGAGTTGCTCGCCGTCTCTACATCTATCTCCGACTGCGGCTGATACCTATCAGGTTCTGGGCGGATAACTCGGAGCTCATTGCTCAGTAGTACCAGCTATCTTGCTCAAAGTATCGGGCTGCAGATCCTCTTGGTTAGGTTTTGACATCATCGGCTTCTGGTGCTTCATCTCCAGATAACCGTTACTCGCTTGCCTACCAGTAGTTTGCTCGATTTCAACTCTATTTGATGTATTTACAGGCCCTTTCAACTAGCACATTGTAACGATCGTGTGTGGATGAATTAATCGTTACTCCTTTGTACTCGAGTATGTGGTCAACGATGCAAAAAAAAGATCGTAGCGGTGGTTTTGTTATCATATCATCCAAATGAACGGGTCTGATCAACCCACTCTCTCCCTTCCTTGCAACCATTTCCTCTAGAAACGCGGAAAGGCTTTCCTAATCTTCAGTCTGGGCCAAGGCTGCACAAGAAGCGTCGAGCTTGGTTTACTCGTCAAATCGAGTGCGCTTTCGCTGGTGCTCATCCCCTCCATTATACTGGCTAGATCCCCCCCTTCCTCTCGTAGCTGGATGTCGGACATTGGGTAAAAACGTCGATTGGAATACAAGTGTTTGGTTTGTACATGTGTGTTTGGTGTAGCCAGGGCGGGTATCGTTCATCGGGGATGACGAGAAGACATGCAAAGAAAACAGAGAGAACACGGTAAGCACAACATGCGAGGTCAGAGAGACGAGGGGATAATAAATACAACAACCAACATCCAGATGCGAAAGAAAAGGCGCTCCGACAATCCAAAGGTGACCGAAGGGAAGGAAGCTTAACAAAGTGAATCAAAAGTTCGTACCCATTCCACCGCCCATCATTCCACCACGAGCCATACCCATCATCCCTCCTCGGCCTTGAGAGGGCATTCCACGACCAGAGAACCCTCCCCTCCCACCTGCAAAGTTGCCGCCCATCCCCATCCCTCCAGCCATGTTGGCCATTTGCGCCAGCATGGCGGGGTTCATGCCCATTGGCATTCCCATGGGCATGTTGGGCATCCCCATCCCAGGCATCATACCAGGAATTGCGGGAGGGTTGTTCACAGCACCACCAGTCAATCCACCGCGGTGGGTCATGCCCGAGTTTCCGTGGCCGCCACGATTAACGAACCCGCCACGGTTGGTGAGCCCACCCGTTGGGCGACTGTCTCGTGGAGGAGGATCTGAGAACGACGTCAGTCTTAGTAAAGAGCGCGGAGAGCATTCTGCCTCACCTTTTGGTAGTGTGCGGAATGGGTTGCCCTGGGATGTGCTGGTCAGGGTAACAGAAACCTTTCGGTTTTGAAATTCACTGCAAAATGTCAGCTGTGACTCGTGCTGGAACATAAGGCGGCTCACTTGTTGTCAAACCACTGTTTCAGGGTTGCTGCCGCTTGAGCGGTATGGCATTCAATGAATGCAATCCTGAACCAATGTCAACTGTGTCAGGGCTTGTCTATGAGAGAAAGGGCTGATTATCGCACCCTTTGCTCTTTCCATTAACTTTGTGTTCCGAGAAAGTGATATCACGGTGGTCAATGTTCACACCAACCGCGGCAGCAACTTGGCGCAGGTCTTCATCTGTCGTCCACTGTTCAACCAAGAATCAAAAGGGAAGGCTACTTTTAGAACTAGAACAGCAAGTCTAAGCAAAGTGGACGGACCCATTGAAGATCGCCAATATACAAAGCGTCATGAAACCCGGCGTTTTCACTGCTTTCGGTTTCCATTGGCATCATGTTATGTTGGCCATTGGATGCGGCTGAATTAGCCTGTGCGCTTCCCTGTCGAGTAGAAGGAGACGAGCGAGGTTTGAGGTCGTCATCTTCCCGGGAGCGCTTATCGCCTGTTGAGGGTTCAATGTTCGAAGTGACAGTGGAAACAGGCTGCGGCTAAGATTCCTCAGAGAGATCAGGCGACTGCATGCTGTGCGGAAGCAGGAATCGCACCTCATGGCCTTGTCCGTCCTCACCATAGAAGTCATAGTCGTCCTTGTTCATCTTGAAGATGGTGCTGGGTAAGTTTGTGCGGTCGGTGGCGAAGACTCAAATCTAGACTCTACAACACTGGAAAAGACGAGAGCAATCGTTTTTTCCTTTTGAAAGCTTATGCTCTGTCAAGGAAGAGGGCGGGCTGCGGTGACCAAATTTGAACGAGCAGAAGACCAATGTTTGAGTATATCAACGACACAGGGAATGACGACGATATTAATGACAGGCCCAGTGACAAACAACAGGATATGCAGGCGGTTTCCTTGAGGGTTTCGACTCTCGTTTCTCAGTGAAAGCAAGAGCAAGAAACGCGTGTCCAAGCGGCTGTGAAGCAATTAGCCCTCAATTGGCGCCCAAAATGAATACTGAGCTCTTACAAACTGGATCCTAGAGCTACAGAAATGCTGGTTCAGAAAGAAAAGGCGGCGAAAAAAGGCACTTCGACGGTATGGTCGATAGCGACGGGAAATGTGGAGGATCGTGGTGGTTGGAGTCCAAGAGTATTGGTGACGCCGCGAGACAATTTGCCCGGCATCGGACTTTGCCGATGGCTTGGGTTCGAACCTTGGGAACAGCTATTTCACTTGGTGTTCTTTTCATGCAAATGTGGCTTCTGTGATTGTCGTAGACGATCAAAAGTACAATCCTTTTGGGTACGCTGAAGTTCCTGTGTCACCTCCCTTGACCATGCGCGTCAAAGGTGACAAAGTGAGCCTTGCGCCACCCTCAATTTTACCTACTCAGATGTGGACCACACCACGCACTGTCAAAACAAAACACTTTGTCGAGCATATATAACTGAGGGATGCATTAGGTGTCAATCTTTTAGAACCCGTATAGCATATCGTGCTGCACACTACCCCCACAAAACTGACGGACTATATCGTAAAACCAGTTTCTCTATTGCCACGGAGCCCAGGTCTACCAGCGGAGGCACCCTCCCCAGTGAGTCACTCGCTTCTTTAAGCCACGGCAATTGGAACTTATTAATACGTTGTAGGCCTCACTTTACTCGTTCAGTAGCCAAAACACCGGGATAAGGATGATCGAACGTCCACTCGGAACAGACGACGGGCCTTCGTTTACGGACCCTGTATCCAAGAAAGAGGTAGAAGTGGAGTGTCAACCGCTGCCCTCGAGGCTGTCTGTAAAGTCGCCTCAAGCCTTGACCCTGAAGAGCCCGTCATTCCTTGACTTGCCCAAAAAAGAAACCACCCTCATGGGTCTTCGTCGGAAGATTTCAGGCAAGAAGAAGGGGAAGGCTGCCCCTGAGCATCCCCAGACATCACCCACTCCGCAAAGCTCTTCCGGTAGTGCAGAGCTTGGGAAGCTCGATGCAACGCACATGTCACCCCCAGATGCCGAATTTAGGGCCAGGTATGCAATGTACCTGGCGGACAAGGGCTTAGACACTCCCGAATGTGTTTCTCCCTTTACACCTCAAACATTTCCTACGACCCCGCGCAGAGCGACTGGACTCGGTGACATGATCTCATCTAGTTTTGGAGGTACCATGACCCCTGCGTCTCCAAGTTCATCCGATTCCAAGTTGACGGGGAAAGCGTCGAGCTCACATTCCGATGTTCTCAATCTTACACCAATACCCCCACAGGATAGACCGTGGAACTGGCCGTCTACTCCTTCAAAGATCTGCTTCACTATTGAAAGTATTGGATGGGATATCGTGGGTACGAATGAATGCGCAACAAGGGAAACCAGCAACATTACAAAGACAGAGAAGGATCCTATAAATCCAGAGCGCACTTATACAGTTACAAAGCAGTTTACTCTAGCAACTGCAGCCCTCGAACCCAGTCTATCTTCGGGATGGTTTTAGTGACCGCCAGGTATTAGCCCGCTAACTTGAGTACTTATCCAGCAATGAATATTTTAAAGGACTATTTTAAAATCATTGGGCCTCCATATGCGTCCTCTTGTGTCTGTATGTGCTCTCGATTAGCGTTAAACCTGGTTTGCTACTCGAAGGCTGAATAGTGCCGACTCGGGTGCTTTATCACCGCCACCCCCTATTGACTGGTAACACACCCTAAATTTGGCGATCGTTGTCCAGACTCGTCCACCATCTGCCAATCCCCAGGCTGCAATTCAGGGTCTCCATACAATCTTCACATCCGCATGCGACGCAGTATCTCAGAGCTGAAATTTGACGATGCAGAACTGGAAGAAGACATAGGAACTTCTAGCCTGTACCAACCCTTGCACTCCGCGTCATCTCAGGCCAGCACAACCACCGTTTCCAGCCTTACGCCTTCCATATCTCGGTTTGAGCCTGGTTCTCATTTCAGGCCTTCCAAGTTCCTTGGGTCTTTAGAGAAGCTTTCATCTATCCCCAAATCTTCTGGACTTTCGTCTTCTACCACCTCCCTCCCATCGTCCCAACTTCCATTACGAAGTGCTCTTCACCCTGCTCGGTCCCACAGTCTTCCGCGCCGAAGCACAGAGGGAACAGGAAGGCTTAGAAGGGCTCTTCAGCATGACGATATTGTCTTTGAAGACGATGTGATCAACAAACTGGGCAGATGGATATTCGGGTTTGCTGTCGGTACGTCATTGTCCTCCTGTACTTCTCAGCTCCAGTCGCTCATTCAGCTATAGCCGAATTTGACCTCGACGAGGGCCCCATCATCAGAGGACTCTATCCTTTATGGGATATGTCAGATTCAGAAGCCGAGAATATGTGCGTGGTCCTGCAATAAGCAGGGAAGCCACTGGTAATGACTTTCGCCAGCGCCTTCTCCGGGTTCCCGGATTCAGTCCAATTCGACCAAGGATCCCAAAGCCATTCCTTTCGCATCAGAGACGCGTTCAAGACCCGGAACCCTACTCGACGACCCTCGACACTTGATGGCCACATCTACGGGTTCGCTCACTTTACCCAGAAACGGGACTCGACTTCGAAACGGGGCTATCAACAGACCTCTATCATTCTGCTGACGCAATTCCCCTACCCAGCCCTATTTTCGTCGCTCATGTCGATCCTCGGACCCATGTATCAATCTCACGGGTTGCCTATGCTGGAATCAGCCTGCCACACCCTGGCTGGATGGTGTGTTGCCTTTCATTTCGTCGGGGTTCCTTAAGCTCACTTGGAAAAGGAAAGGCCGGATCCAACGCCTGGTTCAACCCTGGAGTTAGGCTTCCTTGGCTCAGTTCTCCATGTTGAAATACCACACTCGATCGATGCCCAGCAACTGGCGGAAACCTCGTCGTTCAATGAGAAATACGACCCTACCATGCACGTGAGTCGGGCCCCAATGCACATCTTTCTGCACCTAACGTCTCGACAGATCTTGGCAACCTCTACGCCCTTTCATCCTCCACCCCTGCTCCTATTTGAGGCCTGTCTGCCAAACCTCTGGTCGATCTGGGAATGCCTCGTGCTTTGCGAACCCATGCTAATATTTGGTGCTTCCCCTGCCCAGACAAGCCAAGCAATTTGGTGGCTACGCGATCTTCTGCGTCCCGTAAGCAGAACAATTTTCTACCCTTTTCGTTTTCTCATCTCAGCGTATTTAGATTCCTTTGGCAGGAGACATCCGGCCATATTTCACCATGCAAGATTGCGACCATGCTGTCCTCATTACCAAACTACCTCCCAAACCAGGGCTTCTCCTGGGAGTCACGAATCCCTTCTTCGAGAAATCGTGCTCGCACTGGCCTCATGTTTTAAGTCTTGGAAAGTCTATTCCGTGAGTCTTCCATCAAACTCTGCAAACCACTACTCATACCGATTCCAGCGCGCCGTTAGGCAGCAGTAGTCCTGCCCTGGGTGCTTCTGCTGGCCCAACACCTGGTTGGCGGACCAAAACTCATAAACGGTACATTTCAAAAGACCGTGCGCTTCTCAAGCAGCTTGAAGTTGCGTGCAAGGGTACAGACCGGGATCGTATGTGCCTCCATGCTGTATGCAAGATTTGTTGCTGACAAGACACATTCATTAGGGCTTGCTGCATCCCTCAACCTTAGAAGACACTTTTGCTCGAGGACCACACAACTTATTACCCCTCTTGCAAGATACCTAAACACTTTGATACCCACACCTGACGAGGTTAAACGTGCTCGAGGGCGGGGCTCTACGGATACACTGCGCCTAAGGCCTTTCAACACCGCTGCTTTCCTTGTCAGCCTCAAGACGAATGGTAGTACCCTTCCCTTCAAATCAGTCAGTCGTCGGACCGAGTTCTACGAGAGGTAGGTTCCCTATCAGAGTCTTTGGCCCCCTTGTTGATATCATCTCGTCAGGTGGCTTCGGACACCTGCGTTTGCGACTTGGCTTGTTCAGCAGGAGAGCATCGTAAAGACTATATTGCACGAATCTTACGCAAAATCTAGCACCATCTGACTGAATCGCTTTGTAGTTTAGGCTCAATGGAACAACTATCGACGGCATTCTGAAATCGCCTTTTGATGCCGCTTCTATACTGCCAATTGTCAACGCAGCATGCGATGCCATGGTGGCTTTGTTTGTGGCCCCCTAAGGCTGTTGTTTCTGTGGGCGCGACGTCACTCTATAGAACAAAGGTCTCTTTGGGGCGTCATGGCTACGACCCGCCGCGACCACACTGCAACAGTGGGCGGCCACACCATATTTTTTGTGGTCGGGTGGCACACTTGGTATAAATACATCGTCCTTTGCTCAAGGACGAGTAACCCTAACAGTTGACTGCATCATACGCCCTTCACCTCACATTGAAATGACCACCAACGACCGAAACATGTTCCTTGGTGAGCTTCATCGTACCTTAAACTACACCACCAAGGCTAATATTTCGCAGATCCGCTATCTCTAGACCTCGTCGGTTTCCCTTCTTCCACCTCAACCACGTTGGCGGACTCACATGTACCCCAATATCAGAATCTGACGTCGTCGTCTACCGACCACGCGTCCGAGACAAACGTCTGCTGGACCTCCTACTGTCGCGGATTCTGCGCTTGCGACTGGCGCGTTGCATACCCGTATCCGTCGTCTCCTGTAGATGGACGAGACTTCTTTGTACCACACCACGCTGCGCTGGATAGTTCCACGGGTATAGAGACCCTTTGTGAAGTTCTTGAGAGAATTCAGTGGATTGACCACCAGATTCAGGATTTGCCGAGCCACTGTTATATCCCTGGTCACGAGGATGAAGAGGAGCAGCTCACGCAGCTGGAGGAGTTGCGGCGCACGATGAAACCACCACTCCGCGACACAGAGGGCCCCTGGCATTGGGGGTATACCAACTCTGAGCTCACGACGCTCCGCGAAGCCTATGCTGAGCAACATGTACGAAATCGGTCACCGTTCGAGCCACTCATTCCGTCGCACCTAAACCCCAAACGGGAGAGCGTACCTCCCTTGTCATGGATGTTCTTCACCAGCCCTTGCTCGGGTGTTAGAAATTGGTCCTTTCATCGCCCATTGAACCTCATACCCACTCGATGTCGAAGGTACGTCAGCCATTCACGGTGGAGGACATCAACCTCTTACATTCAGCAGCGTCTGCGAGATACATAGGGCAAAGAGGAACCTCGAGTTCAAACAATGCATGCATTGCCGTCGCGAAGGCAATTCCTTGCACAATAGCTTGGTCTCACGACGGTATAAGATACGTTATCAGCAAATTATGTATCCTCGCCCGTTGCTATCTGCTCAGTACGGCCGCCCCCCTGGACTTCCTCTTTCAATATCTGCGCCTTTCTCCGCACCTATACGAGAGGGTTACGTACCTTGTACCTGGGAGATAAGCCAGAGTGAAGTGAAACCTCCGACAGCACCTCGACTAGTGGACTGTCACGACTTTGTAGAGGAATCCGATTCGGATGATCCCTTGCTTGTGGACGACTGGGACTCGGATAGCCTCAGCGATTCATCTTCTGAGGGTGATTTCGAGGACGAAGATTATGCGTTTACCCTTGAAGACTGCTGACCTTTCCTTGGCCGTCGATCACCCAAGTCTATTACCCTAGTACATCAACATGAATAGTATTCTTCCGACTTCGAGACTTTATGCGGCCTCGTCGTCCTGGCTCCACAGCTTCGATGGCAACCGAAATGAAAGGAGAAGAGCACCCCATGATAAAACCGCAAGAACGAAGAAGATCCCGTATCCCGAAAGGATGTCCTTCTCCACAGAAAAAGAGTATAAAGACGTTGCAAGGGCGGGTCCGATGGCCCTCGCAATTGATACAGAGGTCTGAGCTAGACCATTCACGGCACCAAGACTGCTTCTGTTGGGCGCAGAAGTAGTCACGTACATGAAAATGCACCCTAAGATATCGTTAGCAACTCCTTGCTTTCAATGCCCCCTAGGATGGGCCACATACCGTATGCCGTATCCATCACGAAAAGAAGGACAAGAATGACACCAAGCAGGCTCCACACCAGGGGAGAAAGTCCTTGGTGTTTGGCGATTGTACTGACCATTGGAAAGATCAGGAACATGGGCAGAAACGAAGACACTGACCACACATATGTCCTTCTTACACCGAATCGGCGGACGATTCGGGCAAAAAAGAGCATCTGAAACAGTCCAGTTCCCCCTCCGTATGCACCCATGATGTACCCAATATGATGGGGCTTTAGCGCCAGCCCTCCCGTCGCTATGGGCATGTGAAGAAAGAGAGGAAGAAGTGCAGTGGCCGATATGTTCAGAAACGCGAGCCCCATATAGTTCGATACTGATATCGCGACGGGAAAGACCAGTAGCTGGCGAATCGGAGGCGACTGAACAGCGTCACTAGTCTCGTACCCATCCGTTTTTGGTAGGTGCTCGTGAGAAATTTCAGTTCCGCGTAGCGTTCAGAGGTCGCACCACCCAAACGTCTGGTGCATTTCGGGCGCCAAACCCAGGAGCCGTTCACAGCCACAATACACGTGATGTAGCCGCGCCTCGACGCGTCCTAATATTTCGTTGATAATATATTCGCCAATTTGAATTCGTCATCTCGTCCACCCACAACGCCTGCCCCCCCTCACCATCACGACCTAGGGCTATGACACGCAAAGAACACCCATATGATCGCCGTCGCCTGCGCAGCTATGCCCTCCTCAGGAAGGCCCAAGCTGCACCGTCATCGAGATCGGGTTCATCGTCTGAGGCGGGTTCAAATTCTAGCCATCCCTCGTCATCGAAGAAGTCAGGATATTCATATTCGGGATTGTCGATGTCCATCGTATTGAGAAGGGAGGAGAAGAGACCAACTGAGTTCCGGAAGCAAACAGGGACCGTTAGATAGGGGCCACAGGCAGCCTTGCACTGTAGTATGGCATTATCGTAGGCGCAACTGTTCATGTTGACACAAAAGTGGTATATGATAACTAGAAGCTGACTATCTGCTCATCTATCTATCCATCTACCTGTTAATGCTACTCCCTCTCGATATTTTCGACGAAAGGCAAGACTGCCACCCTTTGAAAAATGGCTTGGCGGTGTGGCTGTGAATGGCGCGCGGGTCGCTCTATACGAAATGCACCAGACGTTTGGGGAAGGACCCAACTTCTCTCACGCAAGAATTGAAATCTCACACGGGGTCCTTCCTGAAACGGATGGGTACGAGACTAGCGTCACTATGAGAGGACGGGTGTGTGACCAGCGATAAGAAAAGTTTCTTTTCAAGATGCGCTTGCACGGGATTGCTCTGAGCACCGTAAGCCCAAAGCTGTTATCATGCCCTGCTAAGAACCCACTTCTTTGAACCAGAAGGCTGTTACGATGATGCATAAAGACACTAAACTTGCGCCTGCCAAACAGGGCAAGAAATATGGAAACTCTTTCCAAAACGATCCTTTAAATATGGTAGGGTACCTGTCGCTCGGACGAGCAAGCAACCCTCCAAAAAGTGGCCTTATGAGCAGGGCGTCAGGCTTGACATGAGTTTACAGATGTTTATAACTCTCACCCGATGCTAGCGCCAACTCCCCATGCTACAGGTAAGAGAGCAAATGCGTCCGCACGGTTTGAGTTGTCAGTTAGTTCCCCCATCGCACTTTTCAAAACGCCTGTTCTAGTCATTAGTAGGCTGTTACATGGCGACACCGAACGAATCTCACCAAGGTTGCCGTTCAGAAGCCCAGTTAAACACCGACTGATGATGGTTTAAATTCGGCCTGAGTCCAAGTTCCTGTGAATAATAATAGCGTTTAATACGCACCTGATGACCAAAGTGACCATTGTGCGAGAAAGACCGAAGCAAAGCATAGAAATTGCCATTCCCACAAGTCCAACCAGGAGCACTGGCTTTCTCCCAATGCTGTCACTGGCTCTGCTCCATTGAAACACGGTGAGAGCTTCAGTCGCAAAGAAAAGTGATTCCTAGGGCCTGTTTCGCATGAATTGCATAGTAAAAGATAGACATATAAACTCACGATGAGCCCAGCGTAGTAACCAACCTTCTTTGGATCTCCGTTAACAATGTCCAAGTCGGAGACCAACTAGAGGCAGAAATCTGAGTCACATGGCATACGTCTGAATTACTTCTGAGGTCCACATACCTCGTTGATATATGGGTATATTGACTGGCTGCATACAGGCTCGCAAAGATGGAGCAGAAGTACGATTCCAATTTGAAGCACTGGCAATGGCGTCCGAGAGGTCGTCTGAGAATCCCCGAGCAAGGGCGCATCTTCGTCAGCCTCGAGGACTGGCCCTAAGCTGGGGTCGCACATAACGTTCAAGTGGAGAAAAAACAAGACAAGATACAGGAAAGCAAGGGAGCCTTGCGGGCATCATAGAGAGGGGTACGCTTAAATGCAAGGACTACGGATCTCCTCAAGACCCGAAGCACTAATCAAAGCGAATCAATGCCTGTTAGCTCCAGATTACTGAGATCCATCGATCGTCTATGAAGATGAATATGGCCACCCTCTTTCCTTTGAAGAATTAAGCAGCTCGTGGGATTTCTCGGCTGTTGACTTGCAGATTGTGAATCCATGTGCTGCTTTAGTTTGATGAGGCAGCATCCTAGCTGATCATGATCGTGCAACACTGGTATCGAATATGACTCTACTCTACATAAATACAACATAAATAAATACACGTAGCGCAGGAGTGGGGTCGTAAATTCTCGTTAAGCGTCGTGAAAAGCGTCAAAGCCATGGTAAGTGAGTAATACCCCCGATAAGTTATGTTACAACAAACCACCAACAAACCACCTCATAAACCCCGAGCAAAACCCAAGCAAAACTCGCCAAAGACTAGCCCTTGACATCAAGTGAAATATGGCCGACTGAGAGAAGAAAGTGAATGTATGAGGAAACCCACGCCGTAAGAAGCGCAGGTATCCTAATGTTTTGAGCCCGTCTAGTCATCGTCTTCAGTCTCTTCCTCTGGCCAAAGTTCTGCAGGCAAACGGGTCGCAAGCCACAGAGAGAAGAAGGAAACAACTGTAAGGATGGCGTATACTCCATACCCGCCCAGGATTCCTTTCTCCACGGACCATGAGAAGAGGGATGTCGATAGGGCGGGCCCGATAGCGCGTGCCACCGAGACGACACTTTGGCTCAGTCCGTTGGTCGCACCGAGCGCGTTTCTGGGAGCGGAGGTCGTAATGTACATGGCAATGCATCCTGTCGAAGCACAGCGTGTCAGTCAACAATCTCGAAACACCTATACATCCAGAGACTCACCGTAAGCCATGTCCATGATAGCCAGCATTGCGAGAAGGACCGCAGTCAAAATCCAGACAGTATAACACAAGCCATGCTGCTTTGCGGCAAGGCTGATGATCGGAAACATCGTAAAGGCAGGGATGAAGGCGCAAATGCCGCAGACAAAGACAGTTCGCTCGCCAAAGTACCGGACAGTACGAGCAAAGAAGAAGGCTTGGAATACACCACAGCCAGCCCCGTACATGCCCATCGTGGCACCAATCTGTGCTGGCGAAAGTCCCAACCCACCAATCTCGATAGGCATGGCGAAGAAGAGAGGAATGAGAGCCCCGAGACAGATGTTGAGAAAGGCCAACGAGACGTAGTTGGAGACCGACACAATCACCGGGTATATGAGAATTTCACGAAGTGCCAGAGGCCCGTCGTCCCTTTGCCTGGATGAGACATCGCCGTTGAGTAGTGTTTCCCTGGAAGCGTCCGATGAGACGCGCTTGCGTGATGGTCTGCGCCGTGGAAGAGTCTACCCGAGGGACAACAAACTCAATAACTTTGAAGATCCGGTAGTCAGGCAGTAAACTCACTTCTTTGAAAAAGCAAAGTGTAACGAGGATTGAAAGAACGACAAAGCTGGAAGTCGCCACGCAGGGAAGGAAATACGGATACTCGCGCCAAAACGGTGCACCAAAGAGTTTTGGGAACTGTTCGTGCGGGCGGGACAAAGTTCCGCCCATCAAAGGTCTTTGAAAGAAGAGCAAGCATAAGTGCAAAGTTGTGGTGTCGAGCGAAGCGAGCTTCTTACCCCAAAGTAGCTCCGGTGGCCCAGACGACAGGCATATACGCGTATCCTTCCGCCCGATTCGTGCTGTCTGTTAATTCACCCATCACACTCTTCATAACACCTGATCAGAACTCTGTCAGCTTCGAAGAGTAAGGGATAAAAGCGCCCGTGTACTAACCAATATTTCCATTCAAGAGACCAGTCAAGGACCGGCTATGTATGGCGATGAGGATAGATTGCACGAGAGGTCAGCTTGCATCCACATACCTAATGACCAAGCCCCAGAATGTTTTCGAAAGCCCAAACATAAGCATCGAGATGACTGTACCCAACATGCCGATGAGGAGAACAGGCTTTCTCCCAACATGGTCACTGATGCGGCTCCACTGCAGAACAGTGAGGGCTTCGGCAGCGAAGAAGATAGATTCCTAAGGTACAGGACCATCAGATCATGCTCAAAAGCGTCCTCGCTAACGACTCACGATCAATCCGGCATAGTAGCCTACTTTTCCTTCGTCCCCACCAGTGATACCCAACTCGCTCACAAGCTGCGAAAAACAACGCGGGATGTCAATATCGTGCTTGTACCCAGAGGGTGAACATGTTCATACCTGGTTTATGTAGGGATAGATAGACTGACTGGTCAAGGGTTCACAAATTTGAAGGAGCAGCACAATCCCAATCTGAAACTTTGGGAGCGGGGTTCGCCCTCTGACTTTCTTCTTCTGAAGCAAGGGTGTCTCCTCATCCGAAGCTTGAATCGACGTTGGGAACATAGCAGTGGTCAAGAGCAGAGGAAGAGAGGCGAACCTGAGTCCAACCGTATGAAAAGCGCGTCCTTTAATACGGGTGCTTTTTGATATGAAAAGGGCATTCCCAAATTAGGTGAGGAGAAGCATGGATCCGGTCGGCCGACCACGAGCCTTAAGGTGTACCACCACGCAAGCTCGAGAATCCTATTCTAGCTAAAAAGCTTTGAACAAAGTTTCGTGGCGCTCGCGAGTAAGCTGCGGGCGCAACGCCCTCACCTCCACAGACGAGGAGGTCCCGAAAGCCAGCCGAGTCGACTCCTGAACGTATAGGAGAGCTCTTAAAAGTCAAAGCAACACACCGGTGTCCGTTGGGGTCTGATGGAATTGTTCATATGAACTTTTCATGTCAGACTTTCCAGGCGACCAGGACAGATGATCAGAAGCAGGCGGCATCCTCGGAATACAATGGGGCTCCCGGTTACCCATGCCATTGGGCCGGGAGTCGGGACCGCGTTCTCATACTTGGATAAAGTCAGGACAAATCGCAGATAAGAAGCCTCTTCGCACCGTGGAGCGACGATCGAGTCGCCATTATAGCTCAATTTCGCGGCTGCAACAGTAGATCCCTTCCATAGGCATTCCTCATCGTTCAGGCGACATTTACAGCGCCGCAACCGCAGCAAAGCGCAATTTTTGCTGTGGTTGACAGTAATTCCCCAAATCAGAAAACTTGGAGATGGGTGTCGTAAAGCGAAAGACTTCCATCCTTTAATATACCCAGTTCTAGGCGCTGCAGGGCTTCCTTGCATGCCCACTGGCTAGGGTTGCTGGCATTTGTTAAGTGTTGGTCAAAACACGCGGGTTGTAATGTTAGGTTGGTCGTGGGACATTGCATTGATCTAATCAGATGAGTATTGGGGCGGGATTGATGCGCCTTCGAGCCTTTGAGAGTAAACCCAGATGGCGGGTTCATATCAAGAGCCAGTCTCTGTAATTTCAGCTTTTTTCTCATCGCATAGACTCTTCAAAAGGCGAAGTATGCAGCTCAGGCCGTGTATGTATCGTTGGACAAACATTTTTGTTTCTTTGCTCTCCACTGGCCAGCCTCCCCAGTCGATCATCCAATGTACCTGTGCTTTTTAGGCAATATTCCCCTTTTATCTAGGGCAGTATCTCGTCCAGCAAGTGTCTTCACAACGTATGATAGTCATCTCAGCTCATTTCATCCGTCATCCCTTCAGCGCGATAACGAACCAAGATATCAAAAGGGAGAAGCGCTGGTATTTGATCTCATCAAACCGCTGTGTCTCATCCTGACACAGTGCGTGGCTTTCCTTTTGACTTCCTGTTATAATCTCCTCTACCAGGCTGCCAATCCCATGCTGTCCCTTTTTCGTCAGGTCTTCTTTGATAAGCTTTTCCGAAAGCTGCAAGGCTGACATAACGATGGACACCCAGCACCCTTTCCTCGCGCACGCAAGTTTATACCTGAAGCTCGTGGGCAATTGCTAGCTTTGATTCTCCGGATTGCGCTGCATCTTCATGGTGCATCAAATGCTATCAAGTGTGGAGAACGGATATGCGAAGATCTTCTCGTTTGTTGATGATACTGTACACGATCACGACAAGATGTTACAGTAAGCACCTCCGGTACTCAGTTTCCGCATTGTTCATTGCATCACCGACAGGCCCGTCGTGTGCACCTTTTCTGCTCTCATACACTGTATTTTCGATGTCGATCGGAAGAGGGCTTCCGTTTCTATAGAGCATGGCCAAGCGTTGTGTTCATAGATCATGAGCGAGCACACCTTCAACTGAGCTTGTCAAGAGCGTCATACCAATAAAGCCCAAGAGATCACTGGCAAGAACCAACTTACTGGCTAGCGTCGTTGTGCTTGCAATGCCCAGCCGTGCCGCCGGAGAATTGAATCAATTCCACGGTGGTGTTTCTCCGTCTCGAGATATCAGCACAGCGTCCTTTCCAGTCCGACTTCCTTGCGAGTCACAGCCAGCATCTCAGCTCCCGCAGTCTATTAACATAGCATCTCTTTGATTCTGCCATTGACCCAGAGTTCAATTCGGAAGCGCGGAAGAAGATCATGGAAGCCTGAGGCCACATCGTTCCAGAGCGGGACGAGCTGAATGTTCTGGGATTCTAGTGTCTCGAAGAGGCCGAACCGTCTGGGTGCCTCCTTTGCCTCACAATGCATGACGTATGAGAACGTGTATACTCCGGAGGTCGTCGGACAAACAGAAGGACCTCCGTGCCTGTGTGTGCAACTCGAATCATGAATGGCGTCAATTCCTTTTGGAAAGGCTGCTTCCATAAACGTTTGATTTGACCCCTAACTCCCCGTTCATCCAGGCACCCATCGCCAATATCGCCGGTGTATCAATCATCTGAGTCAATAGAACCTCATGAGGTGGTTAAAACATCAGTAGGCCTACTTCGAGAAAGCCGCTCGATGACTAGGACTAGCAAGGGATCACACCGAGATCCCCTAGAGCCAGTCGTCAACCTACCTCTAGCTATAAATCCCCAAGCCATGATGCATCGTTTTCCATTGATATCAAGTCCAGTGTGACTCAATGCCTGTGGAGTTGTAGTGCACATCGTTTCCATTCTCCTGATTTGGGCGCTTTTTAATTATGGACCTACATACCAAGCTGTCCATCAAAGACTGCTCCTTCCAAGAAACGGTGTGGACATGGGCGCCATCTTGAATCCTGCGCCCACGGCGGACGAGGGGTAATCGATATCCGTGGCAGATGGTCCACATCACGTCTACTTTGAAACCGGTAGGGTGTACTTGGCCAAGGTCAAGGAGAGACACCGAGGATGTTTCTCTCTACGGCCGTCCTCGACCGCATGGAATGAGCGACCAGACCAATAGAAGTAGTCCTACGGCCAAGTACACAAGTATTCAGACGCTTGCATGGCACCGATCTCAGTCAACGCTTCTTTTCTTACACGATCGTTGACGGTCTCTAACGACGAGCCCCCACGGAATCAAAGAAGCATGGAAGGGCAAGGGCATTTCATTCCGATGATCCAGAGAGAAACTAATTATGGTTTGAGCTAAGAAAAGATAGATGTAGATCCAGTGTAAGAAGAGCAGTACAATTGCGGTTGCAGCGGAAGAGATAGGATACGCGGCAGAGATGTAGTAGGCGAAAGGCTAAATGAGGTATGGGTACAGATGCAGTGCGATATGTGGACGAAGAAACTCGAAAGAGATTGTGAAGGACAAGATGCCGTCCGAAGTCAAGAAAGGTTACAAGTAGAAGCACAAACAACAACGGATAAGAGACCGTGGTACACACCGGAAGGCGGTGGCAAGACCCGTTCCACCGGAACGAAAGAATAACCAAGAAGGAATGGAATAAGTTACTTGTCAAAGGAAAAAGGATAGAACGAAATGTTGGAAAGGGGTCATGAGGAGTCGTGTGCCGATCTTGGATAAGATGTGAAATTACACAGGAGGCGGTCATTCACCTCAGTGGGTGGCCGGAGAGTCGCTGGAGCAATCGACCATCTCCCAGTCCTCCACAACGACCCAGGAGCGAGACAGGGATGCTGGAGAGTCGGTCAATGAGGGTTCATCGTAACCCATGTTGGAGTCCAGGTCGTCCTCCACCATCCTCTCTAGATCCCTTGTCGCCATCCAGACCGAGATAGCCAATCGCGGACCCATGGTTAACACCCTTCTACCCTCGTCGGTTGTCTTCATCCGGCCAAACAGTGCCCTCTTATAGAGATTGGTATCAGGCTTGGATCGAGGAAACACCGGTCTTGCAGGAAGAATAGTCTTCACAGGTGATAATGGGGAATTGGTGCGGCAATTCTCGTAGATTGCAATGGCATGCGGATTAGCCGCTGAGGGCATGATGATCTTGGTCGGTGGCGTCGAGGCGCGGACTGCTGGCGATGCATTGGACAGCACCGGAGTCGTGCTTTGTGATTTGCCCCGGGGTGTTGACGTTTGCTGTGTGGCACTCCGACGAGGCTGGCTAGATCGCGTCTGACGTTCACGGCCCCGTTGCGCAGCTGGTGTGAAGTGGTCCCCTGAACCGAGGCTCGGCAAGGTTTGTGACCTCTTCAAGGGAGCTGAACTCCTCTTGGTGGTAGGGGCTGTCGATGAGCCTTCTGGCTGACTGTTATCGAGGAGTGAGATGCAAGTTTCGGTCCTCTTGAGTGCACCCATGGCTGAGAGACGAGGAGCTTTGGATGGACGGGGGCTAGGAGCTGTAAAGGAGAAGGAAGAGGTGCGCTTCCGTGGGGCAAAGGTCTCGAAGGCGGAAGTGGGTCGCAAGACAGAAACAGACATTGACAGGGAAGACGCCTCAATAAGTAGCCTTCTGGCAGGGGAGGGGTTGGAAGGGGAGACGAAGGCTCAAATGGAGAAGCTGCTGATATTTGTTGCCCAGAACAAAAGCTTAACCCGCCTGGGAATAAATGAACAGCACCCAGAATAGGTAGGCACCTGCGGACATTGTGACTCAGCTCGGATCAGTTGGTTTGGTTCTGTCCTTTTCCGGTGAAACTGGTTCGCTTCGCCGACATCATCGTTGAGTTGTCTGTCGTCGAGATGGCCAAAACACATCTTTCTGTTTCGCATCTGACAGATAGATGTAGACAACCTGGGATTTCTTTGAGCTTCTGAAAGGTCAATCGTTGGCGTATTAGCAAGAATAAAACGGGAATGAATGAAGGCCATACTCCACTGACCACTTGGCTTCCCGAGCACCTCATGCTCATGGCGAGGCGATCTAGCTTTGTTGCTGACAACCGCCGAATCCAGCTGACTCGGTGAGAGAGCAGGCCTGACATCGGTCAGCCGATCCCACCATGCGAAGGCAACAAAGGTGGTCAGCAAAGGCTGCGCAAGGCGCTGATACCCAATATGGTAAACAAAGGCGGGACGGAACCAAATCGCAGACAAGGCCGACGACACAGCCTCTCGGAACGGCTCCTTCATGACTCGCCTACGTCATGGCCTCTGTTGAGTGTTAAACAAAGGCGTCCGACACCCTCGTGTGTGATTAGTTGGCCTTTGTGAAAGACCTTTCAACAATTCTGTCAACACACGTTCGCCGCAAGCGAACTGCGCCGAAATTGACGTCCAAGAGATGGAATGCTAAGCGATCCTTTCGCGGGTATGAAAGGGCTGCGGAAAGCCTGACGCTGAGATAAAAGACTTCGGAGTCAGAGTCAAGACAAGCTTATCACGCCGCAAACAGGCTCTCACCAATCTGTGCTGACGATAAGCACACCATAGAGGAACTCTGGCAGCGGCGTCCCAATCGCCCAAAAAGGTCATATCACTGGACCACACGACCTTGAGACGAGAACGTTGAAGAGGCTAGAGGAGCGTGTTGTTTTTGTCTTTAGAGGGCCATACAAAAGCCCTCAGAGAAGCTCGCCAGCATCCACCCAAGAAGGCGTTCGTGGGTATGGCTACGTTGCTCATGAGAAGTGGGTTCCCTCCATTCCAGGGCCTGTACATCCTGGCACCAACAAAAGGCGCTCAGGGTGGAAACGAGTGTCCTTGTTCGGGCAAATACACGGTGATGAAGGCCAACATGAGGAAAGGGTTAGATAAATGAGCGGTGGTAAAGAGGGACAAGACAAAAAAAGCCAGCACGCGCCGTGGGATGATTTTGATGGCCTACTCGGGGGCTTGGTTTATCGCACAAGCAGCGATCACTGGAGTCAATTGTCAACCGTTCCGCGGGTGCCTTGTCCTGTGTAGAGTCAAATAGATCGTTGATTCAGCATAGTCTATTGTACAACGTCATTCCTCATTTTCGACTTCACAAGCAGCAAACCAGTTCGGGAAAGATCAAAGGCAAACCGACAGAAAGTGTACACGGATATGGTTGGCGGTGCATAGAGGCTGTCATACTCTATGCGACTCGAGCTTGTTTTCGTCTTCCGATAAAATCCTATGCAGCGCCTAGAACAAATTGTATAACTTTGACAAAGGCAAAGTCGTGGCAGCCTCGATGTCCATCTTCTCTCCGTCTGCAGTGACATCGTAGCTTTCCGCGTCAACCTTCATCTCTGGGAGCAAGTGGTTGTGCTTCATCGACGTTTTGTTCACGTCCTTGCAGCCTTTGACAGGCTTGGTCACCTTCTTTAATCCGTACGAATCGATGGTGCCAGACGTAATCGAAAGCTGCGAAACGAACGCAATGGAATTCATGGCAGCGGAAGCTGCGTTGGAACCCCACATTGGCCTGCCGTAGATCGGTTGAACCGTTGGAATTGAGCCGTTCGCATCTCCCATCTATGCGAACAACGTCAAAAGGGACACGTACAAGAGAAAAAGGCACAAACGTTTGCCCAGACTATAACGCCTCCTTTGAGAACCATCTGGGGTTTCGAGCCGAAGTTTTCAGGTTTCCAAAGAACAAGATCGGCCAACTTTTTAGTGGCAATCTCGCCGACATATTCGCTCACGCCGTGAGTGAGCGCCCTATTCAAAACAGCGAGCAGTTAGTGCCTGATCGTTCGTGTCGGTGGCGAGCAAGAAACACTCACGGATTGATCGTATATTTAGCGAGGTACCTCTTCACACGACCGTTGTCATTTCCTCCTTCAGCATCGCCCATTGACGCCAGGGGTCCTCGGAAGTCCTTCAACTTGCTGGCAGTCCTCCATGTTCGGCTGGTAACCTCTCCAACACGTCCCATTGCCTGAGAGTCGGAACTGATCATCGAGATGGCACCAATGTCATGCAAAACATCTTCAGCCGCCACGGTCTCGCCACGGATCCGCGATTCCGCAAAGGCAAGATCTTCAGGAATCTCACGATCAAGATGGTGGCAGACCATGAGCATCTGGTGAGTACAGTTAGCGAACAAGAAGAGGAAGTACAGAGGGGAAGCATACATCAAGATGCTCGTCAAGAGTATTGTTGGTGTACGGACGAGTGGGGTTGGTGGACGATGGGAGGACGTTCTTCTGCCCGCAGACGACAATGATATCCGGGGCATGTCCCCCTCCAGCTCCTTCGGTGTGGTAGGTGTGAATCGTACGACCCCCAAAGGCCTTGATGGTGCCTAGAAAGACAGTCAACAAACGGTCTGTTCACAAAATCAAGGCACCCACTCTCAACGAAGCCGCTCTCGTTAAGGGTGTCGGTGTGGATGTTGACCTGAATGTCGTATTCGTCTTTCATGTCGAGGGCTTTTTCGATAACAGCAGGGGTCGATCCCCAGTCTTCATGGATTTTTAGACCAGCCGCACCAGCCTTGATGATATCCACCATCGCGGCTGTGCCAGAATCATTACCTTTCCCAGTAAAAGCAAAGTTCATCGGCAAGCCATCTGTTGCAGCCAACATATGGCGCATGTAGAATGGACTTGAAGTGCACGTCGTCGCATTACTGCCTGCGCTTGGGCCAGTACCACCCCCAATCATCGTTGTTGTTCCTGAAGCGAGGGCTTCCTCCACTTGCTGTGGACAGATATAGTGGACGTGCGCGTCAAGCGCTCCTGCCGTGACAATGAGCTTCTCCCCAGCAATAACTTCGGTAGAAGAGCCGATGATAAGCTTGGGGTCGACGCCATCCATGATATCAGGGTTGCCGGCTTTTCCAATACCGACAATGATACCATTCTTGACACCGATATCCGCTTTGTAGATTTCGTCCCAGTTGATTATGAGGGCGTTGGTGATGACCAGGTCCAATGCCTCAGCGGACGAGAGGCCGGTGGCTTGGCCCATTCCTTCTCGAATCGTCTTGCCTCCACCAAACTTCACCTCCTCCCCGTAGATGGTCTAAGCAAAGCATGAGTCGAATGCAAGGCTAAGCTATGAATGCTTTACGCACATAATCCTTTTCGATTTCGATCCAAAGTGAAGTGTCGCCCAATCTGACTTTGTCTCCGGTCGTTGGTCCAAACATGGAAGCATATTCCTCTCGGCTCATCGAGACTTCCACGGGAAGTTGAGAAACCTCTTCCTCCTTGTGCTTAAACTTCTTTTCGACCAAGCCCTTAACAATCTCTTTGGTCTTCTCGGGGTCATAAACACCAGTTGCCAGATTGTTTCCGCCTGTGATGCATTTGCGGCCTCCGATCTCGACCAACTGCACGGTCTTCGAGTGACGATCACCAGGTTCAAAGCGCACGGCAGTGCCAGCTGCAATGTCAAGCCTCATACCGTACGCTTTGGCCCTGTCGAATTCGAGCCAAGGGTTGGTTTCGATGAAGTGGTAGTGGGATCCGACCTGAACAGGGCGGTCGCATTTGTTTGTTACCCTCAGGCGAACACGACGCCTGTTGCCTGAGTTGATAGGAATCCTGCCTTCCTTGAAGACGATGGCACCTGGGAGGCTGGTCGGCAGGTATGCTTCCTCGGGCCAAGAGGGAAAGACATCATTGGAAGGTGTCGGGAAGAAGGACCCATGCAAAGCTGCACCAAGATCTCCGCTCTCCGTGCAAACGGGATCATGGATAGTGACAAGGAAAACGCTGCAAAGCATCAGCCCGCTCGTTGGTCTTTGCAGGTAAAGCAGCCATACCCGTCTGGAAAGGTTCCTTCCACCTGAATTTCAGTCAACAGGTATGGGACAGCGGGGTACACATGTCTGCGACCAAGCAAGGTCTTGCCGTACTGCATGAGCTCGGCCACCGAGTGCTCGCCATCCCGAATTCGCTCCTGGACTTGAGAAGCGATGAGGGCAGTAGCTTCTGTCTGGTTCAGACGCAACCCTCGAGCCAGACGCTGCTGGGCGAGAAATCCGACCTAGATGACGTGGGAATATATCAACAGGATGATCTGGCAGGAATGTTCACTGTGCAATAACCTGGTGGAGGATTAGCTTATCCTGCTCTCTAGGTTGGATCCTCATATCTGCGTGGTGGGTACGGAAATGGGGAGTGGTGCAATCAGTCGCAGCGATAGCGACAACTCAAAGTCGCCAATAGGCTTCGATGAAGGAACCCCTCAGATAAGATAAGCTTCATGTCAGGCGATATAGCTAACCTGAGATAGGGGTTAGCACAACTGGATTGGTGGGAAGTGTAGTATTATAGCAAAGAAAATGTAGTTGTGAAGTCTTTTGGGGATAAATGAGGCATAATAATATGTTTTATATGAGGAGACAGGTGAGTAATTTCATGGAGGCTGTATTGCATTCGCAGGAGGATTGGTCTCGCCGATGCTGAGTACTGTGTAGCCAGGTCTTCTGTCAAATCCTGGGGTCTTGTCAACGTCGCGCCTTTCCCTATCCTTGCCTGGCTGGTGCCCGGCTCGAACTCCAGTCTGTGACCTGCATCTACGTTAGGACCCCTTGGTTCAGGGAGTTGGCCGTCCCCAATTCCAGTACTTGTGATCATGAAATGTACCGTTTTCAGGTTAACGGAGTTCATCCTGGACCTCCACCTCGTCTAACGACTGTTCAAGGGACCGCCCATTATTTACTGTTTCTGAATCGTTGATGGTTATATGGGATCCGGATAGTAAAAGGCTGTCTGCAGGTAGAACCCCTTCCTGCTTACAACGCCAGCTTCGACTGTGACTCCTTACCCTCAGACCACGAGGGGACTCTGGCGGGAGCCTCAATTTCACCTCAGCTCTACGGTTGTATGCGCTAGGGAATCGAAACCCTTGCCTCTCCCTCTGTGGAAGGATCCACGCTGTATTTGGAGGAGCGTTCTCTCTAGCAGGGGCAAGCTGTGAGGGCGTCCAGGGTAAGAAAGGGTTTCGCTGCCGGGCTATTTGCCTTGCGTATGCGCTCTCCGCTCGCATAAAATCAAGTTCTTCGGGATGAAATCCATCCCAGATGCTTTCTTCTTCAAGATCTGAATAAGGCTCATCGCCGAGCTCAGTGACTTCCGTTAAATCGGTTCTTTGCCCTTCAAGGCCATGTAGTTCAACCTCGGCGTCAGGCAAAGCCATTGCATTGACAGCACTTTCACTGGGCGTGTTCCTATCGCCTTCATGCGCTTGCAACACCTGTTCACCACCATCTGTTATCTGGCCATCATTTCGTGCCGGAGAAGCTTGTGAGGTTTGGTCAGGTAACACCAGGGAAGGCGTGGTTTCGGGAGGAGGTTGAGAGGTGTCGCCGCTCGTAGTGGGCTCATCGTCCGCCTCAGGGCGACCTATATCGGGAGGGTAGCAAGGCGCGGAGGGCTCCGGCTGGGCACAATCATTAGTACGCTCTTGTTGGGCACCTTGGTCAATGTCGGGTTGGACATCACCTCCATCGGACGCGATGCGAGGCGCTCGAGATGGGCTGAAAAGCTCCTCCTGAAGGAAGTCGAGTATTGACAGGCTGTCCTCAGAAGAACTCAGTGTCCTTTGCATAGATACTGAAGAGGCTTGGTCGATACTGATACGCGATGCAGTGACGCCCTGACTGCGACTTCCGTCATCGCTTGTGAGATGTAGGGGAGAGCTAGAAGGGGGTTCTTCGTCGAAGGCCACTGCTGTCGTCGTAAGTCCAGAAGGTGTTCGAGTATTGCTATGGCAAGCAGGCGCACCTGTTATGATAGAACTGAGGGCGAAAGAGATCTCGCTTGCACCAGTGCGATCGTCTTCTCTACCCCGTAGCCTACGAAGAGATAAACATGGCAAACAAAGACAACTCTGACAAGCCCCCATCGTAGAAGCTCTGAATCAGAACCGAATCGCGAGGCAGCTTATTTAAACCATGCCCTTTCATTCCTGGGTGTGGCCGCGATACCACGTTAGGGCAACAACACCATGGTCTTGGTGGCAAGAGATGAATGTCGTGGCTTGTTAAAGAAGGTGTAGTCATGACACCGATGGAAAGTCATCTAGCCGGTTATAGGAGACAATGGGGAGCACTGGAATATGAAAGGCTAACGTTATTGAAATCTGGATGACGGCCAAGACGAAGAAAAAGGAATCCATAGTCCGATGACCCCGCCAGCACTGCACCCTGATTTGGTGATCCACCATCGACGTTTGTCGCAAATAAGAGGTTGCCCGAGTTTAATATTACAAAGTTAGTGACAGCGAGTAAAGACCTAGAAAGCGTAGGATGAGGTATAGGGTGTTATCGCCGTGTCTGCGCTAGCTTTCGAGCAAACGGCTCCCGGCACTGATAATGCGTCACTTCGCCACTGAAGTGAAGAATAGCCACTCGTCAGTTTCATGGCAGCAGGAAGAAAGGTGTTGCGAAGAACTCACTGGGGTGAATGAACAGCAATGACACTGTTTCCTATTCGCTTGTGGCATTGTGGGCATCTACGTCCACATCAGCGAGCGCTTCAAGATACAGGCGCAAGACGTGACGCACATTCGACTATCTGTCACCTTCACCCTCCTCGTCTGCAAACCGACCAGTTTTCTTGCAAGATGGTCGTTCCTCGCTTTGCTGACTTGGCTGATGACCCGAGCATCGAACACAGGTGCTCTCAAAGCGTCGACCAAGAACTCCTTGACGTCTTGCGCTGTGACGAGGGGTGGAAGTAGCTGTAGAATCTCTACAGAATCTATTCGTGGGCTGTGTCGGCTGATCAAGTCGAGAGCAGGCTTCAAAAGGTTAGCCGTATCAGGCGATTGCGTCGTCGGGCGAAGGTAGATCCGCAGTAGTGTCAGGAAGATTACTTCAGTCTCTGTGCCCGGTTGGTACACTCGCTTGCAGTATCTGAAAGAGCAAGTCAGCTTGAATGCAAGATGGAAAGTAGAAAACATACTCCTCTGCCTTGATGTAATCGTGAAGTCGGTACACATATGACTCCAGGGCTTGGTCGTGTCTACCTAATCGCCCCAGCAGGATAGCGCGAGCCTCATAGAGCTCTACATCCTAATCAACACTAGCTCAAATGGCGATGGATGCACAAGCACGTACCAGTCGAGGAAATGAGGCCATACAAGCGATCCAAAGAAATGAACTGGTCGCCGTCTAGGAAGTGCAGCAACTTTGAGTACATTTCCTCTTGCGTAACTATTTAATAAAAAAAGTAATCAGCAAGAGCGCCACGATCTCACAGCTGAAGCTCACCATCATCGCCCCGCTTCTTCGCAGCGAGGGTTTGGCGCAAATACAACTCCCCAAGCCTGTCATGGAACTCGGAGCTCTCGTCCTGCTTCTCGACGAGGATATGTTCAAGATATCGGATGCACAGCTTGGGTTCAATGCTCTCCAGATAGTCAGCCACCGGGCGATGGGGTAGCTCCACATCATCCGAGATAAAGATATTGAAGCCCATATCGTGGTTGGTGTCAATGACCCATCGTGCTGATTCAAATATCTGCGGCAGGTGTTCTGGTCCAAGCTGCTGAAGATATTGTATCGATGGATCGAGTTTCTCCTCCAAGTCGTCTTCGTCTTCGGCTACCCTGCAAAGAGTGAGCATTGGCACTCCTCGGATATAAGATGCCTTACTGTTGAAGGAGGTTCAGTGCTTTTGCATGCATGCCTCTCGCACGGTAGAGGTCTTTCAGCGCGGGAAAGTTCTATTTGAGGGTTAGAAGGGGTTCGATGCGAGCTAACTCACCCATACCTTGCGCTTGTACAAGTCCTCCTCAAGCTCCGAAACTTCGCACCAATTGGGTGAGCGACAGAAGGTGCTTACAAGCGTAGGCCGAATGATTCGATAAGCCCTGTATAGCGCGGTGTCCCCGACCTGAGCGAACCGAAGCAATTGCTCAGGAGTGAGAGCTGACAGGGGAGCGTTTGGAAGAGAGAAAAGGTCCTCAACAGGTGTCTTGGACAGAAGCGGATACTGTTCAGTTTGGTTTGCTGGTGTAATCTTGATGGTTTCCAGCGCCTTGAAAAGCTTCGGTCTTCGATCCGTCAGGAAACGCACGAGAGTCTCGATTGAGCGGTGAAATGCATCTGTTTGAGGTGTTAGAAAAGAATTGTACTTTGTATACATGTGCAAGGGACTCACCATGAGGTATAACCTTCCGCTTGCTCATAATCGATGCTGTGTCGTCATCCTTGGCCCCGCCAGGGATTAATGATCCAAAGGCAGTCTTGAACGGCATCCTGTTCCTCAAAGATCCAGCAGTCAGGGGAACCTCGGCAGGTGATTCCTTCTCTTCAACGTCCTGACTACCGCTATGGTTAGAGGCGACAGACTGTGAATCCTCAGCTTCAGGCTGGGGATTCGTTGCTGCTCGTTCAGGACCTCCATACAATGGGATCCACCTCTCCTGAGAGACCGCAAGGCGCCCGGATATTGTTTCAGGATACAAGGCTACCACCTTGGCTGGATTGAAGTCGAGCTCGATGAATGTATCGATAGCCTGGTCAAAATGGCCATCACGAAACTGGGCGACAGCGTTAAGAGCACGAATCTGTGTTCTTCGCTGCGACTTGTCGGGAAGGGAAGCATCGTCCAGAGTGTCCAACAGTGCTAGTGCGTCACTGTATTCACCCGCCAGAACAAGCTCGTCGAGTTGTTTATCCCATGGTTTCATCTGGAACTCCCACACTTGGCTGCCATCGTTTGCGGCAGCTGTCTTATCTGCAGGGGTCGAAAGTAAGAATAAAGAGGAGGCTGATGGCGTTAATAGGCGGAGTGTCGCATTCGGGGGTTGTGTCGAAGGTTCCGCTTGCGTGATACTGAAAGGGAAGGGCAGTGTCTGGGAGACGTTGAGAGATAAGGAAGAGTGGATCTGGAGGGTTGAGTTACTGGGCTGAGAGGTGGTCTCATTGGTTGTGACGCCCGCAGGAAGGACAGACAGAATGTATGGCTTCATCACAGCTGAAATTCGGATCAGATATTGCCAATGAAAGCACTGAATGCCTTACCAACATCTTCAGGAGGTGCAGGCCATTCGAGTGTGGTAGTGCGCGACGCCTTTGCATCAGGACCAATGAAGAAACCCTGTACTGGAGTTTGGTTAGCCTGGCCCTTCAGCGGATGTAGACTACGTACCATCCTTGGTGATGATGACCTCAGAGTCCTTGATATGAGCAGCTATAGGCTTTGGCTTCGACATTAGACCCAAAGTCATATATCCCGTAAGGCCCGTGAATGCCCCCATTGCACTGCTCGATGCAGTCACTGGTAATGGAGTCGAGATGTCAGAGGCTGTCATGGTAGAAAGCGTGAATATCGCGTATTCTGTTGGCGTGTAGGCGAAGCATGCTGATCCAGAATCGAGGAACGAGATGACTCGCGCTGAATGAGGGAGGGGTGCCTCTCTGACGTCTTGTGGTTCCCCATTCTTCCAAGTATACAGAACTGCCTTTCGTCTGCAGCCAATCAAGAGATGGGTGACCAGCGTCTTTGGATCTGATTCATAGGATGATTGGATAGATGTGTGGACTGCGAACGAGAACGCTGCTTTCGCATTGACCAGGGGTCGTGGTGGGCTGAATGTAGGCAATGGCAACAGAGTGACAGTCATTTCTACGAGACCCTATCAGTATAGTAGACCTCGAGGGTCCAAGGCACATACCTGATAACACAACTAGCGAATTCACATCCTTAATGAAGCCCATCTGCTCGATAGACTTTCGTGCAACGCTTTTCCTGGTTTCCAGCAGCTGAAACGAAGGTTCCTTACTATCATCTAAGCAAGTAGAGTCAGTTTCTGCTTGCGCATGTATTTCGTGATACTCACCTCCTTCAAGGCTTCTACCGTATACATGAACATGTCCCAAAGAACTGCCTAGGTACAGCCTGTCTCCTGAAGAAGATCACGGGTTCGTGAATATAACTGAGTAAGGCAGACTTGCAGATTCAAACCTTGAGCAAGCAAAGAGTCGATTCGCTCCTTGACTCCAGAAACCACGACCTTTGGGATACAGAATGGTGCCATAGCTGCGCCCTGCGGTGGTGGTGAGCGTCAAGGAGTTGCCATCATGAGCGCGTCGCGGGGTGCAGCGGGCCGATCCCCGCTCACGGATCAAACAATGTCTCGTGTATGTGTGTTTGGCCTAACGCGTCGGTTTAGTATTTGGCCACATCTCATTTGAGCACGACGCGACGGGTTTCCTCTTTTCCTCGACGACGTCGTCCTCATCCTCATCGCCCTTTCAAAGGCAATCTTCTGCGCCTTATTTTCCTCGCCGCTCATCTCGTTGCGTCTTCTCTTGGTTTGTCTCCTCTTCGCCCTCCGTTTGGCGTCCCAGGAGAATTCTGGCTACCTGCAAAGGCGACCTGATACTTCCGACCCCAGCGCCAGTCACAACTCAAGTTTTCATCCCCCCGCCTAGGAACACGAAAGTACTGGACCTCGCCCTGACGCTCTCGTGTCGCTAACCACTACCAGCCCTAGGATTTCGCAAACTTACTAAATTGTTCATTTGGCTGTTAACGCTGGTCCTGTTCAAGGGCCAAGGCGGGCTCGCCAATTGCCTCAAAAGGTTCGAGATCGCTTCGCAGTGTATTCGCGCGATGGGCGATCCCTTGTACTGCAGTAACCGCGGAGGGACCTCCGCACACCTTCGGCCAAGTGTTCAACCGATCCCGGGTCAACAGAGTGCGTGACCGAATGTCCAGGAGCAGCTCGCGCCATAGAAAGGCTAGGATTGACTGTAGTCTCGGAGGAGGAGGAGGGGCGAGAGTGCAGTCATCAGTGGTCGCAACGTATTGTCCGATCGGACGCCCTTTCGATGGAAGCAGCCGCAGTCTCAGAAGATGAGGACCTCATTCTCACCGTATCTAAAGGTGACGAGACCATAAAGAGGCGACGAGGTCAGCAAGAAATGCAAGATGGCGAGATACCCCTCTCAGCCTGAAATGTCTCTCGCCGATCTATGGTAGATTCTCCCCGGCTTCCTGACATCTCCGGATTTTCTACCTAGTTCCATCATTTGGCCGTCGATCTTATCCACGAACATGGTTCAAAAGCGGTCCACACTCATGAGGACGGTGCCCAAAAGCACATTGAAGTCCTGGACCTTTTGAGCCCTCTCTTTAAGGACGAAAGATCGACGTTCTTAAAAGAGCGGAACTGTGCATCAGCGGCTCGGCTTGCATGGTCTGAATGGGTTTGTGTGGTCAACTTCTACAATCACCGCGTTGTTGATTACCGAATTCTCAAGATGTTTCTTCAGGACGGCATCCGATTCAAGGCCAATCGATCTTTGATGCAGTTCCGCCCCCGGAGTCTTAAAAACTCAGTACCTCTTGGGGTTTGGAGTGTTCTAGAGATGGCTCAAGAAGACTCTTATGCCCTTCTCTGACCGCACAGCCCAGCCTTAGGCTATTTACGGGTGTCTTTTGTCAAAGGTAGGGGCAGTGCAATAGAACCAAAGGTTCAAGTGACAAGAACATCCCTTGAGAGTCGGGGACGCCCGTTGCGCCTCAGATTTGTCGAGTATGTATTTGGCGCTGCTTGAATCCAAGGGTTCATCACAGCTATAATTAACCTCCCGGCAAATTCCTTCCGCCACCCATACACCTAGGTGCAGTCCCTTCCTTGTGGTTCAATGGCCTCCTCACGTACACCTCTAGCAGCCTTATAGTTTTCAAAAGCTTGTTAGGCTCTCGCTTGCTTTCACGACTTGTCACTCTCTCTCTGTCAAGCTGCAAAGTGTTCTTGGGAACATTGTGAACAATTGACACGATCATTAGTTGTCAATGTTGCAGCAAGCACTGCCTGCACATCTTTCGGATCGTTGCATCCTCCCATCATCTCCCTAGCAAAGCAATGGAACATTATTGGACATGCTTTCCGAACATCGAAGCATGAATAGACTTCTCTGCGGCCCTTGGGATGTCCTGACCTTGCTGCCCGGCTCCCCCCTCCACGGCGGCTTTGGTTATTGATATGATCATGGGGGATGATCCTCACTAATGTGTTTCGGGCATGACTAGTGCACCTGGGAGACCGACGTTCAAGGATTTTTGCTCCCGCCACTGCATAGAATATGGCATGGTCCGCTATGCTACCGGCTCGCTTGCAGCGCACCTGGCAAGTCCTTCATAGGGACAACCCTGGCAGCGTTGTACACATGCTTGTATGTTCATCTACCTCGCTTCAACTCCTCTTCGATCAGTTGTCAGGACGCACACCAATCATTTCGGTGCGACTGATATCAATTGGGTGTCACGGTACCCCGATCGTCACCATCGATAATCTGACATAGCCTGGCATCCATGTTCCCATGACCAATCCAGGGTCCCAGACTATATAAACCCTTGCCCACCCGGATATGTTTCTTCAGCCGGTCTCATCCCACCAAAGCAACAGAACTTGTGCAGGTCACATTTTCGCGCTCTCAATCAAATCTTCCTCCCACATCTACCAACACTTTAACACTTTTTAATTCACCATGGTCCACACTACCTCTGCTATTGCCGTCGCCGTTTTGGCTCTCAGTGTTGCTACCTTCGCCGCCCCTGTCGAGTGAGTTTCCCTGATCCCTGTTCGCTACCTCATCCTTGAACTAAGTTGTTACTAGATTCACTGAGGATGTCATGGCTCGCGACTTTGACGACTTCGAGGTCGATGCTCGTGACCTCATCGAGTTTGACCTTGATGCCCGTGACTACGACGACTTCGAGCTCGATGCCCGTGACTTTGAAGACTTCGAGGCCCGCGATTTCGAGGACTTTGAGGAGCGTGACTGGTACGACGAGGAGGTCCTCATGGAGCGTGCTACCTCCACCTTGAGCGCCAGCATCACTCAAGCGCCAACTAGCACGTCGACAAGCTCTCCGTCGAAAACCACCACAGTCGTTACAACTGCTACGGCCGCCTGCATTAAACCTACCCGGAACCCCCTGAAGAAGTGGATCCGCAAGATGAAGGTGAGGACATAATATTTTCATGGTGGCTATGTGTATCTGACGGTGCTCAAACTTTGAAGGCGAAATCGGCTTTGCGCAAGAAGCTCAGGGCAGAGAAGAAGAGGAAGGCTACTGAGAAGAAGAAGAACGCGAAGAGCTCTGCCTCTGGAACTTCGACAGTTTCTGCCACTTCCACAGCAAGCGCAACATCCGCTTCCTCTACCATCACCGCCGCACCTACTCCCGCTGGTGCCAAGGTCAAGGACAGGAAGAAGGTCGGCAAGGACGGTGTCACCACCATCCACCGTACGATCACCCCCAAGGCCACTCCCTGCCCTAGCACTTCGAAGAAGAGCAAGCGCTCCTACGAGATCTTGGATGAGCTCGACTAAGCTCTTGTATGTACCGTGATAAGTTATTGTGTTGTCGCAGATAGTATTTGATAATGGCATGTTGCCCGGTCAACAAACTTTCTAACCTCATTTTTTCGATTCTAATGGGACATAACCTTGAGATACAGGGAAGTGAATACAGCTCGAGATCAAGGAAGGTAAAGCTTTTCGTTTTGTATATAAGCAGCAACTCGTTTCGTTACCCAACTCTTCCATGGCCCCCCACTCACCTCTGAGCCTGTCACCCCAGTCCGATTACGAGAATTCCTGACGGCTGTTGAGCTGAAGCGACTTTCTTCGTCCCCAATGTCGATCAATCTAATCCGCTCATCCTTGTCCACAGATGTCACCTTTCCCGCTTCCCCTTCCTCAGCAAAGGACCCTTGTCCCTTCTCGTCTTTCTTGAGGTTCAGCCAACCCATTTCCGAGGCTCTGGCCAGGGTTTGGTCAAGCCCGCTTTCTCCCTTTGCCTTCTGGCTAGCATCGCCAGGAAGAGCCGAACGTTTAGCGCAGACGACCAGGGAATCGTCACCCCCGGGCGCAGGCGAAAACATTCTGGAAAGCACTGACACCATCACCTGCTCGTTTGGAGTATCTTGTTGGCCTGGTGGGGAGGGGTAGTATTTGGGACTAAAAAGGCGTTCCAGAGTATCCATTCCGACAATGAATGAGAGTTGAGTGGATGATGATGGGCGCTGCAGGGCAAAGTACTCCTTCAGGACTTTGGATTTACCTACAAAGGTAGGTTCATCAATGATCCCGATTGCGATGTTGGGCTGACCATCCCCAACTGTATCGTGGGTGGAGATATCCTGGGCGAGGAGGCCCATCATCTGAAGCCGTTGGACATAAGAGGCGTCCCCCGGCTTCATGACCTTGTCCGCATTCTTGACTGAGAGAAGCAGTATTTTTGCATCGTATGCTGTCCCTCTCGATTCATGTGAGTAGGAGGGCCGTTTAGAATTTGCCAGCGCTAGATGAGCCAGAGTAGGAGGGTTGAATGACGAGTCGAGTACGGAGATTCGAACAGGGCTCCGGCTGCTGCCAGGAAGCCAAGGCCACTGCGCATGCGACGACCAGATAAGCTCAAAAGGAAGCTGGCAAAGCCCTGATTGTAGTTTCTGAAGCAGGGCAGGCGCTGATTTACTGATATGTGTGAGCATCGCGATATCCAGCTGGGAATAATGCAATGCGGCTGTTTTGGGTTTACTGACTTCGTCTTCTGGTATCATAGCCTGTTGCGCCTACAAAGTAGCAAAGCACTAGGGCTGCCTTTACCAAAGGTGTAAGAACTGGAGAGATATTCATAATATTACACTCACTGGTTCACGACGATGGAGGATATCACAGTTTGAGGCGCGACTGCGACACCGTGTGACGACAAGGAAACCCGACTTTGATGTTGTTTGGCACGTTCTCATGATTTAGGCGCCCATAAGTGTCAACGGGCTGTACTTAAGCGCCGTGCTTTTCAGGCCCAGATAACGAAACAGTACAAAAGGGTCGGTTCCTATGAATACGCAACCTTTTCTTATGTTGTCAACATCAAGATCAAGCATGGAAACACTTACTGTCATTGGTTCCGTGCTTTCACTGGCAGAGCAGAGTTTAAGAGGCTCAGGTTTAGTCGCCTGAGGATAACCCATCCAACTGATATTCCTCCTATTTATTCTCTTGATTGGACGTTGCAATGGATTCTCACAGTAGCGACTTTGGTAGTATTGACGATGTAGGGAGGTCTTCACTCCAGCAACACCTCTAGCCTTTCGTTAGTCGCGGACACGGCAGCCTGGGCGTAGCATGTATAGCCCAAGCTCCCCGGACCTAGAGAGATGGTTGAAAACCCAAAGTCTCAGTCCGACTTTTCATCAAGCTTCGTTCAACTAAGTGCGAAAGCTCAGCACACGAGCTGTGCGTTCTGCATGGGCTCACCTACCGAAGCACGCTCTTGATGTTCGGTCGTACCACGTCTCGCCTCACATTTTAACCCTGAGCGAAGCACGCTGCCTTCATGTATCTAGATTTTCATTGAGGGTCCGTGTTACCCCAAGGCGCCTAAACGGGTCATGCAGCGGCGCCCCTTTCCAACACGCTCACTGGTAACTTGGTGCGCTCCCGTATTGGGTCGCTGGCACTGTGTAATTTGGTTTGGATTATTGGCTCTCACCCAGCGCCATACACCTTCGAGCTCACTGCTATGTCTCTGGTGTACATCGAGGGCGGTCGGGAATGCCTGCGAAAGTCTGTTCTCATCTTGCAACACCAACGGGCTAATCAACTACTGGCCGACTCAGGTTGTCTTGCCAAACGACCTCCCAAGCCATTGTCAGTTGACCGGCGGGATATCAGGGGCCTGGCGACTCGTGGCTGTAGTGAACCTTACCCAGACCAACAAACTGAAGTGCGGGATGATGACGTGAACGAGGTTGAATGCGAAACCCCTGCAGCCATTCGTACCAGTGACTCTCCACCTCGCGCACAAAACAGTACATCAAACCTGGTGTGTTATGCCATCCAATATGCTTATCGCACCCCACGAGGTCAAGCCTTGCCGTCTTGGGCGGCATTCCTACACCGATTCTGGCCGTCAAAGGTACATCCAACGGACGGAGGAAACACAGAGGACTATTCCATTCCTCGATATTGGCACAACGAGATCCAAGAAAGAGGGATTCTACGAAGAGGAGATAGCATGTCGGAAGCTATACACAATATTTTAAACATACATACAAATACCTTAGTATGACAAGGAAGCAGCGTCTTTCGTTATGTAAATGCAGGGTTCGTGAGGTGAAGAATGCGAATGAAAATGAGGAGCGATTTTAGTTTGTTACAAGTAAGCCCGTCGCTTGACGCCACGAACAACTTCCTTGACCACGCGGAGCCAGGACAGAGCCTTTTCAAGCTCTTCCCAGGCGCCAGAGGACTGGGCTTCAATTTTTCGTAGGAGCAGACGTCGGATAACGCGAGTATCGTCATCGTCGTGCTCTGTGATCGTGGCAGCGCCTGCAGAGGCAGCAGATGATTGAGTAAGGATGGACGACATGGAGGCGATACTGGCTCGGATGTGAAGAGGGCTAAGCAAGCCACGAGAGGGGGAGGCTGGTCCCACCAGCTCGTTTTGGTTCCATTCAGTGCCTGGCTTCGAGCTGCGGAGTTTGGTGATCATTTGCTGACGCCTCTTGAATGCCCGCTTCATTGCCTTCTCGGCCTTATCGATCGAATGGTTGGCGAGTGTAATGAAGTGTTCCGCCTGAGCGTATGAATTAGCGGTCGAAGACGAGCATAGTAAGAGAAGAACGTACAGATTTGAGGGCTGCAAAGATACCGCTAAGGTCTCCGTCAACAGCGTCTAGGACCACCATTGACGTGAGCAGAGCAGAGTAAATCGCGGAATCGCATGGCTCCAGTTCTTGAGGAGTTGAAACTTGAATAGTGGGGACCACGAGCGGGATGGGTGCTTGATCCTCTTCTGCAAAGTCACTGAGATGGGAAGAAGAGACCACGCGCTTTAACCAAGCCTTGAGGCGCATCGTTCCTGAGACTGTCCTATCCCTTTTCGCATGTTCCACTTCTTTGGCCTTCTCCTTCTTAGGTGAGTTGGATTTTGTTAAGCGAAGATCCGGCGTCGAGATGCGCATGCCCAGGCGACCAGATCTGGCTTTCTTCTCGACGGTAGGATCGACAGGTGAATCTTCCGTTCCGCTCCAAGAAGGTGAATGCTCCAGAGGAGATTCATAGAGGCTGGAGAGGATGGGCGTCGAAGGTTGGCGACGGGTGAGCGTGCCCGTCCCTATTTGGACACGAAGCCTGGGAGGAGGGCTCGTAGGAGAGGAAAGGAAGATGCCGGAGTCTTGGGAGAATGCCGTGCTTTGAGAATCCTGCGAGTCTCTGGGACAAAGTTTCGGGGGAAGAGGCTCAATACAGTTGGCGGCGATCTTATCCGAAGCGGCCTGCATGACCATCGATCGGAGGGACCCAATCTGTTCAGCCGTCTTCTTGAGGCTTAACAGCTCCTCTTCGGCTTCCTTGATTCTGTCCCTGAAATGGTTGACCAGCGTAGGTTGCTGCTGTCGGGACTCGTTCAAAACTGTTTCCATCTCCTTGAGAACGTGGGCCTCGTTCACATGACGGCCATCAGGAGAAGAGATGCGGAGGTATGTGATAAGGGAATGAATCAAGAGGGTGATGTCCACACTTGAGTGCACAGACGGAGCTTGACGCCCTTCGACAGGGTCTGCAAGGGTGCCGAGCGAAGAGAACGAGCTGTAAGACGCCGTAGACGAAGCCCGGCTGCGATTTGGAGGGTGAAGAACATTGTCACAAGATGCGAAAGCCGTGGCGAATTCCGGTCTCGCCACCTGACTTGGTGTCAACCTAGGGATTTGGTTAGTGCTGCTGGTAATGCGGTCTGGCAGGAGATACCTTACCCTCGCGAGTTACGAATTCGTTGGGCAGCACCGGATTTATCGCATTCCAGCAGGAATGTGAGGAGTTCGAGCGAATGACCATGCTCGGCCGCGATATGAATGCAGGTTTCGTCCGCCCTATCGCGGGCGGCGATTGGGGCACGTAGGTCATGAATAAGATGTACAACAAGATGGCGAAGGGCATGAGGATTGGATGGTACAGATGCAAAGCGAGCAAGAATGTGAAGAGGAGTCCATTGTTCATGCTTGGTGAAGAGGGCGGTATCTCCACCAGCAAAGTACAGAGAATCGAGGACTTCCATAGATGGCTGTGGTACAGCCATCGCATGGTGCAAAAGGCTCCATCCTTGTGAATCTGGTAGATTGACCAGAACGGGGACAGACATTGGGTAAAGAGTGGAAGACGACGAAATCGGCAGTGCGGGAGCAAAAAGGAGAGAGTGAAGGAAATCCAAGTCACCCGAACAAATTGAAGCAGAGAGATGAGAAAGTAAACGCGAAGTAGCTTCTTTGCTGAAAATGCTTGATGGTGGAGGTTCGAGGTCGTCGGAAGAAGGTAAAGCCTGAATAGCAAGCTGCGAAATGTGCTCGGGCATGGGGAACTGGGGTGAGCGCTCCGCGGCCTGCAAAGAGTCTTGTCAGACTTGGAAGTTCTAGAGGATGGAGGAAGGTCGCGTACGTTGGCCTCACGCCATCTGTGTCTTCTGAGCACTGTTTCGCATAACCACAAGATTTGAGGATGGTTCAATGAGAACTGAATGGAAGTTCGATGGTTGCTATCGCGAAAATCGGGCCTTGCACCATGCGAAAGCTGTTGCAAGACGATGTGAACAAGGCCACGCTCGAGACGTAAAGATGACCCACCAGTGCTTGAACAACTTCGAGATTTCCGTCACGAGCCGCGTCTGGCGGATAGATTTAGTGAGCACTTGACAGATGTGAAGAATCAGACGGGAAAATCTCACACATCAACGCCGTGGCCCCATGGGAATCCATACCATCCACCGATACAGTATCAGCGCTCTCCTCCAGCAAAAGGCGCACAATACGTGGAAGATTCAGCCAGGAAGCCATACCGAGTGGTACAACGCCCTTCATGCACGCATGTGGCGCGTTGAGCGTCAGAAGCGAGATTTTTGGATGATTGACGATCAGGCGAATCGAAGCGACTCGCTCAGACGTCATGAAGGATGGGTCAGTGGTATCGACGTTGCGCCAGCTGTTGCAAGAGGCAGATTTAGCGCGTTCCAGAGACCAATCGAGTAGAGAAACACGTACTTGTCGCCAGCTATCGCGCACATAAGAGCGGTTCTGCCCGTCGCGTCAAGCGCGTTAACATCTGCGCCTAAGCGCAGAGCGCATTTCACGCCCTCAGAATTGCCCAACGCGGCGGCGCGGTGAAGACCGAATGCAAAGCTAGATGGAGCGCTGGCCATGTTCGATCGAAGGGAGAGACAGGATGAGTCGAGAAGCTGCTGAAAGTTTTTTTACTGAGCGTGGGTGTGAAGAGGACAGTGGAGGAAAAATGAGAGAAGAGAAACGAAAGCGAAGCAGAAAGAAAAGGAATCTAGAACGCGTATCGAGAGGAACGACGCGATGAGGAGGACGTGGAAGGAGGAAGGAGGGAAGGAGGGAGGGAGGACCAACGCGCGGCGAAGAGAGGGCCGGCCGCTATGTATAAATCTTTGACGGTGCGGGTCCCAGGATCTGGCAACGAGGCAGGCATGCCGTGGATCTGGAAATCAACAACTATAACCGACATTGAAGCCTGTGAAGAACACCGTCGGGCGATACCGTTTCCTATTGGCGCATTTAGAAGGTCGGGCAAGGACCTTTTGTCTTGAGTCCCAAACGATTAGCCTCGAGGCAAATTGGTCTGCTTTTCAGCATCGCCAAACCTTGAAAGTACAAGCAGTTTCAGCCCTTGGTTGCTTCAGGGTCGCCCCCTCCCCTTTCGGGCTGCAGCGGTAATGAATCGCTGTAATGCGAACATTCATGAATGCTGTTGAGCATAAACTTCTACCTTGACCCAGATGTAAAGATCATCGCGCAAAACAGCTGAGCAACACATATAACCTTTGGCGCAGTTGTAAATAATGCCGTCATTGGTGAGTACTGGGAAAGGAAGGGTCAAAGAGTGGACCTACGAAGAAGCGTGACATCGTTAGTTCCGTACAGCTAAGTTCTTCTGCCTTGAGGCTCATCACACCAAGGGTTCAGGTGCGGCGTGCGCGCTCTCATCGACGGAAACAGTGGCCTCGCATCAGGTTCCAGATCCCAGAAGTCTTGTTCGTTTCTTCTCCCTCCCATGAAAGTGATTACCGGACAAGCGCCCTGCGGGGCTTATCAATATGAAAACCCACTTTGCGCCGTCGAAAATGAAACGTCGTCCACACCCGTAGAGGCAACGAGCAGCGCTCGACGCCATTTCCCCAACAGAACACAGAAACTGAACGCCCGGTAGATGGCACTTGATCCTGAGACGCCTCGTGGATCGCGCGGTGCCGCAAAAGGACGCGATATCGGTCTTGTGCCTGTGCTCTTGAGCACTTGTTGCATACGTTGGGGCGGCCATATCGCCTCGTGGGGCGGTAACCTGCAATGGACGGGGAGTCTGGGGTCGAGATTGAGGACGTATACGGTGAAGCGAACATGGGCACGATGCTCGCAGGCGCGGATCGCATAAGCGGTCCGCCCTGCGATTTCATTGGCCGACATCATGGGCGCTTCTTTTCTGCACCATTATATGGAGTTCAATTCACTGCGGCGAGTATCTCATGCTCGAGTGGAGGGATGAGGAAGTCCGATGCAGTCGTCGTACGTGAGTCCACTTGGGGACAAATTCTGCCCCGAGTATGAGCTTCGCCCATCGAAGAAGTAAGTCCAGAGCATAGAAGAGCATGGGGGCAGTACTTGCTATGATTGGATTCTAAGCCAGAAGGCGTGCCACAGGATACACAGGTGGGCTACGCTGGGGAAGGAAGGGCGATGCTTTGCAGTATTGATTGCGAGGTGTGAAGTATTGTATGTTATGAGGACTGTAGGTAGGGAGAACGGATGGGCTGTAGATATATAAATATTACATTGTACAAATCAATGTCTCAAGGTCGGGAGAGCAGGTAGGAAGAAAATAAAGTATGCAGTTGAAGGAAAGCGATAATCAGAAGGGGGAAGATATGCAGCCTGGGACAGGGTAAAGTATGCCCATCAGGTGGCGTCAACTGTTATACATAGGCATCGCGCCCCAACGTCGACTATTCGGTGAAGGTCAACGGTCGTCCCATGGAATCTCAGACGGAGCCTCTCACCTTGACTTGATTGAAGTTCGCCATTGCCCGATCAATGTCCCATTCATTCTCCTGTAGACAGTCCAAGGCGAACTGGACATTGAGGTTGGTTCTCGCCATGATTTCCAACACAAGCGTTCGTTGTGGTTCAGGCTGGAAACGGGGAGCTCAGAAAACAAAACAATACTGGCTATAAATGGGTGACATACAATGAGATTGAGCTTCGACTGTTGGTCAGACGGCAACGATTCGAAGAGGAGTTGATTTGGCTTTTGTGGCTGGGTGGTGGTGGTCGTAGTGGTGGCGGCCGGTGGTGGGTTACGAGGCTTCTTCGTGAAGGGAGCTTGAACGAGGAGTGGGCCAGGTTTCCAGGCTTCGTGAGACGAATAGAGTCGGACTGTCCATTGATCGGACAAGACCATCACGTCCCAGCCATTGGCTCGAGCACTAGGAGTAATCATCAGAGACTGGGGGTAAGGAGCTAATGATTCTGACTTACGCAGAGCCTTCGAGTGCGGGTGCCAAAACAAAGGACCGGTCGAAAGAGCGAACGCCCTCGATACCGACTGAGGGTTGAAGTCAGGACAGTGTATTTGAGGAAAAGGTCTAAGCATACCTTCGGTAAATTGGCCATGCACTGTAACAAGGAGTCCCATGCCCTGGCCAATTGGCACAGGAAACGCGTCAAGGCAGAATTTCTCTGGCGGCCCTGAGATGTCGTGCCGTGTCCCTGGAAGGGTCTGGATGACGCTCACGGCTTTGGGCCCTCCTATATGCAAGGATTCTAGAGCTTTACTCAAACCGCTACTCAGGCGAGTCAGGTTCCTCGATCCTCCATTATCCGCAGTAAGCCAAGGAGCCCATGTCAAGTTCCTTTGATTGGGCATATCCTTCGAGTACTGGAACCCTTGCAGGCGTGCACGAGCGGGGATGGCCGTGTTAACTGAGTAACTGAATGTCGCTGCTGGATCGTAAGCATGAACAAGTGCTTCACGTTGATTGTCAAAGAGATTGTAGTATCTGGAGCGGGGTCAGTGAAAAGGAGAACCCTTCTGAAACCAGCAGAACATACCTGACGAGGAAATTGCTGACAATGGAGCCGTCAACTCCCGTTATGAAGTTGGACTGCATCTGGACTGGGAAAGTGGTGGCGCTGGGCTTCTTCACTGCTGCCGGTGCAGCCACAGGTTTGGGTACGTCGAAGCCGATCTGGGCAATTGGTTCTTGGTCCAACACTTGAAGCGAAGCGAATTTCCGGGTCAGTTCACTAGAGAAAATTAGTTACCATGGAAGAAAAAACACAGTTCGACCTACCTCTTGTACTGCTCGGGATTCTGTTCCCGAACAGGATTTCCAATTAGTACCAATTCGCGCAGCTGGTTCAATTGGTTGCGCCTTGCAGAAATGGTATCAAGGTCCTTGACCGTGCGGATATTATTCCCTTGAAGAGAGAGGTTGACGATGTTGGGCAAGTATTTAGCAAGATATTGCAGATGCTCTCCATTCATGCCGTTGTTGGCCAAGGACAGTGTTTTAGGCTATGGTAGGGTCATTAAATGCAACCAAAACAAAATAAGAGAACGTACGGGCGGTTTAAGTTCGCCTGCAAGCTTGAAGATAACACCAGCTTCTCTTATGCCTCCGCCTCCAGTGCCGGGTGGGGAAAGGTTGTATTTCTTGACGAGTTCATCATCAAGGAGATTCTAATGAAACATGTCAAACGAATGAATAGAAATGTTGTAAATGATCACTCACCTCCAGGTTCAGAAACTGCGTTTCTGCATTCCAGCGCTTCCGGACGAGCTCTCTCCATGACTCGACACCCTTCGGCCTTGAAACGGTAACTCGAGGTCCACCGACCAGATTACTTGCAGCACTACCTGCAGAGACAGCGCCCCTGCGTAGTCGTCCAGCAGCAGTGGGACGAGCTGCGCCACGAATGGCAAGAGGATCGGAAGGTCCAGCGTGTGATGTAGATGTAGCAATACGGGAAGAGAGCTGCGACAACGTTCGGATGATCGGTGAGTTGAGATTATTCTTCACACAAAAAGGAGTAGAGTACGACGAGGGAGCCCAAGGAGAACGGCGAAATCGGTGCCCCTTGCTGCCTGTCAAACACTGAGAAAATGAGTGGTGATAATTACCCTGCTTGGTCCTTGGTCCTTGAAGGCATCTATCGGTCGGTTTCGGTGCGAGCGAATCTTGGAGCTGCCCTTTCTCCCTCCGGGTTTGTCGGTTGCATCGCGCATCTGTGTGTCCTTGTCGAGAAGACCGGCACTTCGAAGCGCATTTGCTGCCATTGCCTTTGACCCCGTTGCTGGTGCCGTTGTCGCAGACATGATCACGGAAACTTGAGGTTGGAGTTATCGGCAGAGTAAGTAGTCCTTCGTCTTCAAGCGCGAGTCCTGCAACGTCGTTGTCGCTGTTTCAAGATGGTGGTCGTAGAACAAGAGCTGTAGGCGGTCAACTGGATGACGGCGCGAGTCAAAAAGGCAGTGGTCATTGCGCCCGCGCTGTTGGATCATTTCCCACGGTTCCGCTTGCCGCGGACGTCACTGACTAAGGAACATTGCTTCTGCTTCTTCAATTGTCCTTGGGCAACTCAACAAACCCTCTGGCAAGGGAACAAAAGAAGAACTTCAATTTCATGTCAGTGAACTACCAGTTCCCTTCTATCGTCACTCCTCTTCCGAATCTTCTGCAAAGTCAAATAAGGACGGTCCAAGAAACTTTCCGTTCACTGCTTCGAGCTCCGGGACCACCAGCATGTCCGACCCCAAAGCCGGCGATGCAGGACGAGCGTCGAGATTGGAGTTGGTATCGGATTCTTCTCCATCCCCATCTCGTTGGTGAATAGGAGAATGACGAACCTGAGGGCTTGATCTGGCTTGCGGGTCGAACTTCGGACTCGAACTTGGAACGCTATCCTGTTGCTTTCCCTCCGCCTGTGGGATGAGGTTCATGAAAGGTGATAGGATGAAGTTGGGACTCTCAGGCGCCTTTGCGATCTCCACGTCCGACTCCTCATCCACCAAAGCCTCAAAGTCGTCGTCACCTTGGATTTCATTTTCACTGGCCTCAACTTCAGCCTCAGTGCAGAACAAACTCCTAAGCGAACAAGACCAATTAGGAGACGAAGTTGGACCGGCTTGCATCGCTCTCCGAGATTTATCTTCTTGCTCAGATTCGAAATCATCGCCCGACTCCCATTCGGCCTCCTCTTCGCCTGAGAGAATGCGACCAATCGTGTTCCATGGGTCTTCTCGTTCAAACAAGGTTCCATAGACAGGAATAGAGTTGGATGGAGGCGATAGCAAAACGACGCGAGGCAATCCACTTCGACCGAATGTTGGAATGGGTGCATCTCGGGTGAAAGGTGTCAATGGCTGCTTGTTAGGCAGCGCTTTAACATCGATGCTTGTCACAGGTTGACCTTCAATCGGCGATTGGGATCTTGCCATGTCGCGAAGCGAGTTTTGTGAATGCTCGCTCCAGCTACCTGCCACAGGAAGGGCATCGGAGTCGTAGTTTTCGATGGGGTCATCCTCCATGTACGAGCTGCTTTCTGGAATGTCCATGGAGCTAAACTCTAACAAGGGATGACGAAGTGAGTCTTCGAATTCGTCGACCGTTTTGGACTCTTGTATTGCACTTGCTGGTGTAAAGGCAAAATCGTGCTGCTCAAGAGGTTCAGGCTCCTCGCCCAGACCCGCCTTTGCTGCGTTTATTACAGGACTGAGCTGCTCCGTTGGCTCAGGGCTCCCAGCAATATACACGTCAGACCATATTTGGCTTCCGTCGCCTGCCTTGTCAGGAGTAGGCTCACGCTTTGCCAAAAGTTAGAGAGCTGCTCGCTGAATTGCGCTTCCACCAACCTTTTGCCTCTTGCTTGGCCGCTCGTCATCCTGACAAACCTGGTCCCGGACGGCGTTCCGCCATCTGGAAAGGCCAGTCAAATCTGGAGTGTTCCTGATACGCTCTAGTAAATTTCGTAGTGCAATAGCTGATGTCGAAGGTTAGTCTGGGTTTTAGTTGGTGTAGTTGGCCTCGATCCTCACGCTCGTTGAGATCCAATGTCTGCAGGACTTTCGCCTTGTTCTTGCCCTTATCGCCCGATGTACGTGAGCGACTGCGCGAAACCAGCACATTCCTAGCAGGTGAAGATGACGATCCGATATGAGAGGGCTCAGGTATCCAGGAACGTAAAGGCTGTTCTTGTCCCTGACCGTGATCCTGGATCCGCTGTTGAGCATGGGCCAGCGAGATATCCTGGATTCCCACTTTCTCCCGCCCGTTAGCAAAGTTCTCTGCATTCCCTGATAGTCCCTTTGCCATTAAGTTCATCTTTTGTTTTCCAAAGAAATCTTTCTGTAGGCGCGTCGTTCGGTCGCGTCCTTTGGCTTTCGCGGCATTTCTGGACAGGAATGACGCGATTCTGGGCAAAAAGGGCATGGATCCACGCGTACCTTTTACCTCCCATGTAGTTTGCTCCAGTCATTCTGGCATATACACCCCAAATCGCTGGCAGACAGTTCAGGATTACAGTCAGAAGGGTATGAGGAGGAACCCATTGACATCGGCCCTGATCCGATTTCGTGGGTCGACCAAGCAACAACAAACCCAGGGTGCTGGTTGAACGTTGTCTTTTCTGACTGACTTCCATTCACGTTCGTGTCAACAGTCAAATTAACAGGACGTTGTTCGCCCACAAACCGGTCTCATTGGGCCTTATGTCACCCGAGCTCAAACTTTCTGGCTTCTCTGGACCACAATCGGTCAACGCTGTCAAAAGGATGGAACTCCTAATTGCTTTTCGACCATCTGACTGGGACCTGTCGGCCTCAAGGCTGGCCTTCATCTCGTTCTTCTGATGTTCAAACTGTCAACAGCTACACCCCGATTATGGTATGGTGGCAACATTCTCGCGTGCAGGCGCTACCTGGAATCGGCCTACCCCTTTGTTCTGCTCAAGGACGAAAACTGGTCGCGGTCTGCTCCACTGACATGGTGGATGAGGTCTTCCGAAGACAACTTCCAGTCGACGCTCAGCCTTGACTTTTTGCGGCTAAGGTTGCGCTCGGTAGCTTGCTTCCATTGTGCCGGAAGATAATGTCCTATCTGCTCCGGGAACCACCTTTTCATCCTGTCCCTGGCAAGTGCATATCCCTATGCCGCCTGTCATCAAAGCAACTCCGTTTGCGAGGTACAGATTCAGATGCTCTAGCAGTAAGGGATCGGCATCGGAAACCAGCCATATGACCACCCGACGCTAAGTGTGTCGAGATCTTGCCCTTCATTCAGCGTTCATATCCTGTGCTAATTCATCATCATGCCCCTAACTTACCGAGCTCGCTTAGAGTTCGCATCCGGTACAAGTAAGTTTCGCCTTCTGAATGGACCTTCTTCCCATTCTTATCGTCCTGCAGGCTTCCTTTGGACCCGTCTCGACAGCGCGGAGCAATCAAATCTGAGCCTGGATGGTTCCATCCAATCTCGTTGTCTCGTACTCCGATATAAGGGAGCCATGTTTGAGACTGTGCCACTCACCGCGTCACCTGTCCTCATTCCATAACCATGGCAGTCGAGCTCCCTTCAGAGGACCCTTCGTCGACTGCCTCTACCCTTGTCGATTCTAATGATCACTATGATGAAACTGACCTTTCACGACCGTCACGAAACCACAATCGCCCAACCGTTCCTCGCCTTCAGCTGTTTGTAATCCTTCTCATTCAGATATCGGAGCCCATAACGGCCACCGTTATCTACCCTTTTGTGAATCAGTTTGTGAAAGCCACCGGGGTGACCGAAGGCGATGAGCGCAAGACGGGCTACTATGCGGGCCTCATAGTTGGGTTTCATTTATCTCGTCGCGTGCTCGTCGCCTAATGCTGCTTTCCCTGATAGGAATCTGTCTTCTTTCTAGCCGAAGCCCTGACAGTCTTTCAATGGGGTTGGCTAAGTGACCAGCTGGGGCGGAAACCTGTCCTACTTCTCGGACCATTGGGACTTGCATTCGCGATGCTGGGTTTCGGCCTCTCAAAGACCTTCCTGTCCCTTGTGATGTTTAGATGCATGCAAGGCGTGTTCAATGGCAACATAGGTGAGGGCATCGTGATCAATCTCAATGGACCGTCGTTTGACGTTCAATTGCTACCGCGACCCTCTAGGTGTATCGAAGAGCGTGTTGGCTGAGGTGAGCCCCCTGCCTCCGATGTTTTACTATTGTATTGACTCTATCTTTAGATCTCTGATCCAACGAGCCTGGCAGAAGTCTTCTCTCTTCTACCGTTGATGTGGAGTTTGGGTATTACGGTCGGGTATGTTCACGTCTTCTGTGGTTTATTTCAGGTTCTTATCCGTGTTTTTCGCCTGTTAGACCTATCATTGGAGGCATTTTTTCCAACCCTGTGGACAACTGGCCCCGTGTCTTTGGCCATATTCGTTTCCTGAGGGAAAATCCATACTTCCTTCCATGCGCGATCGCAAGTTGCTTCGCGCTGTTCTCAGTCCTCTTTGGCCTGGCCGCACTCCGCGAGGTTTGTGAACTCTATCCTGGCCTGGTTCCTACGCTAATATGAACGTAGACTCTTCCCATGGCACCTATGCGGCAGAGATGCATATCATGCCTGCAGCGACAACTGCAGCGACTGAATGGCAAAAAAGAAGAGACCACAACTCTTTTTGATAACTCCACCGTTCTCGGTTACGGGACGATCGAGTCCTGTCAACGTCCAGAAGCCACTGGACCCAAAAAGTCTATCCACTCGGAAAGACAGCCCTCCTATCGGGACCTCTTCATCCGGCCACTCCTCGTGACATACCTCAACTACTTCTTCGTCGCCTTTTCAGAGATGGCACACAACGCGCTTCTTCCCCTGATGTATTCAACTTCAGTATCGCTCGGTGGTCTTGGCTTGGACGCGTACAGGATCGGAATGTTGATGGGCGCGTTTGGCCTCGTCAACGCCACATTGCAGCTAAAGTATCTCGGAAAACTCACGCGCCGCTATGGGCCACGCAAGATATACATATGCTCCTACGCGTCGTTCTTGCTTTGCACTGGTCTCTTCCCTGTGGCGAGCTATCTTTGCCGACGGAATGGAGGGGTCAATTGGCTTGTTGGATCGGTCGTCGTGCTGCAATTGATCGCACAGATCCCAATTCTTGCATGCTATGGTGAGCTTCTTGCCTTGTCGCGAGAGTAGCCTTGATTAACGTTTCTAGCGTCTATGCATATTTTAGTTGTTACTAACGCTCCAAAAGGCGCAATGGGTGCTGCCAATGGAATGGCGCAGTTGGTTGCCTCATCGATGAAGGCAGTTGCACCAACAGTTGCAACCTCACTCTTCTCCATCTCCCTCCAGGAGAATCTTCTTGGGGGGTACATGGTGTATTTTATTCTTCTGGCCGTTGTATGTACTGGTATCCGGCTTTCGATCCTTCTTCCGGAGACAGAGTCTCCGCCAACTGACTCATAGCAAAACGGACACGCGGGTGGAGTAGCCTCTTAGATAGATTGAGAACCCTTGCGGACAGACATGCACAGCATTTCATTGATTCGGCAGCGCTCACGGGGCGATTCGATTACATTTAACCTTCCCTATCGAACAAACATCGAAGCAGCATCTGCGGTGAAAACGTTCCTAAGGAGCTGTCCGAAATACCCGATCAGTGGTATTTCACCCCTATGTGTTCAACCCGCATGGAAAATCATCATTTGTCGTTCTTCCTTATTAGACCACAGTTTTCATGATTCCTGCAAGCCCTTTCCTTCCTTTCACGACCCTTTACGACGAGCATGAGCGGCGCTGCAGAAGAAATATGTGAGGAGAGAGCCGAGACTGCGCCAAAAGTCCCTCAGAGGACGCCTTTGCCGCTCTTCCAGGTCTTCATTGTCTTTCTCATCCAGTTTGCGGAACCCATAACGGCGACCGTCATTTACCCGTTCATCAACGACCTTGTTCGAGATACCGGTGTCACAGGAGGAGATGAGACTAAGACAGGGTACTATGCTGGTCTTATAGTGCGTCCTTCATTGGCCCGACTCTGAGCACCCATGTCCTGAACTCGGACGACTCCTTCAAGGAATCATTGTTCTTCATCTCAGAAACAGCTACGGTTTTCTTCTGGGGATATGCTTCCGACACCTTCGGTAGAAAACCTATTCTAATCTTGGGCCCTCTGGGACTCTCTATCGCAATGCTTGGTTTCGGATGGTCAAAAACGTTCTCGCCACTCCTTGTCTACCGGTGTTTCCAAGGGTTCTTCAATGGCAACATAGGTCAGTGGAGACGTCCTCAAACCACAGAGGTAGAACTGACACTGCCTGGAAGGAGTGTCGAAGAGTGTCCTTGCAGAGGTTGGACGATCTTCGAATTCCGAATGGATTCCGGGCTAACTGGAGATTGCTTCTAGATCACTGACAAAACAAACATTGCTGACGCCTACGCCTTCTCTCCTTTGATGTGGTACTCGGGCATTACTATTGCGTGAGTTTACTATTTTCGACAACCCTTGCCCACTATTGAACCGGATACCATCCGAATAGGCCCATCATTGGTGGTGTTCTCAGTCGTCCTGCTGACCACTGGCCGGAGACGTTCGGGAGAATTGCACTTCTGAGGGAGTATCCTTACTTCTTGCCTTGTGCGGTAGCATCAGCTATCGCGTTCATCCCGTTTGTCATCGCCGCCATATCGTTGAAGGAGGTGAGTTGAGCAATAGCCCTCGACAGTCCGATACTGACCATAGTCGAGACATTGCCATCCGTCAGAGATATCCCTCTCAGGCACCGGATATCGCGACTGTTTTCTCGGCCTTCAAAGACGGCTGATGCTGAACCCCTGTTGGCGGATAGCTCATGTGCCGAGTATGGCGCAGTACGCGGCAATGCGACCGTCGCTGCCACAGCAAAACCAAAAATCTCTCAGCTTGCAGTGCCAGACTTCATCTATGTCATTGTCAACCATGGTTTCCTGGCCTTCATCGACATGGCCAACACGGCTCTTCTTCCGTTGGTGTATTCCACACCCATCGAATACGGAGGACTTGGTCTGGAACCATATCGCATTGGTGTTGTCATGTCCGCCACCAGTATCACCAACAGTGTTCTCCAGACAATGTTCCTTGGGCCTGTTGTGAGGAGGGTCGGATGTAAAACTATGTACAAGGTCTGCTTCCACACATTCCTCGTCTCTTTTGCTGCCTTCCCTGTTGCCAACGCCTTCGCGAGGCAAGCTGGGCATGTCGATTGGAAAACAGCATGCATTTTGGGGATTCAGCTCGCTTCCCTTCTCTTTGTTGGGCCTTGCTACAGTATGTTTCATCTAGGGATTACCTGTGTGTTCCTCCCGCTCACAGTCCGTTGTATAGCGGCCATGCAGCTACTCACCATTGAAAAGACCCCCAACGCCAATTTACTGGGATCGGCCATGGCAATCGGACAGATGGCGACGAGTGGGATGAGGGCATTTGGTCCTACAGTTGCATCCTCGCTCTTTGCGGTCTCTCACCAGCGCAATCTCGCTGGGGGTCAGATGGTTTACATCGTCCTTTCAGCTCTCACGATTTGTGGAATATTGGGTGCAAGACGTCTGCCCGATCCCAGCAGATGATCGCGGGGAAGAGTAATTCTTCTGCTTCGGGATCTCGATAGTGCATCGCTGCCATCGACAGTTTAAATTGGACGTTCTTCGCCTTCACCCATAAACCAGTGGCTCAGGTGATATCTGGGTAGCTCTGTGTTCATTTCTGTGTTTGGGGAAACCGTTAAAGTAGTTAATTTGTATCTACCTCATACACTTTACCGCCTATATGTAGAATAAACGCAAAAGCAGTCGCCCTCACAAATGAAGACCTGTTCAAGGGCCGAAATATTTCTAAGCGAATAGGGGGCTTCGGAGTCCGCAAGCACCGGATCAGTCGTACCTTCAGTGACATCCGTCCTTCTCTTTTCCTCTTCTCCATCCGTCCCTGGTGCACATGGTCATCGATCATCGCTTGCATGAATCATAAAATGGCTTGGTGTTTTCTATGGATGACTCGTTCGCCAGTACCCAACTCGCACCATGACTTCCAGCAGAGAGGACGACGGCGCCGATAATAGCGAGGAGCGGAATGTTCAAGCTCGGACACCTCTTCCAAAGTTCCAAATCTTCACTGTTTTCTTAGTCCAGTTCTCTGAACCAATAACTGCTACCGTCATATATCCTTTCATCAACCAGCTCATTCGTGAAACGGGCGTCACAGGAGGGGATGAGGCAAAAACGGGGGTACTATGCTGGAGTGGTGGTATGTATTTCTAACTACGGCCTGCTCGCAGGAACGTTGTGCTTATCCGTCACCAGGAATCAGTGTTTTTCATTGCTGAAGCCATGACAGTATTCCTCTGGGGCATGGCTTCTGATTCTTTTGGTCGAAAGCCTATCCTTCTTTTGGGCCCGCTTGGCCTTGCATTCGCCATGCTTGGATTCGGGCTCTCGACCACCTTCTGGCCTTTGGTATTCTGGCGTTGCTTGCAAGGATTCTTCAATGGCAACATCGGTACGTCTATGCATTGATTCAATCGCCCTTTCCCCTCAGTCTCAGTGTAGGCGTATCGAAGAGTGTTATTGCTGAGGTTTGTGGACTTTCAGCACCCCGGGCGATGGAATGGCAGATTGACGCTTGCTCTAGCTTACCGACAAAACCAACATTGGAGATGCCTACGCCCTAGTACCTTTAATGTGGAATACGGGGCTTACTTTCGGGTGAGTTCAGCCCTGTGGGTTCTCGCTCCTGGTTCCTTATTGATCCTGTGACGCAGGCCTATTATTGGAGGACTGCTTAGCCATCCTGCTGAAAGCTGGCCGGATACCTTGGGAAGACTTGCTTTACTGAAAGCATACCCTTATCTACTTCCGTGCACTGTGGCGTCTTTCATCGCACTGTTGTCCTTTTCTATCTCAGCTGTGGCATTGAAAGAGGTAAGCGGTTTCTGTCCCTTACCTCATTCCGAGGCTCACAAATTTAAGACTCTACCGTCTGCAAAAGAGACACCTCTCATCGCTCGGCTAGCAAGGGCTTTCCGGGTAAAGACCAAGGTCTCGGAAGTAACCCAGCCATTGCTGCCAGACACTTGTCTGGCAGAGTACGGTTCAATCCAAAACAGGACTTCGTCCCAGCCAGCAAAGCCCAAGGTTGCTGACCTATTCGTCCCAGAGTTCCTCATCATCCTTCTCAACTTTGGCTTGTTCGCGTTCACTGAGATCGCCCGAGTCGCTCTTGTTCCCCTTTTCTTCTCCACCCCGATCGACTATGGAGGCCTTGGACTTCAACCGTATCAGATTGGTGTCATCATGTCGGCCTTTGGCCTAATCAATGGCATCAGCTCTGCAATATGCGTTGGCCCTGCAGTTCGGCGCTATGGGCCCAAGAAAGTATTCCGTTTTTCCATTCCTTTCTGGCTCATTTGCTTTGCTGGGTTCCCTGTGGCAAATACCCTGGCAAGACAAGCGGGCTATGTTGACTGGAAGGTCATCTGCGTTATCGTCGTGCAGTACATATCCCAGCTTTTCTTCAGTCCATGCTACGGTAAGTGCCCACATCTCATCGTGCGTCGAAAGCTCGAATGATCTTTATTAGCAACGATGAACATTCTGATCGTTCGAACATGCACCAAGTGGGGTCTAGTAGGCGCAGGCAATGGGCTGGGACAGACCGTATCATGCATGGCACGCTCATTCGGGCCTGTTGTCGCCTCATCACTCTTTGCAATTTCGGTCGAGCGCAATCTTGCAAGAGGGAACTTGGTCTACCTTGTCCTGGCCGCATTCACCTGCCTTACGATTTGGACGTCCCAATTTCTACCCGACGAATCATGAAAAACGGACAGGTGAGCACGATGCCACCATTTTTCGTTGACTTATCGTTGACTTTATAGGGAATACACGGGTGATGTCCCGCTGCCTGCATTGGATAGAGGAAATGCTAAGCGTCCCAAAGCCCCTATCTCTATTACACGCCAGCCAAATACAAGAGCCGTTTTGGGCTGTCCCTCCGCCAACATGATCTTCCGCCCCATTCTGCGACCTTCCCATATCGCTCAGCTTCTGGCCTCTTACCTGGCGTCCGACACCCACACAATAACCAGGATCCACCAGTTGACTGGCTGAATATGTGACATCTGCCGTCTTGCGGCTCTCTCGGGTTCCCTTACGTCTATCTTCACACCCAATCCGCTCTCTCTGCCGCCAGCAAACCAAAAGTCACATTCATTCAGCCACCACACTTCTTGAAGTTCCAGGAAGTGCTTCGCGAACCATGGGCTGTTGAAATCGTTAATACCAGGAGATCGAATGAGCGACATAGGTCTCGATGAAACCGATAAGTCCTGCCCGATAACGATGGCATAAGCAAACATGCGGTTGCGAGGGCACTGCACATGTAGGCAAGCTCCTCTCTGGGCGGCGCCGAGCAGTCAATTGGGGCCCTTCCGCAAAAAACCCTACTGCGCTCGGATGGTGGAGAAAGCAGTTTGGGACTCTCCGTCAGCCAAGCAGTGTCCGGGCACTGGAGTACAAATCGCTAGTGATTAGAATCGAGCAGAGCCATAGGGATTGGGATAAGGTACGAAGCATACAAGCTTGGAGTGGATCAGCGCCCGTCCACTACGGCGGACCCATCAGATGTCTCGATGAAGGAAATGAAAGATGAAACAAATTCCATATGACGCTCGGAGATCGCCAGGGACAACGTTCTCGAGAACCTCCTGGACTTTGAGGTCCTGGCCACTTGACATCTGTCGGAATATTGCTACTATGGTCTACCACCAAGCGCTCTCTGAGTAGACACCTTTACCACCACACATTCGGGAAGAGGAGAACTTGGCAAGAAGCGCTCGCGGGCGTCACCAGGTCATTTTTGATGTGTGCGACACATCGCCTCCTTGATGGCTCCTGATATACCCTGATGGGAATTGCTTGCGGCAGTGTTTCCCAGGGACAGGAGGGTATATAAACCCCTCCCCTGGCAATCTGATTCCCCAGCAGTGCTCATTCCTTTGGTGCCAGGTTGCCCGAAGTTCCCCGTCTTTGCTGGTCGAGACGTATATTCCCTTATACGCTTAAATCCGACTCTATCATTCGTCTGGTTCTACGATGATTTACTCAGCATCTTCGCTTCTCCTCGCCACCCTTGTTTTCAATGCGGCCTCTGTTTGGGGTGCCCCGGTATCGTGAGTTACTCCTCTTGAATACATTCGTGGGCGCAAATATCTAATTAGTTGATTAGGGTCTCCAATGATGGTTCACCAGTCGTTCGCTCGACTGGCGAGGACATCCTTCCTCGGAAGACCATCGATGTTCTCCCTCGTGTGAGATCGATCGACCTCCAACTACTTGACGCTCGCGACACTGCCTCCAGTTCCTCTGCTAGCCTAGAGGCACGGGATCCACTACCGGAGGTCCAGAGAATGGTTCGCCGATTCCCTCGGAAAGTGTACGAAGACTTCTACACGAAACGTTCTCCCTCGCCCTCTCCTGATGGCGAGTCCTCACCGCCAGAGGTAGTGGAACGACGGTTCCCTCGGCGTGCGCTTTATGAGCGCCACGAGAGCCGTTCGAATCCTGCCCCTCCAGAAGCTCGCTCTGACCCAGAGCCTTCTGACATCCAACGCCGGTATCCTCGCAAGGTGTATGCCGACTATTATCAGAAGCGCGAGTCCTCTCCCCCGATCAACGTGGAAGCTCGGAATCCTGCCCCTGAGCTGACCGACTCGGGTCGTCGTTTCCCAAGGCGGGTGTACGCTGAACACTACGCAAAGCGTCAGGAAGATCCTGCTACTGCTGCTGCAGATCCCGCACCAGCACCTGCCGCTGACGCCACGGCTGCTACCCCTACCGCCGCAGAGCCCTCTGCCTCGGTTTCAGCCTCAGTTTCATCGTCCGCCTCCACGTCCACAGCTACCTCTGCCAGTGTCGCTCCCCCTCTTGATATCAACGCCATCATGAAGGACATTGCGTCGAGCGACGTCAACAGCTTCCAACCCGGAACGACGATCAAAGAGACGACTCTCTTGGTTAACAAGATCACCCACATCTCCGACAAAGGCACTGCCGGCCAGAACCCCCCAGCTTCTGGTGTCAACCCCGGTACTCCTGAGTCGCCTGCTACCCCCTCTTCATCCGCCGCCGCTGCTGCATCCTCCGCTCCCGCCGCGCCTGTTGCAACCCTGACACCCGCGACCGGTGATGCACCAGTGACGCCTCCTGTTGCAGCAGCAGCCAACCCGGAATCGACGGAGACCCCTCCTGAGACTCCCCCTGCTGCTCCTGCCGATGAAGCTACCCCTCCCCCTGCGGCAGCAGCGGGTGACGCTTCTCGTAGGTCTCTGGGCGGCAGTAATCAAGCTTCTCGACAGCCGATCATTCGAAGGCAACTTGGGTATAGCGGTCCTGCATGGGCTTCTCATCTGAAACGGAACGTCAATTAATGCATTGAGTTTGGACTTATAGTTTAGTTATCATGTATCTTTGGGAATCCGCCGAGCTATCTTTGACTGGATTCAAAGTAGCGAGGCTCTATAAAATCTTTTAAAAAAACAATCCTTCTCTGTGTGATTTGACGTCTGTCTATGACTCGATTCGAAGTAAGATTGAGGCATCATGAAGTGGAGATTCATTCAATAATGTCGTGAGTATTACAGCGTATCAGTCTACATGCGATGATTACAGTGAGGTGGTATCCTCTTCTTCCTCTTCTTCCGCCCAAACCTCCTCCGGCAAACGAGTAGCCAAAAAAAAGGCGCAAATTGCAAGCAGGACCATCAAGGCGTACACGCCGTACCCTCCTAGCACATTCTTCTCCACCGACAACGAGAACATCGAGGTCGCCATCGCAGGTCCAATAGCGCGTGCGATTGAAACACACATTTGAGCGAGACCATTCGTAGCGCCCAAAGAGCTTTTGTTCGGCGACGAAGTGGTAACAAACATGAAGATAGAACCTGTCACCCGTCGTTCAGCATCCACCGCAAGTAGTAAAAGAAAACAGTACACGCACCCCAGCCCATATCAGATACAGCGAGGCAAACCAAGATACCCGAAACCAACATCCACGCAGGCCAACCTACACCATGATTCTTCGCTACCAAGCTGATGCAAGGGAAGAGGGCAAAGGCAGGGATGAAGCAGAACATGCCATATACGAACGTTTTGCGCGGTCCAAAGTACCTCACCACCTTTGCAAAGACGAGCGTCTGAGTGAGACCACTGACACCGCCGTAAATGGCGAGTGCGAGACCAATGGTGGGTGGGTTGATCCCCATACCGCCTATGTTGACAGGCATGGCGAGGAAGAGGGGGAATAGGGCGTACATGCATATGTTGAGAAAGGCGATGGCGGCGTAGTTGAAAACTGAGAGCAGGACTCGGCGGACGAAGAGGCTTCGGATAGGTATTGAGGGGCTTTCGCTTTGGCTGACGACCGCATCTTCGTTAAGGGTTTGCTCTGAAGCTTCGGACGACAATCTCGAGTGGTGTTTTGGCTTTTTGACAGTCTGGGGTACGGTTAGATGGGTTACGAATGAGGAGTGGGTTTCGCGTACCTCCTTGAAGACAGCGAGGGTGATGAAGAATGAGAGGAGCAAATAGAGAGCTACGACGAGACATGGAAGGAAATATGGAAACTTCTCCCAGAATTTTGAGGGAAATGATTTTGGGAATCGTTCGTAAGGATGGTATAATGTCCCGCCTAGAAGGGGGCTGGATCATCCGTATGTCAGACGGACTGGCCGAAGGAGATTGCGCGGAGTCAAAACATACCCTAGTGTACAGCCTGTCGCCCACACAAGGGAAAGCAACGCAAACGCCTCAGCTCGGTTAGTCGAGTCTGTCAAGTCGCCCATCGTGCTCTTCATAACGCCTGGATATCAGCACCAATATTAGCGTGGCTGCCGAAGTAAAATTTCATGAAGATACGCACCAATATTCCCGTTCAGCAGGCCTGTCAGACACCGACTGGTAGTGCGCTGTTAGTTCGCTTGTCTATGAGGGCGATACGGATTCCTACCTTAGAATCAGAGCCCAGTATGTTCTCGAAAGTCCGAAGCAGAGGATAGATATCATGCTTCCCAGCAAGCCGAAGAGCAGGACGGGTTTCCGACCAAAACGATCGGAGAGCCTTCCCCAGTGTAAGACCGTCATGGCCTCTGTAGCGAAGAATAGCGATTCCTGTTTCTCCGTAAGCCCTCATCGAGTAAAAGGCACTTCGGTCGTGACTTACAATGAATCCTGCATAGTATCCCACTTTTCTGTCATCTCCTCCTGTAATGTCCAACTCTCGGATGAGCTATACGCATGCTTGGTTAGTCCTGCACGCCAACAACGGGCTCAAAGCACGTACCTGGTTGATGTATGGATAAATGGACTGGCTGGACAAAGGTTCGCCTATTTGAAGGAATATGACGATAGCAATCTGTAGTTTTGGCAGTGGCGTCCGCCTCTCCTTGACTGCACCGTCTTTAGCAGGAATCAAAGGCGTCCTCTCGTCCGAGCTTTCGTGTGTGGTGTGGGCGGAATCATGGTCCATGGTGCGAGCAGGTCGGGAAGAGAGGAAGGATCGTCATATGCTCCCAAGCTTCGGGATATTTATATAGTGGCGTTACGTAGAGTGGGCGGGATCCCTTGATCTTCGCAGTGGTGTGCGTCCGTGTAAGGCAGTCAGCCTGCTCGGGTCACAGGTTGATCAACAGCTCTGACTTGACAGCGCAATAGCGCCCAGTAATGCAAGCCAAGTGAGGATATGAATTCAGCGCCGTGGTCGTAGTTATTTCTGGCGGGTGGCTACAGGAATAAGTAACAGCTTCGAAGGTAGGAGACTTGAGCCCAACCTTTATGCTCCCTCTAGTTCTGGGTCCCAGACGCCCTCGGTGTCCGATTTTGTAACCGGCGACAATGGGAAGACTTCCTTAGGCTAAAAAGGGCCAATAGAAGCGTTTGCAAGTGGCAGCCGAGTAGGTTACAGCTGCGCTCCTGGAAGGGGAAGCGAGGAGTAAATGACCGTTGACGTCAGGGGTTTAAACGGGCGCTTGGAAAGGAACAGCCGGAGCCTGAAACTGACTTTGAATCCATCAGTTCCGAGTCCGAATGGCGCTCACTCTGCTCGTCCATAACCAATACCACCGGCATGAGCATCATAGCTCCCAGTTACACTAGAGCCAACATGCACCCAGAAAGTCACAACTCATGGCCTCAATCTGGGTCACCCGTTTCGCTAAGACCCACATGCCAGAAATTCAAGCTTTTGCGGTAGACTTTCAATGGCCATTCACCCATTCATTCAAGGAGGATCATCGCCTCAAGTCACAAATAGCCCAAGGATAGTTTCTCCTCGGCTGCCTGTTAACCAGTCCCTGCTGTACGTTCAGCTCCAACGGTTTCCGCATCAGCCCGTTGGTGAGTTGGGTTGTCGAGCGCAGAGCGTCCTTCCATAGGCGACTGACGGGAAAGGTTGAAACCTTTCTGTCATGCCAATGCCTGAGGTCCCTGTCGGTGTAACCGACGCCTAGCGCCATTTATGGACATCTACCTGCAATCTTGGGCAGTACCTGAGCGAAAGCTTCTCGAACACTTGTTACCAGGAAACGAGGACAACAGGCACATTGAGAAGGCACCGGCTTACTTTCGAATCTGCTTCGATCGACTTCTCGATCGGCTTATTTGTAGCGGAAAACACCGCTCGCCCTGGGTTTCCAATTGCCAGCCTCTTTCCCTTTCCTCCACTACTCATTGGCGCTGCTGCCTGCTCGTCGTCGACATGTCCTGGTTCTTTGTCATTGTCGCCTTCGTGCACGCGGCATGGACGCGTTTACTGGGAGCGGTGGCGTCGTTGACTCGCTCGCAGAAGCCATACACGGCGGCTGCATTGGTACCTGTGTCAGCCGCCATCCTCAAGGCCGAGGACGGCTCCAGTGGTAAGCTTTTGAACTTCTGACAATGGCGTTTATCGCTGACAAGGAATCTAGAGACGGTGGGGGCCAGCGATGAATGTCAACGCTCGCCCGCCTTGCAGGAGACACGCCAGACCGTTGAAATGAAGCGGGGCTCGCAAACGGCGAGAGCATTGTTTCGCAACTCGTTCAACTCACCCAGTCCCATGGGCGTGTTTGAGATCACGTCCAACGCCTTTTCTCCCAAAACTCCAGGTAACGGCGGGTCTAGATTGGAAAGGTTTCATCGCTGACCAGCGTCTATCTAGACGTGTCCATCTCGATAGATACTTCTTTCTCGCCTTCAGAGAATGGCGCGGGCACTTCCCAGTGTACGGCGTTATTCGAGGGAGACCTGTCCAACTCCTCTTCGGACCCATCGACAGCACCCACCTCTCCAGCTTCGGCGCAATTCTCGCCACCAATGCCCAAGAGCATTGCCCCATCTGAGGTATGGGGAGAAGACAACGCTGATGAAGAAGACATCCCGCTCTCGACACTAGCAGCGCGGCGAATCACCGGCGGTAGCAAGCGCTATGGATTAGCAGGGGATCTAGTGACGAAGAAATTTGACCAGCCAGTTTGGATCTCAAGGCTGCGCTCCAAATGTACACGCGCAAGTGCAGTGCCTGCTCCAACGTCTACCGCCTCTCTCTGCTTCAACGAATCAAAGATCAGTGACGCCAACGTCAAACGGAGGTCCTCTTCGTTTCTCTCGACGTACACACCCACCCTTCTGGCCCATAACCGACCCAAGAGCTCTAGGGGATGGTGGGAGACGCAGGACCAGGGAGGCTTGATCTTGAGCGACGATGATTCTGTTTTCAGCGTCTATAGTTTGGACTCTTGCAACCGCCCTTCTCGCAGGACCTCTCGAAATGTCGGGCGACGAGAGTCTGTCGTACCCGAGATCACATTGACCCCGCCCAGCTTGCCAACCTCTCCTGACGTCGTCACCTCTGGCGAGACCAGCGGAAAAGCGCTTTTCCTCGGCCACCAGTTACCCGTCCTGAATGTTGGTCCAGCACTTCTACTCAACTATGGAGAAGGAGAGTCGCCATTCAAACCCACGCACCTTATGGTACCATCACTGGAGTATGGTTACACAGGTTCATTGCCAATACCCGATTTGCCTGTCGACCTTTCCACCATCAAGAGGCAGCGAAGAAATGCCCATCGTATGACCACCTCGTCTATCGATCTCCTGATGGCAGGCCTTGACCAGGTGTTTCCGGACTCGCCCAAACCTCTCCCTCCACTTCCTTCGAGAGGCAGCTCAAGAGCTTCCTGCCATCAGCCAGGCGATGTTGAAGACGTCGCCAGCTCAGACTCGGCTTCATCGTTTGAAAACGAGGCTGCAGTGCGAGAACACAGGCTATCGATTTCCACCAGGCTCTTCGTTTCTCCTTCGCAAATCGAGGCAGACAATTCCCTCACTACATTCTACCCAGACGAGTCGATGGAGTCTAGATTCTCTGACTCTTCTGATGTATGTACTCTTTCTTTTGGGTCTATCTAGCGAAACTGATCCAGAGCCTAGGAAGAAGATGAGTTCTATAAACCTCAGCCATCCCGCAGTTTCAAAGACCTATCCGCTTTCAACCGCACTTCTTGGCCGATGCCTCGAACTCCCCTCTTCGATCCCAGCTCTGTTCTGACTACCATCATGGAGGAAGAGGAGGGCTCCGACAGTCGCGAAGAGCTCACTCGCTCGACATCATCTGGCAAGACTGGGTCGCGTATCCGGCTCGAGCCCTCTGCGATCATTGACGCGGATGGTATCCCGCCTAGCAAGGCGAGCGCAGATCACATTCCTGCCTCTTCCAGCGTTGCCAGAAGATGCTGCTCGATGATTGAAAGCTTATCTTCAGATCTGTCCTCCACCGAAAGCGGCAATGCACCTTCCGAGAAAGGACAATCGGAAAAGCGTCTTTCAGCGCCATCGCTTTCAGTCGTGAAGCCTGTTCTCCTCGACTTTAACCCTGTTGCAAGGAAGGTCTTGTTCAGTCCTGGGATGGGCTCAGACTTTGTCGACTATGCCAGCCAAGAACAGCTCCGGTCGTCCCTCTCGCCCTTGATCCTCCCTTCGACGATGGTGGATGACGTCAAGCTCCTTGCCGACACGAGCATCGTTGCACCTGCACCGATCCGAATCTCGCTTCAAGGACCCTGGTTGAACGGGGATTCGTTGTCCTGGCCTCTATATCAGTGCCCCCAGGAATTCGGCGGCCTTGCTTCAAGCGGAGGATGCTCCTCCTCTTCTACCTCGCGACGTTCGTCCGTGTCGTCGCTGTATTCAGAGATGGTGGACGTTCCGCCTGTTTCGCCTTTGACACCTGATACATTCCCTGAAGAAGAGGCTGGACGGCCCGACAGTCCTCAAGCAGATCCTGACTGCCCCATCGTACTGAACACTGTCGCGTCCAATCCTCAAGGTCTCAGTGGGATTCTGGCCATCTTGGATAGGCTCGAGTTGGAGAATTCGATCATGTCTTCGGGAGAGGGGAATGTTGGGTATCGACCTATCAGTGCGCTCTCGAGGTTCTCGTCTGAGTTGTGGAGAGGGAGCTGGGAAAGCCATGTTGAGGCGTTTTATGCTTATGGCGGCGAGGAGTTGGGAGGACCTATTGCTGTCTGAGAGAGGTTGTTCGTTTTATTCTTCGATTTTTTTTCGTCTTTCGTTTTGTACCCCTGTTCGTTTTGTTCTTTCGTCGCTTGTTATCCTTCCTCGTTCCTCGTTTTCCCCGTCATTTGGCTCCTTCGCATTTGTTGCATCTCGTTTCCTGTCACTTTTCCCTTTTGGCAGTCTCGGATTACATTTGTGCTCGCTGTGTGTTCCATCTGTTGCTTTGTTCGGGTTTTATTCTATTTTACTCATGCGATGTCGCTATAGTCTATCATACGTTCCTTTGTTATACAATATTGTATGTTGCCCATGTTCCGAGCGCCAGGTCCAATCTCCGTGACGTGCGGGCGGCTTCATTGCCGTCTGTCTCAAGCCAAGTCGCCTCCACTTCCCTCTCGCTCGATAGCCCAGTGAAGCCGTATGGTGTTTACCAAAAGAAGTTCAACGCCCATTCAGTCTGGAGTTGTGGGTGTCCGGCACCTGTTGGTGGGGTCGGTCCGTCCCCTAATACCATCAAAGAACTCCTGTCAAAAAGTCAAAGAAGGCTTGCCACCTGCTCTCACCTTGCCAAACACGTCTGTCGGGCCTTCGGCTTTCAACTGCCACCAATCAGTTAAGGGCTCAGTTCTGATGCATAGAAGTTTCCATATGCCCGTCAAACAGAAGACTGCTCGGGAAAGGAGTGGAATTGGGTTAGATGAAAAGGGGCTTTATTAGTCAGGAAACTTGATGTTTCCTGAGGTGTTTCCTTCTCTTCGTCCATCGCTTTGCCTCTTTATCTCTTCGTCTAACTTGGGAGGATACTTGCCAGGCTTCTGCTCAGGGGTTTCTTGACTAGTGTTGACTAGTTTGTATAACTAGTGCGACCATCTAGAGGGCTCCTGCCATCGTTCTTTCTGCCCTTTGGACATTGCCCAGTCTCAGGGCTCTCCACGACGACAGCACAACTCCCCACCTCAAAATAACGACATCTATAAACGACGACAGCAGTTCTACGCTTGCTACGACCATCATGACTGCTACTGAATCTATTGACGAAGAGACGCCATTGCTAAGAGAGGAATCTCGAGGTGCGGATGGCAAGAAGAAGAAAATTACACCGTTGCCGGTGTTCCAGTTCGGCCTCATCCTGTTCCTGCAGCTGGCAGAACCTTTGACTTCACAAGTCATCTCTCCTTTCATGCCCCAGGTGCGTTTCCTCATCTTTGGTATTCTGACTCGGTTTCACTGACCACTATATTTAACTCACTTCGACTCATTTACCCCTGTCTCATGCGGCGTATAGCTCATTCGAGACTTGGGAGTTACAGGTGGGGATGAGACGGCTGTAGGATACTACGTTGGGTTGATGGTCAGTCCTTTACAGTCTAATGAGCGCGACTGCAGACTTAGCAATGCATATTGCATCTTCTAGCATTCGATCTTCTTCCTAACGCAAGCTTTGACTGTTCTGCATTGGAGCCGACTTTCCGATTCCATAGGTCGGAAACCGGTTATTCTCATCGGGCTGTCTGGGCTCTCCATCTCCATGTACTCATTCGGTCTGTCCAAAACTTTCTGGGGTCTGGTGTTCAGGTGGGTTGGAGCTCTCCGTACGATGGGCTTGAACTGATCGTGTTTACCTGCTTACAGTCGAAGCCTGAACGGTGCACTCAGTACGCGTTTTGTTCACTGAGTGTGTTGTTGGTTTGTGCTAATATACCTTAGATGGTAACATTGGAGTGATCAAAAGGTTCGTCTCGTAGTTGCATCGAGATGGCTGGATACTCATTCCTTCCTAGCATGATGGCGGAAATGACGGACGAGACCAACATCTCTACTGCGTAGGTCCATTCTCAGTCATCATTGGAAACACCAGCCCTCATCCTGAATCAGTTACGCCTGGTTCCCACTGGCATGGTCCACAGGGTCTTCGCTTGGCCCAATCGTTGGGGGCTCCCTTTCCAAACCGGCAGAACGATTCCCAGAACGGTTTGGAAACAACGCATTCCTCAAAGAATATCCCTACTTTTTGGCCTGTGCCGTCCCAGCAACGTTCACGCTCTTTGCGTTGCTTACGACTGCGGCGTTCCTGAAGGAAACGTCGTCGAACGTGATTTCAATCAAGCAGCTATGGAAGATGCGATTTAGCAAGTCTAATCTTGCAATGCAGAGCGTAGTAGGCTCACAAGATCCTTCGGTGACGCAAGATCCGATGGCCAAGCCGGTCGATGCGTATCCTGCCGTCGAGAAGCCTCTGTCGCTAAAGTCGCTTCTGACTCGCAATGTTGTCATCGCTGCGGGGAACTACGCTTCGATATCTCTGGTGGACATTGCCTTTCGTTCCATCCAGCCGGTGTATTATTCGACACCGATCAAGCTGGGTGGTCTCGGGCTGCCGCCTCCTAGCATCGGCAACATCCTCTCGGTGTATGGTGTGCTGAATGGCGCCTTGCAAGTGTTCTTCTTTGCGAAGATTCACGATAAGCTCGGCTCAAAGCGTACGTTTGTGTTGGGTATGTCGGCAGCGATTCCGTCTATTGCGATGTATCCGATTGTGAATTCTGTGGCGAGGGTTCAAGGCATGAGTGGTCTCGTCTGGACGCTTGTATTTTTGCAGGTCGTCTTATCCATTGGGATGAGTCTTTGCTATGGTAGGTGGTCAATTTTGCTCATCGAACCGCTCAGCTGATCTTTTGGTGTAGGGTCCGTTTTCATCTTCATCGCGGCAGCTGCACCCAACAAGGCCTCGCTGGGCGCAACAAACGGCCTGAGCCAAGTAAGCTAGTTCGTATATTCTTGATCTTGCGGTATACTGATACATTACGCAGATGACCGTCAGTGTAATGAGGGCCATTGGCCCAGGGGTTGCTAACTCCCTGTTTTCGATTTCGATGGCAAAGAATGTGATGGGAGGATGGATGGTGTATTACGCCCTGCTTGCCCTTGTTGGAGGGGCACTTTACGTGGCTAGCTTCCTACCTCGAAAGCTCTGGACTCAGTCGTAGTCATGACCTGTGTTCCCTTTGTATAGCCAATCTCACAGTCATCTTTTGGCCAGAATGGACTCGAATGACGTACAGCCACGGAGCAACCGCCACACTGGCGGTCCACCGACAATCAAGACCAAACAACGGCCACTTTGGACTTGCTCACGAATCTCTGCCACTCTCTTCCATGAGCTGACTCCTTTCTTATCGTCTCACCACCTTTTATCGCATTTAATCGACTTTATACCTCTTATTTTCCAGATAATGTCGGCGTTTGCCAGTCTCATGGCGCTCAGCGCTACTCAAACGAAGGAGCAGGAGAGTGCTGTGGAGGTGGCCCTGCGAGAGCGCCAGCGAAAGGAAGCCTTGCGGCGCAAGCAACAGGAGGAAAAGGAGGCCAAGGACAGGGAGATGGAGAAACAACGGCGGCTGAAGCTGTTCGAGGACCAGAAGCGGGAAGAGGAGCGCCGGAAACGAGTGGCAGAGGAGAAGGCGGCCAAGGAGCGGGCAATGCAGAGGCGGGAGGACGAGGAACGGGACAGACTGCTGTATGGACCCAAGAAGGCGTCCAAGATGTCTGCCTCGTCGTCCAACGGCGGTGGATCTCGCGGTGTTCCAGGCAAGAGGCGCAGCTCGGACGAGTCGGACGATGACTCAGGTCCCATTCCGCTCACACGAGAGGAGCTGCGTCAGCGGAAACAGGAGCGAGAGATGAAGAGGATGTATGGTGCGACGAAGCGATCTTCTGGGTCTTCGTCGGGCGGTTACCAGAAGGCTGGGCGGAGACTGCCTGGAGGTGCTGTGGATATCACCATTGACCCAACGGCATCGAGCTCGTCGGCGACAGAGTATAAATCGGTCAAGGAAAGGCTGATTGCTCAGCAGAATACGCTGGTGAAACTCAACGCCAACAAGCGGGACACAAGAACGATTGATGAAATCGTTACGCAGCGTGCCATGGCTAGGCATAACAAGACTTTGGAGGGCGAGCAGGCGAAGGAATTTGACGATTGGTTTGGAACCAAGAAAAAGGACAAGGAAGCCGACAAGAAAACTGTAGGCAGCAGGCCATCCTCCGTTGGTCCATTGCCTACACCTTCTGGTATGTTGTCTTTGGTGGTCGTCTTTGCAGCATCTGACACCTCCTGGTTCAGCATCGCAAGTCAAGAAACCGCCACCGCCTCCCGCCAGGGCTGTCGCACCTCCGCCGCCACGACCGGCGGCCCCTGCGTATCGACCACCTCCACCACGCCCATCCGTTTCCACCAAGCATCCCCACGATAGAGCAGTGGACCGTGTTAAATCTGCAACGTCCAAGCCAACCAACAAAAGATCCCCCATAGACCCACCACGGTCGTCTAGAGACGTACCCAGGAAGCGTGCCCGGTCCATGACCCGCTCCGAATCGCCTCCTCCCAAACGTCGTCATAGGACACCCGATAGCGACCATTTGGATGATGAGGAAGATGTCAGCAATACGATTTGGCAAATCTTCGGTCGTGACCGGAAGAAATATGTCTCCAGGGATGTCTTCAGCGACGATGAAGATATGGAGGCCGATGCTCGGGCACTTGAACGGGAAGAAAAGGCCAGGTTCGTACTCTCGTTGCATGATTTCCAATGCTAGTGTTAAATTGGTTCTTATAGCGCACGTGCTGCTGCTCGTGAAGAGCAACTTGCCCTGGAAGAGGAGCGACGGCATGAAGAAGAGAAGCGTCGCCGCAAGAAGGAACGTGAACGCATGGGCCGCTAAAGCGTCTGCCCAGCCTCATTCGACCGGACTGATTTTTTTCGCCGCTTGCCCCTGCAACGCCTGCCTCAACTCACGCGCATTTGGCGCTCGACATGACACCTTGCCTGGTTCTAACGAAATCGGCTGGACTACTCTGGATTCTCATACCTGCAGACACCCACCTTCCTCCTCACGACTACCTCATGTACAAATAGAGCTCACCCAAGATGGGTCGCCTTCTCCCGTTTACCCAAGACCCCTTTCCCCCCTTTGGATCCTGGACAATATCTTCCCATTTTGAACCCTCACCCACACTCACGAGACACCCCTCGAGCCTTTCATTTCGCTTCAGTCCGCTCATCGTCACACTCGCCCCATGCTTCATAACCTATCAGTATATTTTGTATATTTCCATTCAAGTCAGTCGTTGACCCAATTGCTCATGACATTGTATAACCTACTGCCCTACGCCCCTGCATACTTGCAATCACATACCTTTATTTCAAACTTTATGCCCTTCTTTTGATTTCATCTTCACTATACTTCCTGCCAAAGGTGAGTGGACCCCACTTTGAGGTACTATACCCTACTTTGCTCTGTCGTCTGACCAGCAGGGTCCATTTGGGACATCATCGATATTCGACTACACGTGACAACGTCCATTGGAGGTTATCTGCAGCCTTGCACCACGACTTTGCCTCTGCACCATCACACCACCACCTTTCGCGCAGCAGCCTCGCCTGCCCCTGACTTCCACGCCCGTCCAACACGAAGAGAATATGCCTCCAATCAGTAAGTGTCTGTCTGTTCATGTCCCTTGAGCATCAGGTCTAATTATGAGGCGTGTAGGAACTCCGAACTCTGCAGAAACCCCTGCTGGATCTGCCCCCTCAAAAGCGAAATGGAATCAGAAAAATCTGCGCATAGAACTTGGGCTCGACGAAGAAACCATGAAGAATGTCCTCGTATGTGATTCACGCTTTACCAGATGCAAACCTCTGATCATTTATCTTTTGTATACCAGAACACCATGAAGGAACAAATACAGCTCCTCTTTGACACCAATACGCTTCTTAGTGCACAGCACGAGGAGCTCAGGCAACTGGACCTTGTGGTGAGTTTTGGCATAGCCTGACGTGTGTTGCCTCTCATCACGGAACTTCGACCCCAGCTTCTGAAGACTTACCCGGAAATCTTCACCGACGAGAGCGACAATAAGCTCAAGTGGCTTCGCATATATGTCCACAAGCGCCATGGCCAGGCGAGATTTCACCAGAAACGGCGAGAGGCTAGTGTTTCCTTTCTTAGCCAGTGAGTTGTACTGACACCCATTGGGCAAATGTAGAGCGGTATCAAGACCGAAGATTGTGACCAATCGACACTGCTGTCGACATCTGGCGCCCTATCGCGGGCATCGAGTCCTGCGTGTCCGCTTGACCCTAATCCGATCGATCTCACACATGAGGCCGGCATGGATGATGAAGGGACGCCCAATTCCACCATCTCGGGCCCTAGTGTCAACCCGCCACCCCGCAGTAGTCCTGCCCCTTCTTCGTGGAGTCAACTCACTTCCCTCCCTTCCTCACCGAGGGATTCGGCCATGGTCAGTCTCCAGCCATCATCGCCTGCACCATCAGCAACCTCCACTGCCCTGCACTCGACCCCGTGTTCCTCACGATCCCTATTCTCGTTCGGCACCACACTTCGTGCCACGCCTTCCCCTCCGTCTGCGTCGCTCTTGTCACGCACTGCAGCCACTGCAGGAGCCACCTCACTCGTGGAATACTTCTCAGGGAGCAACATCCGCGAAGTCGAAGGTCTACGGTACTTTTTGAAAAAGTTCTGTGATCCTCCGATGGAGTCCTTCTTGGACCGCTTCCTCCAGTATGGGTGCCACAGCCTTGGCTGGCTCCGTCCTGTCAGGACCTGGCCAGTCGAGGTGATTGATTCTTTCTTGCGGAATTTGCCCAAGACGAATGGGAGAGATATGACCCCTATGGAGGTTATAGTGCTGAGGATGTGCATCTTGACTTTTCCGTTTGATAACAAGGATACCCCGCATGTGCAGATACAGAGCTGTTGAAGGATTTTGTTCGTGTTTGTGTGTCGGTATGGACGTCGTGAACCTTTTTTCTATTTCCAAGGCTGGTGGTTTCTTCTTTACAGACAATTATATGCTTTAGCTACACCTTACTCATCGATGTTATACAGGATCGGGCTTGTCAAAAAAAAAATGCACAGGGCTCGATTGGGTGGAAGAGAGCTGATCATTCGGTTCTCCACACCGTTTCCATCTTGCCAGCTATGATACTTTGGCAACGTATAGCTGCCGTAGGTTGAATTTCAGATGCTCCCAACCCTTATCGAGACGATGGCATTGCCACTTTTGTGTTCCCTATTCAAACACATCCTTAGGAGGCGGTATCCGGCTGATGACAGATAGGCGCCAGGCGCTACTGGCCCGATCGATGCATGCGAAGGTCATTTGATTTGGATGGACTAGTTGACTCCTGATGTCAAATCTTCACATCTTTGTTGGCTCTCTGTGATATGATAAAGTCGAGGGATGATTCTAAGGTAACCGCATCTTCATCTCCCCATCCTTGAGGTATGGATGGCGCTGGCGCTCTTGAGGTTTTCCGAGTGCGCATTCAACACCTTTCTTTGCCTCCAAAAAGCGTTCCTGACCATTATCCTACCCTGCAGTTGTGTAATAGTAAGACACAGTGCGCTCTTTCGCTGGCTACGTGCTAAAGTTGATCCATTTCCTTGCCAGTCCCCCACTGTCATTTTACTGGTCGGTTTAATGCTCAGCTTCGACGGCAAACTCGTACTGACTATTTTAACCGCAGTTTTATGATTATCTTCTCACTCTCGATATGGAGGCCCAGTTGATCTGGAACTGGAAAACGAGGTGCCCCGGCATTAGTGGTCTCTACCTGCTGGTAAGGTACATGGTGTTTATCGATGCAGTCTTCATATTACTATGTGAGTGCTTACCGTTACGCTGCAGTGCTGCTGGCAGCTAATATTTTGGGATAGACGCTACTGCCCGAGACAACTGCGGGCTACCGTACTACCTTCTGGGATGTGCGTGACTCACGTCTGACGATATCTTCGTGCTGGCATTGAATGCGATTGAACAGGGTGGGCCATGGCCGGGATCATGATTGCAGAAAGTGAGTGCTGGGTGTTCATCAGACTTGAATCTCACTGAAGAGTGATGCTCACGATCTGTCTTGTCAGTTCTACTCACCGTCCAAGTCTGTGCCGCCTGGAATAAGGACAAGAAGGTCATCTGCATTGCGGGCATCCTATTCAGCTTAGTATGGGGCACGGTTCTATGCTGGATGAATAGGTTCCAGGCTGCAGCTGACTGTAAGTTCGTTCCCATCTCAGTCTGCACGACGGACTGAAGGAGAAATGAAGGGTCGTCTGAGCTTGAAGGCAAGATTTGCGTCAATATTGGGTCTACGACAGGAATTAGGGTCATCTGGTGTGGGATTGCCGTGTACGACTGCAGTAAGTAGCCATGGACTTTGACCCTGGCAGTCGATTGACTATGGGTATATCTTCCCAGTACTCTTGATCTTGCTTGCTATACCAGCGTGGGGTTTCTGTGAGCCTCCTTGCCCAAAAATGAGATCATTCAAACTCACAGGGGTTCGACTCTCTGGTGAAAAGGTCGTCCCAGGATGGTGGCTAGCAATACCCCCAATATCTCGACTGTGTTCTTCGCGAACGGTGAGCAGCTTGACACCACTTTGATGCACTCCTCTCACGATGAATGGAACCACAGGTATTGGGTTCTATGTGCTATTCATTGGTACGCTTTCAATCATTCTTCTGCTCTCCCCCTAACAAATCGACAATAGTATTGGCCATCGTCAATGCCAGTCTCCCTGTAAGTCCCCATTCTCACCGACGACAGCACATGGCGAGTTTGCTTACCCTCCAAGTAGGGGACTTTTATCCAAATTCTTTCAGTGTAAGTTTTGCAAAGATCTGACCAAGCTGATCAGGATTTAACCTACACGTCTTAGCGTTCATCGGCTCTGCGTCTCCCTCTTGACCTGCAGAACAATTCTCCACGTACGGCAAGAAAGCTCAGCTCAGTATGACCAATCGTTACCAGCATTACCGCCCATGGAATTTGTATGTGGCCCTGCCAGTAGCGCTGAAAATATGCCAGTGTAACACTCAGGTGCGTGTAGCCAGTGAGGCCCGACGAATAACGCGATCAGAACTCCTCTCTAACGGTTCTTGCAGCTGCCCTTGCCTCTTGTTTGAATCAACTTTCTCTCTCTCAGCAATTTGTCTTCGCTATAAGTACTCGTGCATGAACACGAGCTGAAGCACCTTCCGTGTAGTCGAAATTTAGTGGATAGTCAGCTGCCTTTTGCCTCCACACCTCGCTTCTATTGTATCGTATGTCCCTTCTTCGATATTCAATATCCAACCATCACATGGGGATGAATTCATGCTACAACCGGTACTCTTTGAAGGAAAGTTAACCTGTGCATCAACAGATTCTTCGGAACGCGGTACTGGCAAGTTCTCAACAGCGATGAAAGGCGAAATCCGATTCCTGCCCTTGTCAGTGTTGGCTGTCCGTTGATCCAGCGCTCCGAGAGGTGCGTCAGCATCTCCACGGTTTCACCGCGAGCATAAGCATGGTTCAGTGGGCTCAGAGGGCCTAATCAAGAACACCTGGTAAGTATCGAAGCAGTGCCTCACGCGACACTGGCAAGCCCAAACGCACAGCTGCGTATAGGATGGGGTTGAGAAGCGACTAGGAGCGCAACAAGGAGTCAAGCTTGGCCACCAGGGCTACGCATCGTCTCCAAACGACAACAATGTCTTTTTCTCCTTCTTCGGTTTCCTTTTCTTCGAGGTTGACCTGTCGTCCTTTTCTTCATCTGGCTGGCTTATAGCCTTTCGTTTAGAAGCTTTGTTCCCAAAGGATATTTTCGAACTGGAGGAAAAAGAGAGTCCTTGTCCCACCTGCTTGGACCCAGAAGTGTCTTTCTTCGACGGTGTCCCGTCTGTAGAATCCAGAACTGTTTTATCTTCTTGCGCAGCTTGGGGGTCGGGAAGCGGTGGAAGGCCCTTCTCTGGAGTCATACAACCGCGTTAGTCAGAGTCCGGCCATATCTCGATGCCCTCTGACGTACCTTTCCGCCTGACGTTCTCGGCCTCCCACTCTGTCAGGTGCTTCCCCTCCTTCAACACTACAACTTGCGGCCTCTCATCCATATCATCCTCGTCCGCACTTCCGGGGTCTTCTGTGGGTCGTTCTGGAATTGGTGCTCGAGGACGCCTCGGGATGGGCTCACGACCCTCACCACCGTACTCAAACTCCTCCTCTTCGTCATCTTCATCATCTGGCAGTCCGGCCAGTTTGTTTTGGAATTTTTGTAGAAACGCAGGCTTCTGCGCTTGATAAGAGAGCCTCGATGAAAGCTGAGCATTTGTGGGTTCCCTGGGCGCCATGGTGGCCGTCACTCTGAGAGAAGCGGAGTTTGAATTTGCGCGCTTGCATCACCAATCAATATAGACAAGCCCTGTTATTGTAGTATTCGGATAGATTCTCAAGGCGTGCGGCCCCAAAAATATGATTGAATATGTTTCCTTCTTCATTATTGTACACAACATGCATGACTTCATTCACTACGGCAGAGGACTTTATTGCTCGAGGGCGGTGTCGTTCCTCTTAACCAGCGATGCGCTTCAGGCTCTGCAACTCTTCTTGGAGTAAGATTTTGTCAAGCCCCGTGAGAGCTCTATCGGTTCCTCTGTTCCTTTCCGCAAAGTCATCGCAAAATTTGCCGACAACCCTCTCGATACTTGAATCTGGCCGTCGAGCAATGGCTAGGATCTTTTCCCGAGTCTTGAAGCCGAATTCTTGAAGTTCTTGCGCGAGCCAGCCAAAGGATGGCAGCAGGCCCTCGATCATGGCCCGAAAATCTCCAAAGACTGGACTTTCGGCTGTTACCTGTGCGTCGTTGGTATTGTTAATGGCCGTGTTACCCTCCCGCGCAGCTGTCAAGTGCACCACTGGATGCCCTTTGCAACTGGTCTCCTCCATCCCTGAAGGCGATCGCTTGAGGCGCTTTTGGGAGGCAAAAGGTGCGGGCTTGGATACGATACTCTCATTCTTTTTCTTTTTCTGCTGATATTGAGATCCTGCGGTTGCATGATAGGAAGTACGTATAGAGCCCTCGAGATCATGGGTAGAGAAGGAGTCGTACCTGCTTGAGCTATTATTGTTGACGAATTGTGCTTGACGGGGGTGTCTCTCTTTTCTGCTGACGAGGGCTTCATTGCCCGACGGCGGTTATCGTGAAATCCCAGAAGCCAATACCTAAGAGGTTTTCTGTGCGCATCGTCGTTCACATCAATGTCTAATATTGGGTTCCTTCTCGAGACCTACGCAGAGTCCGTGTTGATCCATCATGCTCGAACCCGAAAGGACGGTGAAAACGCACCATTTGGAGCGCTTTCTCGACATTGTCAGGCTGCTCTGAGGCGGTCAAGCTGAGAGAAAAATGCTGAAGCACCGCGTCCTTGCAGGTATTCTATTCACTCTGTCAGTGACAGGTTCTGCTGAGGGCTCTGTTGGTCCCAAGCATCAAACGAATTACCTTCAAATGGTCGAGCTGTCCATCGGTCTCCACGTTTAGCGCAGCCCTTACTTGTGCTGATATTACCATTAATGATGTGACAGCCTACCAGAAACGGGAGAAACTCACCTATGGTCGTTCCCCGGGGCATTTTTGACGAGCCAGGAGATATTGCGGTCAGAGACGAAGCCGGTCGAATATCTAGCAAGTTATTCGCCCCACATTTATGCCCACAAATAGGCCGGCAAAGCGCGCAGCCCAGGCAAACATCGAGGATGCGGGCGAGTGAATCTGAGATTTACGAAATCGGGAACAGATCAGCCCCGACGGGTAAATGACCAGTGTGTTGCGCGTGCATTATCGCGGATATTGTCGTGTTGTCCATTCTCTGTTAGATGCGCCCTAAGCAGATTTTCACTGGAGATAGTGGTACACTGGTATACTTAAGCCGGGTGTTGACCGTTGCAGATTCAGACACCAAGCTGGAGCAGCTCCTGAGAACGGGCGCCTAAGGTAATATGGGTCAATCAAATTACATATCGTCAATCCTAAGACGAATGCGCCTACGCTTGCACCCTCTGAGTGCTGAATACGGATATATGAGCCACAAGTTGGGACGGCGATACTGGTACATGTCATTGAATATCTCGAATCACAACCAACATCAGAAGGGGGGCGACAAAAAGCGAGGAGCAAGCGCCGATATGTACAGCAATGTAGTCAAATAAGTGTTGAGCTATCGAAGGGACTCAAATGCACTCCTGAGGAGGCTCTTATGAAGAAGTGTGAAAGGCTGGCTGCCGGGGATGTTCTTCGCGTTACAGTACATCTCGAAGTCATTGACAACCCCATCAATGCTTCCAGGCCGGCCCTGAGCCACGGCAAGGAGCTCCATCTCAGAGGTGAAGCCAAAATTGATAAAAGCTGCAAGATGAAGGCGCAAGCCGGCGTCTAAGAAGTCGGTGACGGCGGAGATACCATCCTGTGGGCCAGGCTGAGAAACATGGCCACTGGCTCGAGCCAGTACTCCGTTGAGTGGCCTGCTTGATGAGCTCGACGAGCTCGCCACGGGCTGAGTTCTCCTCCTAATGAAGAACTCAGGCTCATCTACAAAGGGAAGACGGCCGTTAGTGAAGAAATAATCCAACAGGCAAGCACCGTACCCTCAGAATCCGAGTCCGAAATTGTTATTGGTGCCCTCATTCGGACCCTTCGTGGTGGTTGGGGTGCAGGGACTTTGGACGCATTGCGCGTTGCACGGTGAGGTTTGAACGTCGTGTCGGCCATCGCTTTTGATCTCGTCGACGTCTGTGAGCCTGTGTTCCTTGACCTCGAGTGCAGATTACTACGGTGCCTGCCATGAATTGACATCACAAAGCGACGAGCAGCCGATTTGTGCGCATTATTGGCCAGGTCTATCCGCAGCAAAGGATGGCGGAGGGCAATCTAGGAAATCAATTGGCATGAAAAGGGGCCAGCCTAAGACATAAAGATTTGAAGACGGCACAACGCACCGCTTGGATCGCGGCCTCAATGCTTTCAGGCTGACGCGACGCTGAAGTTGTAATGGAGAAGTTGTCTTCGACAATATTATCACAAGATTCCTGTGCGCTGCGGTGAGAACATAGCAATATATATCTACATGGATCTGTCGAGTACCTTGAATCTGTCGAATGCCCGCTGGTTGGGTATACCGAAGATGTCCATAACAGCTTCTAGAAAGAGGACAGCTATAGATTAGGTTCTGCTTTGGAAATATGAGGGAAGGGCAGCCTACTGTGCGTTATAGTCGGCATCGTAACTCCTTGAAGTGCCAAGTAGCAAATTAAATCGCACGGAAACCCGCAGGTGGGGAGGGGAGCTCTTCACGAGATGGAAGGAGGTGAGGCACGATAGACTCCATAATATAGGTGAAGGAACATGCGGCACGATGAACCCTGTTTCTTAACATCTTGGGAGATAAACTATGCCGCCGTCACAGAGATGTTTG